>JARHVA010000553.1:1325000-1867500 GCA_037957365.1 Torreya grandis
ATCAAGGCACTTCATCCACTCACCTAGATACCTTCATGACATCACCATGACATAATTGAAAAATCTCCAATAATCTCCCCCCTTTGTCATTAATTTTAACACCCATCATAAAACAATATACAACTCACCTTCCTTCTCTCTCTTCAAGCACTCTCAAAATAGGAACTTTTTCCCCCTTTGACATAATGAAAAAGTGGGCACCAACTAATCCTGATGACCTAAAAAAAACTACCAATAGGATAATAACATCTTGGAAAGATAGTAAAAACTCCCCCTTACCTTGAGCCTACCTTTCTTGGCTTAAAAAATTCCTCTTGCTACATGCCAACACTCTTCTTCAACCAAGCACTGCAACCAATGAATAAAGAACACATAAAATACTAAAATCTAATATAACTCACTAAGAAACATCTGAGAGGTACTTCCCTAAGATTTGTGATCCATTACATCACTTGAGCATCTTTATATCTCCATACATAATGAATAACCACCATACAAGCTTATTAGCCTTCTCTCCCAAAACCACCTCAAGGACCACCAACATAACTTGATACCACTCACCAAATAGAAAATATGATATAAACCAACTTGAAAACACTCCTATAAATATACATACCTTTCTCTTTTGGAAACACTAAGAAAAAACATCAAATATTCATACTAAGCCTATTTAGACTCCTTGTAGCCCTACCTAGAACTTGCAAAGCCCACAAATTCCAGTAGACACATCTTCATGACATAAAACTTCATATCTAGAGAACTCTCATATTTACCTTCAAGTACAATAATTTGAAACAACTAGCTTATCCTCTACAAAATACTTCCTTCATAAAGCAACTTGCCAATTAGGCCTCCATCTTGATAAAAACATGAATAACTTGAAAACCAAAAACATTAAGATCTCTATGAAGCTTGGTTTGATAACCCATTTGGCCCATTCATCTTATTAATAAGACTTAGACCTCAACTCATAAGGTAGACCACTTTTCTAGCATAGCCCAAAATATAAAAAACTTAAGACAAACAAGGTCAACAAACCTACATCTGATCAACACACACCTCTAAAACCTCTTGCACCTAGAGACACCCATCACACACTTTTAAACTAACTTGAGAACACTCCTAGAAACATACATACCTTGCTCTTTTGAAAACACTGAGCAAAAACATCAAATCTTCATACTAGGCCTATCCAGACTCTTTGTAGCCCTATCTAGAACTTGTAGAGCCCACAAATTTTAGTAGACACATCTTCAAGACGTGAAACTTCATATCTAGAGAACTCTCATATGACCCTTCAAGTACAACAATTTGAAACAACTAGCTTATCCTCTACAAAATACTTCCTTCATAAAATATCTTGCCAATTAGGCCTTCTTCTTGATAAAAACATAAATAAATTAAAAACCAAAAACCTTAAAATATATATGAAGATTGTTTTGACAATCCACTTGGCCCATTAAACCTATTAATAAGCCTCAGACCTCAACTCATAAGGCAAACCACTTTTTTAGCATAGCCCAAAACCTTAAAAACTCAAAACAAACAAGGTCAACAAACCTACTTTTGATCAACACACACCTATAAAACCTCTTGAACTTGGAGACACCCATCACACACTTTTAGACCAAGATTTGATCTTCCACACCTTTAGGAACTTATACATACTATAACCCATTTTAGGCCTGCTTGCCCTTAAGCCAAAACTGAGAAAACTAAGAGTACTTAAAAATCTCCAATTTGACTTCAATATACCTTCAAACTAAAAAAACACCTGGAAAACATCACAAATAAGTGCATATAACTTTCTAACCACCAAAATCTTCTTGACATTTCATCATTCTCATTATACCACTTGGAAACACCCATTCTGACCCTATACTATAGCTCCTTCATAAACATTTGAGCAAGCTCATGAACTTATTGCTCCACCTTAACCAATGACCTTCTAAGAGTAACACCAGTCTCTATATAGATTTAAATTATGATATTGAGCACATAAAATTTATTCTCTACAAGAAATATGTCTCCTAAGAAGCATATGTAGAGACACCCTAGTTCCTAATGTCCTAAAACAATGTGAAACTAGGAGTTGCCCACAACTCCTCATATTCCTTCTCCTCCTTAGTGATCTATAATATGATTGGATTGACAATGCATGGAGACAACATAGATTCATGACATACCTTTTCATTTATAAAATCTTCTCTACAACTTAGAACCTTATCACTAGGTACTGATAATTGATTTTTTTTGAATGATACTCAAAAACCATAGGATGTTCACTTGGATCCATACACATCTCAAAACTAGCCTCAACTAGCACCTTGGTCTTCTCTTTGAGCTTGGTCTCTTTATTTATAGAATGAGCAGACAATGAGAGCCCTTAGCATTCTTCAACATTTGTAACATTCTCCACCATAGAAAATATATTACTTAGACTTTTAGTATTATCATGAATCATACTTAGCACTTTTGGTTTACATGAGTTAATTTGTCTTCTTCCTTGCACTCTAAGAGGCCAATCAAACCTATTTTGATTTGTAGACTTTTGGTTGCAAAATCTATCAATGTGACCTCTCTACTCATAGTTGTAGTAAACCATTCTTCTTAAAGTAAACTCAAATTACCTTAATTTAGGTGGACAATGTTTTTCAAAGTGTCCCTTATTAATATAGTTAAATCACTTAACTTTGATCACACTTTTTAACTGATGACCCCCATCATAGTTCTATGTAAAGTTCTCTAGATCTATGCCCAAACTGATTACAAGTATAGTAGTAACCATTGAAATTTGCATACCTCATGGTATTTGGTTGTCTAATATGATTTATCTTCATTCTACCAGCACCTTCATTTCTTGTTTGATGATTTATCTTCAAAGTATGATTATCCATTTTCACATTAGTCTTCATCTTGTTTTGAGTTGCATTCTCTAGTTCTTATTCATATCCAAGACCAATTCTATCACTTTCATGCTTTAGACAATTAAAAATAATATCTAGATCATTTGATATCTTTTCAAATCTCACAAATGGCTTCACCTTACCAGATGTCTTCTCTAACTCAAATTTGAAAGACTCACTTTTAATTACATACCTTAAACATTCATCTTCTTTAGCTTTCAAGCTTTTAGAAAGGATTTAAAATTAATAACTAAGATGATTGACTATATCTTCATGCTCCTTGGTGTCTTAATTCATTATTTCTTCATACACACTGAAATACTCCTCATAGTCTTTGAGCTAAGAATTCATCTTCTTGTTAATCTTGTTCTCAATCTTCAATTCTTCAAGAGCATTTGTCAATGCAATCTCATAGTCTACCTCATCTTCATCATCATCTTCATCATTACAAGTAGACTCCTTTTAATGTGAGAAACTTCCTTCCTCATCCATGAAGAGGGATTCTTCTTCAATAGGACCATCATCTTCATGATCATACTCTGAGTCACTGACTTCACTCTCATCTGATGAGCTACAATCTTCTTTGGTGTAGAGACTCTTCTTGTCTTTGAAGTACTTCTTGTTGTCAAACCTTCTAAATCCCTTTTTAATTTTATCAATCATGAATGATCTCTTTCTATCATCATGTCCTTGATCATTCTCTTCATCATCATTCATCTTATACTTATGAGGGTACTTATTAGTAAAATGTCCTACCTCTCCACAATTGAAACATATGAAGGGTAGTTTACCCTTATACTTGCCTGATCCTATTTTCAATTTACTTGTAAATAAAGTAATTAGTTCATTCTCATCAATATTAAAAAATTCATCCTCCTTGGGTTTATTACCTTGGGACTTATTCTTTGACTTCATCTCTATCTTAAATGTTGCTTCCTTATTCAATGGTATATCATCATTTACTCTCATCTTATAGGCAGTAAGGATGTCATGAAATTGATCCATATTTAACTGAGTAATATCATGAATTTATTCTACAACGGATAATTTTAGATCAAACTTGAGGGATAGAGACCTTACTAATTTTTGAACTATGGTATGCTCTTCAGGGTTCTCTCCAAGACCTTTGATGATGTTCACAATCTCATCAACTCTCTGCAAAAAGGATGCCATATAATCATCTTCCTTCATTTTGAGACTTTTAAATTACTTTCCATGAGTTTGTAACTTAACAAGATTGACCTTTGAATCTCTATCATAAATGATCTACATTTTGTCCTATGTCTCTTTAGAAAATTTACAATGGATTACCTTGGTGAACTCAGTCTCTATAAGAACATAAGTGATGGCATTCATTGCCTTAGAATTATTTTCAAATAACTTATTTTATATATTACTATATGGAGGAGTAGTAAGAGCAACATAACCATCCATAATATATTTCCATACATCAAACCCTAGGGACATAATGTATGTCCTCATCCTTGCACTCCAAAAAGCATAATTAGATCTATTGAACATTAGTGCTTGCTTAGTAGAGAAACCTCCTTTATGACTACCCATATTATATCTTGGATCACCTTCTAGATATCAATTATTTATCAAAGGATCTACTTTGATACCAATTATTAGAGGTACAATCATTGAGAGGAGGGGTGAATTAGTGAGCCCATATATTTCAATTTGAATTCCAATAATTTCAAACTATTAAACAATAAACATATATCAACTTGATCAAGCAACATTAACAAGAGATCTCATTCATTAAATGCATATACAAGATCAAAACATACAACACATAATTCCTATGAGAAACCCTCATGGGGAATAAAACTCACTCTGAAGCTTGCAACACATGGACTACTTGTCCTATGAGAGATTATAGATAAGAAACTGATAAAGTCCTTCTGACCACCTTTTGGTCAAGTACTTCTAACCAAAAACCTTGGTCAAGTCCTTTTGACCTAAGGACTTTAGTGAAACACCTATTTTACAAGGAGCAAATTCCCCTAAAGAAGATCAAGTCCTTTAGACCCTCCTATGAAGTGAACACCTCCACCTTAAAAATGAAGTCTTTAACACCTGATGATTGATCTCTAATTTTATAAATCCTACACAAACTATCTCTCTATATCATACATGCCTCTCACATAGGCATGCCACAATATCTCTCTTTTTTTACTCAAACTATCCTCATATGCACACTCGGTCCTCTTCACATATCCTAAAACTACAAGATCACTATTCTAACATTATAAATATGACCTACAAGTCATACACATAATTAAATAACTATTCTACTTATCAACTCATCCAACAAACACACTACTTACCCTCTCTTCTCCATTTCAATGCATAATCCACTCATAAAAACCTTGCACAAGTCTAGAAACCATCACATTTGGTTTCACTACTTATATAACATTCATGAATTATCAAGTCCATAATCTTCCTTTTTATAAACAACACATTCCTTCACCCTTAAGGCATCTTACATGGGTCACACTTAAGCATAAATCTCTTTCAAATAAGCCTAAATCACCTTTTAGGTCTTATGATGATCCATTCACCTATTTGACACTTCTCTGAGCAAACTAGGAACATAGGAACACTTTACAACATATGGACCCATGCCACATGATCCATAGGTCCCCTTTAAGTACTAACATCCATCATATCACTCTTATTTTAATCTTCAATTAAATCAAATACCTCTCTATACACATAGTCATTATAAAAAAAACATAATCGAATTTTAACCCTTTTTTCATACTGCATATGATTTGTCAAACCTTCATAATGCACACAGATGGTCCTCATGGAGTCTACAACATAATCCAATATCTAGTTCTCTTTTAAACATCAAGATACCAATAAACACAACTCAAATACCCTTCTCAGGTTACTTGAAGAATATGCATGAACACATAATAAAATTTTAACCTCAATATATTTGAATGTACACACTTTCAGATCTTCAAATCTATATTTCCAAATGCATCTTGGAGTCCTCTACAAATTTGCATTTTTCACCATGAGTAAATTATGCATAGATCAAAATATATAACACAAAAACTAAGCACTAATTTTTCCTTCACAAACTTGAATAATTCAATCCAAATGGTCATAGATAAACTTTAGTCACTTAAAATGCATCTCGTGCTCTCACATATTAGATTAAATACACACCATCAATTTTCTTTGAACTTTAATTTATAATGCGCAACTGCCTAAATGTTAAGCTTCAAACAGTTGACCTCATCCCATGCAATCTTGTAATATTGACCACATACATATCATTGATATATTATACATAGCTCAATATTTATCTATGTTAAACATTGGATACCTTGAAATCATCTTGCTCAATACACAACATTGATTTATATATGTACAAACATTTGCTCATCATTAGATCTTTGAAGAAGCTTGATCTTTAGCTCTGCTCAATGTTAAACTTTGAACACTTATCCTCATCTTGTTGCTTCCTTAAATCTTGGATTAAATGTGCTTTGTCAATATATTTAAGATTTTCTCAAACTTTACCTTGTGAAAAATTGACCAAGTATGGGAACCATTGCAATCTATTTGAGAAGCCAATTTTAAACCTCAATAACTTTTGCTACGCTTAGATGCATGCTATAAAAATTAAATCATATAATATCATTACATAGGAGAATATAAAAATATTCTCCTATAGACCTAATTTATCTGAGATATAACTCCATTAATCTGATCACTTAGATTTTTCTACCATAGAGCCAACTATGTCAAAAATTGCCTAGGAGGCCAACTCTGAACATGCATATCTTTTGTCATGCTTCATCGCATGGCATAAAATTTAATGAATAGAAACTAGGGAAAAAATTAAAAAAAATACATATAATAAAATCCTTAAGAAACTACCACATGTGCAAAATATAACACCATCTAAATTCTTACTCAGTTTTTCTTGCCACATTACAAATTTGGCTAAGTATGGGAAAACACTGTCAAACTGCCTAGTAGCCCAACTTTGCACTTGCATATATTATGTTGTGATTAATAAAATGAACTAAAATTTGGAACATATAAACTAGGAACAAATATTATCACAACCATATTACCAAATCCTCTTTAATCATCCACATGTGGTAATGGTGATGTCAGTAAATTGCCTACTCAGATTTTTTGCCACTAGACCTAAAATGTCTAGATGAAAACAATGATCAACCAGATGAAATAAAATCATGAACACAAGAACTAAAAGAATATAAAAACTCTTATAATACTAATTTAACATGATCAATACTTCAAACTTATCCTTAAACATATCTAACCATGCTAATACTAAAGATCAACCAAGCTTACTTCAAGCATACTAGGACAAGCACATTACAGACTTTGTCATTATCACTTAGACTATAAAGGGACTTCATCCACTCACTTGGAAACCTCCATGACATCACCATGCCATCATTGATAACTCTAAAACATTCCATAGGGACACTTCTATCTCAATAAAATTATAATGGAAATGATCATGCCATGTACTATCTAAGCCGTACCTAGTCACGTATGAGCATAATTATATGCCCATTGAAAAACCTTATTTAAATATGGTCTTCATAGCTTAGAAAATATGCCATTACATGTTGAATAAAAAGAC
The DNA here is from genome assembly GCA_037957365.1 of Torreya grandis. Taxonomy (NCBI): domain Eukaryota; kingdom Viridiplantae; phylum Streptophyta; class Pinopsida; order Cupressales; family Taxaceae; genus Torreya; species Torreya grandis. The sequence continues at coordinate 1,332,555 of JARHVA010000553.1, forward strand.
CATGGTAATTTTAAAATTATATCTACTAAAGTACCTACTATCTAAAATAGCTTTACAAGGTCATATGGCCAAATAGATCATGCTTCTTAATGAGTTTGAGATAGAGTATGTGAACTAGAGAGCCATCAAGGGGAAATTTCTTATAGATCAACTTGTTGAATCACCCATTGTAGATATAAGTATAATAATATTCCAATTTATTGATGAATCCATCATTAAAATCATTAAAACACCTCTCGAGGAGCAGCACTAGAAGCTATATTTTGATGGATCATTCACAATACATAGATCAACGTTAGGCCTTTTATTTATAACTACACAAGGAGATGTAATCCCTAAGTCATTTAAAATCAGCTTTCCTTTTGCCAATAACATGGTTAAATGTGAATCAATTATATCAAGGATTCAATAGGTAGTAGAATAGAACATACATCATGTAAAGGTTTATGGTGATTCTCAATTAATCATCAATCAAGTTAAAGACCATTTTTAGACCAAAGATGACAAGCTGGTTCCCTATAAGGCCATGGTTGACACTCTTAATTTTTTTATCAACATCTAATTTGAGTATATATGAAGGTCTAGTAATATAATAATAGATGCTATTGCTATCATTGGCTCATTCATTCATCATATAAATATGGTAAAATACTACTAGTTTCTCATTAAAAATTTGCTAGTGCTAGCTTATGGACCATCAATAATCATAATGATCTATGATATTTTTGGTATTGACTCTACTTGGTATTAATACCTTTAAACTTACCTTTATGATCATGTCTTACCACTTGAATTATCTTAAAAACAATCCAATGCCTTCATTCACAATGCTCAACATTATAACATACTCAAACTAACCCTATATCATCGTAGCTTTGATGAAACTCTACTTCATTGTTTACCTTTGGTAGAATATATACTAGGGTTATGGGAAGTTCATGAAGGGGTATATAGAGCCTAGACCAGTGGTGTTATCCTATCCAAAAATCTCTTGCTTATTGGGTACTATTAGCCAATGATGGATGTAGATGCAACTACATATGTTAAAATACGTGATAAATGTCAATGGCATGCCAATTTGATTCATGCCCCAACCAAGATGTTGAAACCAATGTTGACACCATGGAAATTTGATACATGGGGCATCAATATTATTAGGAAGATAAACCCCACATCATAGATGGCCATAAACATATCCTTACTACCATATAATACTTCACTAAGTGGGTTAAAGCTATACCCCTCACTTATGTGACTAGAAAGCATATTTCCAAATTTATATTCAGCCATATCATTTTCCACTATGGCATCAAATTTGACATTATATCTAATAATGGCAGATCATTCAAAAACATTAATGTCAAATTATTGTGTCAAGTATAAGATCAATCAACATTTTTCCATGGTATATTACCCTCAAGGTAATAACTAGGCAGAAGCATCAAATAAGACCATTATCTATATCCTTAAAATTATTATCAATGATGTTAGCCACAATTATCACCTTTAGATATTACATGCCATCTGGGCATACCATATAAATCACTACACTTCCATGGGAGCCACTCCATACTCACTTATTTATGGTACTAAAGTCATTCTTTCCATTGAGGTCAAGTTCCCTTCTTTATTTATCTCTTTGAAACATGTACTGGATGATTAAGACTATTGAGTTAATTGCCTATAAGAGTTTGAGTTAATTGATGAGAAATGATTGTCCATAGTAAACCACCTTAAATCATATCAAAATTGACTCTGTGGCCACTACAATCAGTGCATGAAACATACATACTTTAAACTTGGTGATCTTGTCCTCAAAGAGAACCAAAAGAATACCATGATTGAGAAGAAGCATAAAGGCAAGTTCAAACCCAATTGGGTTGTTCCTTTCATCATGATTGTAAACTATGGTGCTATAGAATACAAGCTCACCAAGCCAAATGGAGACAGACTTTGTGAACCAATGAACATTATACACCTCAAGTATTACTTCACTTGAGTGATTTGGTATATTGTCTATGAGGACTATTTCAAGTTGTACCATATTTCAATATTCTTCTTTATACCATATCATTCTACCATTCTATCACCTTATCAACCTACCATCCAATCACTTTACCTATCACTTATCCATTTTACCATTTTGCTCTATCAACCTAACATGTTTTAACACTACCTACCTAGCTTATTTAACACTGATTCCTCCATTGGTTTCACTTTCAACATGAAGAATAGATCAGTTTTAGTAGTTGTTTCAAGAATTCTATATAGAAACTATATTTTAGAGTAGTATGATATAAGTTTGATAGTTACATCATTAATTTGTTGTTTAGTTCTATATCATGTTTGTTTGTGTGGCCCTGATTATAACCACCTATGGGAAAATCAGTGTCTCACTGATCTTGCTAATAATTATAACCACCTATGGGAAAATTAGTATCATTTATATATGACATTATTTCCTAGTTATAACCACCTATGGGAAAACTAGGGGTAACATTTATTTATTGTGCCTTGACATAACAACTTTCCATTACTATGATGTACTGTGACATTATGCTAACTATGTCTATTTTATTTGAATTGGTTGCTACACTAGTTAGATTCCTCCATTATAAGGTGGAAATAATGTGATTTGAGGCCATTTTGGGACTATGTGGGTAACACTCAATACTTATTTAGGTCATCTCAGTCCCCCTTTTCCATGCTTTTATCATTTTATGAGTAATATTTGAGTTTGAATGCTTTCACCATTTTAAGAGATTAGAAAATTTAATATCTCATCATTATTGATTGAGTTGAGATATTTTAAAATTCTAAAAACATTTGTAAATCCATTTAGGAAAAAAAAACATTGATCACTTCTTTGCCTTAAGGATTCTGGGAACCCTCACTAAGTCACAATAAATCACTTACCAATTAGTTTCACCATCCTTTTTGGACTTTTTATCCCATGTTATCACCATTTTATGATCTCATTCCTATAATCTTATAGCACATCCATCATGTTTTATTTTCATCATTTTCTTCTATCCCATTCTTGGGAAAACTACATTTGGCCTAAAGTGTTTATTGGATCTTACATCCATATTTCTATGTATTCAACATCCCTTACATAGCACATCTAGAGATAGCTCAGCCACCCCCTTCCTTTTCTTATATTCCCCCATCTTGTTTGTTTGTTAAGTTATTTCCTATTTTTTAGGGGCAATGTTCATCATCTCATTTGATCATAGTGTTTGTACTAACATTATGATTAATCATTGTTTGTTTATTTATATTTGTTTGGTTTATTTTTCTTTGTGTTTTGTTTGTTTGTTTGTTTATGTGCCTTTTTGTTTTATTTTAGTACCATTGCTTCGATTCAGTCTATGTGCATTCATTAGGTGATTCTTTGTGCATTATTCTTGAATTAATCCATATTCATACCTCAACATTGTCATCATGGTTTTTATCATTGGTTCATTGTTTTCCATTGAAGTATTGGATCAAGAGTCTATCCTTAAGCATATTTTGGCCAAGTACTCATGGTGTTCTATCATGATGCCTACCATCACATGCTATATAAAAAATCAGATTTAGGAATTATATTAGGTGAATATAGAATTGATATCTCCTTAGCACCAAATTTAGCAACAATCCTTACCTAAGCCAAATCATATCCCAAATAGAGTAATTAAACAATAATAGAATTTTCCTCCTTGCTATTTTGGATAAGCATATCCCTTATAGTAGGTTGCCTAATTCATCTTTATCCTCTATATTAATTTGATATCATCATGTTTACAATCATCATATTTAACAACTTTTTTTCCAATATTGGGGTTCAATGATTATAACCACCTTTGGGAAACTCATTGCACACTATCCCATTAGCATTTATAGTGAATATAGCCACCTTCAAGAAAATAATTGTGTTTCCACCAATTTGAGTGTTAATGATTATAACCACCTTTGGGAAAATCATTCACTTTCTTTCACCTAATTGGGGCTTGTTTGCCGTAATTGGGATACTAATGATTATAACTACCTATGGACAAATCATTGTATACCATCCTACTTGCATCTTTCACATCATATTTTATAGTATCAGGGTCTAATGCTTATAACTACCTTTGGGCAAATAATTTCACACTATCCCACTTGAATTCTCAATGATTCTACCTAACTTTGAGTTAATCATTATGTTTTCATCTATTTGATCCACTCATTTACTTTTTTTGAGGTACCATTTTTTGACCCTTTTTCCAACTGCTCCCTCGAAGGGGCACCCTATAATTCATCCATTGCCATTGATTTCATAAGCACATAGAACCTTTTTATTCTTTTAGAACATGTTACTATGGTTATAACTTACAATGCCTTGCCAAATAGGGGCAAATTGTAGACACCTAAAATTGGCCACTAATGGATTCATACCCAAATTTAGATCAATTATTACTAGCCTTTGCACATATAGAATAATAATTTTAAAACATCTCAAAATTGGCTTCATAACATGCAAAATTAGCCTTTAGACCTATTAAATGGGGTACATGCACACATGAACTAATTCAAATCTTTTAAAATGTCAAAAAGCCTAAATAGAATTAATTACCATGATAAATAAAATCAAATACCTAAATTGAATTAACCATGAGCAATTAAATAAATTATCAAAAATTAAATTCAAAAATCAAAGAATATCCTTGGAATAAATCATTACCTTTTGTGAGTTGTCCAAAATCCAAAATATCCCACCTATGCCTATTCATTGCTAATCATGAGGTTTGGACACATTTTAATTGTAATGGGGTTAATTAACTCAAAATGGTAAGGTTTGAACCCATTCCAAGCCCCAACTACACCTTAACTCACCTTGAGTTGACGTTAGTTGCTAAACCTATAAATATAAACCTAGGCCTCTTCATTTAGAGAGATTAGATAGAGTAATGCTATAATGTAGGTTTTAGAGCAAGATTACATGATAATAGTGTTATAATGCCAAAATAATAATCTAAGACATGAAGCTACATCAAGAAAGCATGATCTAAACCATGGTGCTAAGGGGAGAAGGAGCCACACAAATCCATTTGCCAAAGATCTCTTGAGGACAAGACGAGCAATGCAAATGAAGAAATCTATGAGAATATTCAAAGAAGGTAAGAAAGGTATGTTTTCTTGCATTTATTTATGCTTTGTTAATTGGTTTTATTTACTATAATCCTCCATTTGATCTAGGTAAAATATTTTTATGCATGTTAATGTGTTTATTTTCATTTTGATTGATTTCATTGTGAAGCTAACATATGATCTAACCACCCTTCTTGGATTCCTTGATCACAAGAAGAGTCAAAAATTTAAAGATCATCTTCAAATCCTTCAATAATGTGTTAGATTTTTTAGGAATTAAAAATCATCTTTGTAGAATCGATTCTATTTTCTTCTTCATAGGAGATACTATTAGGAAAACTTAGAAATGCCAATATTGAAAAAGTGGAATGTGCTATTAAACCCTCTTATTAAATAAAACTATGAACATTATTTTCATGAGGTACTAAAAGAGTGGTATTATCTTCGTCAAAAAGACAAATTTATGACTCATCATCACTATCCTCACTCTACATATGATAGATTACAATGGATTCTCCATATCATGGTTAAATTATAGGTTCCAAAGAAAAATCTTGCTCACTAAAAATTATATGATTGAAATAGTTCAGATATTGTCATCATTTTACATCCTTTTCTTTTTTAATAATGTTTAATATGATTAGGATTTTATTCATTAATTATCTTATATGGATAATTTTAATTCTTCAAGATGATTTTTTTTTAATTTGTGACATGTCTCATTGTGTATTCATTATCTATTGTGTTTGAAATATATTTTACATGTTTCTTTAATTCCCTACAAAAAATTAGATCATCTTTAATCTCAACTACTTGCAGTTGTGCATCTTCCACATCAAAAAAATTATTCCTTTTAAAGATAAAATGAATGTTCAGATGTAAAAAATAATGAAGATGTAGAGTTTATTATTAGAACTTAGTTGATTGGCATAAAGAATCAAATCTAATAATTTGTTGAAGTGTGACATAAATTGTCTCAAGTTTTCTCCTTATTTTGAATTAGCTAAAACTTAAACAACATCATACATACATCCATGGCTAGTTTAAATAAATTTAGAAACATTATTATTTATGTTATTCTAATCTAAAATGCTTCCATCCTTCAAATTCTTGAACCAATCAATAACAAGTCCAATGAGGGTTTCAACAAAAAGTCTCACAGAGACATCTTATTTACCATCTCCAAGAATAACACATGCCATTGTGAAAGCTCAAATGTGATCATTTGAATCTTGATAGTCTTCTCCAAAGAAATTTGGAAATATTTTCCTTGAGCTTAAATTTAACTCATTGTATAAGGTCAAATCCAAAGGACCACAATGGTTTCCCCACAAGATGGGTAAAACCAACACCATAACATGAATCAAAAAGTGATAGGAACAATGGAATTTACTTCAACATATTCACTAACCTCCATTATAGGGGAGGTTACTTGAAATATTATAAATCAAATGAAAACAACACTTTGATCCCCAGTTGAGGCACTAAAAATTGTTGGCAAGATTTTATGTCATTGTACTTTCTTCATTAGCTCTAATGACTCACCCAACAGATAATGTGTTTTAATTGTTGACCAATTTTGACCCCCAAGGTCAAAATATCAACCCATATAGGTAAAAACTTGCTTGTAATGCTTCTAAAATCTTGTTTATATATTTTTCATGCCTTATGAGGTCTTTCAATAGCATTTTTAGGAAAGATTAAGGTTTATTTGACAGGTTTAAGGTAATGGTTATTTTCATTTTGTACTAGTCTTGTCATGTCATGGTGAGGAAAAGAGTTGGTTAAATTTTGTAATAGGTTATTAGGGTCCCATAAAATTCATATTATTGTCTTAATCACTTTGCACAAACATGTCAAACTTCTTTGAAGAGAATAAGGTTGATTTACAAACTTTGAGGTAAATGATATTAAAGAAAAGGTGATTTTTAACTAACTTCCATGTATGCCAAAGATAACCAAAGTGAATAATACATAAAAATATATTTTTAAAATATTTTTTAATATTTTTATAACTACCATGTATTCAAAGATGCCATATACTTCATTTTTCTAGAAAATCACTCTATAGAGGTAGTTTAAGGCACTTGTACACACTTCAATAGCCCACTTTTAGGTGAAAATGTATTAAAAGTGTATATTAACATTTAAAGGTCATATTAATGCTTAGAATGAATTTTTGGGTCCTAAAAATACATAAGTTGCTTCAAAACCTCCATCACTCTCTTCACAAGCTCATAAAGGCAAGTTTCACATGGATGGTATGATCAGAAGTGAGAGAGTAAAGATCTAAATTTTTTTCCAGAGGAGGGGGTCCTATTAAGATTCAAATTTTTTACATGGGTTTATAGATCCATCCCCTCTCATTTTTTAAAAATTTCTAAGAAGGTAGGGTAGTTTGAAAAAGCTAGTGAACCCCACAAGCTCAATTTCTCTCCTTAAAATGATAGTTTCAAGAAACTTGAATGCATGAGAGAATTTAAATAATATATAAGGGAATTATATAGGAATATTTCATGTTTCTTCAAGTCTCATTTGGCTTGTGTGGTCTCAAAAGGGTAAGAAAACTCTATCTATACATAGTTTGCAAAGGTGGTTGTCATGGTTTGTACTTGAGGTTTCAAGGTTTTCTATATATTAGAATGTATCCAATGATTTTAAAATGATTCACCATATTTAAACTCCAACCAAGTCTCTCAAATCATCTGATTACCTTCTGTACTAGTCTCCCAAGTGGTATTCATAACTCACTTTGAAGACTGTATATAAATTGCCTACATAACAATGGTTTGAAAGGTATAAATATACATTTTGATAAATATATGTAAGGTTGACATGTATTATTATATTATAAAAGGCCTCAAATTATATCTTATTTCATTCAGAACTCTCTAACATGACTAAGTTCCTTTACACTAGCTCTAGGTAACAAAGATTGGTTTTATGCCTAATGATTGTATATAGGATGCTTGCTTAAGAGTGGTCGATAAGGTCTTATATTAAATTATTAGAGGAAAAAATGGTTTAATATCTCATAATAAATTTAATGAAGTAGTGTAGAGAAGTTATTAAAGCTTAAAAGATCAAACTTACCCTATAAAAGGCCTAAAATATGAGGAGTGTAGACCTACAGGTCTGCATACTTATAGGTTTGCACTTTGTGAGAATTGGTTGTAATTGTGCACTTAGGTTTGATATTATAAACATAAAAAAATGGTAAGATAACTATAGTGTTTATATGCTTGGATGCTCCAAGGCCAATAGAGAGGTGTGTCTTCAAATTCAATGCCCAAGACACTTTCTTAAAACCTATAGGTAGACTAGCAGACTTGGACAATTTGAGGTTTTGATTTAGCCTGAAGAATGCCAAATACATATGTGATGAATGAACCTAGAGATAAATTTATCTATGGTATAATACACACAATGTATTTTCATTAAATGGGCAATGCATTTAAGAAGTAGAGAAGTTGAACACGCTTGCTATAGGTAGAATTTGAGAAAGAACATGCATGGTAAAAAAGGTGCTAATATGTTGTAAAGGAGTTTTTTGAGTGTGAAGGAGTATTTAATGAGTTAAAATGTGTATTAAAATACCAATAGTATAGTTTTAAATATTAATTATAAAGTTTAATGTTCAAAATACTCTCAATGACCACCTACAACCATGGTTTTAGAAGATGCGAGAAAGAAGGTATATGCTTGTAGGCATGCAAGGTCTTGAGATATAAGGTTCAAAAGAGGACATTAATTTCATAAATATTTTAAAAAATATCACTAGATGATAATTTATTTGTGATATATTCCTAAAAATCCAAACATAGTCAAGCCTAAAAATGACCACTTATAGGTTAGTCTAGGTAGCTCAAGTGGTTTCTACACTTCAAAGAGGATACAATATAGACAATAGGTTTGAAGTGTATACAGATAAAAAGTACAAAAAAATCATTTAAAGTCATATATACTCAAAATAAAATCATTGAAACTAACCCAAATAGGACTCACCTAAACCCTACATACTCACACTCAGCTAAGTGCTCTTTTAGGTCTGCCTGCCTAGAGTGATAAGTCCTGCTTGGTTTGAAGACAAAGAGGTTAGAGAAAAGCAAATCATTTGGAGATAATTATTTAATGTACTTTCATGATCTATATATAGTATTCAAGGCTAATAAATACATGTCAAAACTCTGGCAATCCTATTCAGACCAAGTAGGCCTAAGCCTGTAGACTATAGAGGCCGATGTGCCAGGGGTGAAGAGTTTGTAAGTTTAAGCCTTGTTAGAGGATGAAGTAAAGCAAAAAACCCCCATAAATGTATTTGAGACTTTAATTAAGCATCCTATGAATATTTTGACTCCTTAAACATTGAATAAATTATAAAACATAGGTTTCTAGGGTCAGGAGTGCATATTGGATTACAAACCCTAAGCACAAATCAAGGAACCAAACATCAAAAGTGCACTTTCAGACCTACAGTCTATTTCCATCTCACCAAATGCATCTTTTCTAGCCTAAAAGACACATTCTCATGCTTGGAATGGTACAAAGGTTTTTCATGGGAAACTAAGTTATTTTTAGGTGTTGTGGGGCCTTGTCCACTTGAAATTTATGGCATTTATTCATTGGTTAAGGGATTGTACTTTGTGAATCATCATTAAGATAATAAGTACATTTTTGGCTACCAAAAAGACTAGTAATGACCAGCTTGGAGAAATTAACTTATAAAGTCAATGAAATGATTTGGATTGATCTTTAAACTTATTAGAAATCATTCTTCACTCCCTAAAGGTTCTCACCATGTACTTTGCTTGTACTTTCAACTGTACAAACTATATTTAATGCCATGTTTTATAGGGTTTTAATGTTTTTTAGGGTTTTGAGAAATTGAACAATTGAAAATTATTATAAAGGGTGAATTGGGTTTTATTCTATCTATATAGTCTAAAAATACATATAAGTTACCCTGAAAGTGCTCAAATAAATCTAGTTTTTAAAGGTAATTTGAAACATGGTTGAGAAAGGGCTAGTTTCTTGGCCATTTCTTGGTTTACCTACCTACAAGGTTATATAATACCAAATTTGGTATGAATAATGGTAACATGGTAATAAAAATTAATAAAACACTTATTAGTGGTTCAACATGTGTGGGAGAGGTCTGGAGTAGAAACTCAATCTTCTAGGCATGAAGGCCTAATGGAGACCTAATTAGAGAGAGAGAACAATATAAAAATGTACTTCCACTTGGTTTTAGGTCCTAAAATTTGACATGGAATTATAAGGGGATACTAGGTCCTAAAATAAATATTTAGTTTTCCAAGATCCTTTGTACACTATCCTACATAAGGAGCTTTACCTATTTTTAGGGTTACAAGAATTTGAGGCCTAATGAGAGATTAAGGTACAAGTTGGAGACTTGGAGAGAGTTTGAGACCTCTAAATGAATTTTTTTATGTCTAATATGATATGATATATATATATATATATATATATATATATATATATATATATATATATATATATATATATATATATATATATATATATATATATATATATATATATATATATATATATATATATATATATATATATATATATAACAACAACAACAACAACAACAACAACAACAACAACAACAATAATAATAATAATAATAATAATAATAATAATAATATGTCTCTTAAGGAGAATAAATGCATTTCTAAATGCAAACTCAAGTTTTGAGATATTTGGGCAAGATTGGCATAGTAAGGCCAAGTGGACTTCAAGATACCTAAGAGGTGTAATCATAATTGTAAGGTAAATTTTAGGAGTTTATTAAATAAATGAAAGGATTAAAGATTAGAAAAATAATATTCCAACATGAATTTATGGTTAATTAGTCCACTTGTCATCTCACAAGCCAATACAAAGGGTAGTTTTGAAGAGCAAGTGTAAGGAGTCACACCAAGTTTTAAACCCCTATGCCACTTGGAAGAGAAGAGAATATTTATGGGAGTAACACATGGCATTGAGGACCTGATGGATAGTTTCATAACTCATTATTAATTTTAACTTTCTTTTGGACACTTGGAAATCTTCCTCTTCTATGCCCTTCTTTCTTATTCTCTCATATTTCTCTATATATTCAGCCTTGATAGGCTATGTTTGTATCCTCCACCTAGGTATGGAAAATACCTACCCATTTATAAGACTTTGATCAATGATAAACTTCTATTTTTCATCCTCATTTATCTATTTTTAATATGTGTGCATGACTAGTTGATCTTGACAAGTGATTAACTTGGCTTCTTTGGCATGTTTGTCCTTTTCTTGAATTCATATTCAATTTGAAACTTATTTTCAGGTATTGTGAAGTGTAAAAGGTTTAGTGAGTTGTATACTCATTAGTTTCACTATATAAGCTCTTGACTAGTCCACTTATCCCAAACATATTTCACAACCTTTATGTGAAATGCTAATGTAGAGAAGCAAATTAGGAGTAGTATTTATTTCAGGTTAGTCTCATTGTTGAAGTGCAAATATAGCTAGTTGGTAGTGGTCTTATATTTTGGTGCATCACCTTAATTAGAAAAGGTTTTTCTCTATTTTCCTAGCAATTTGGTAGAGTAGTTTGTGAGCCTAAGTGATACATTAAGGGGAGATATCCATTTAACCTAAATATTTAATTTAAATTTAGGCCACCCACAACCTAGGATTATCTCCATATTACCATAAATTTGGAAGGCTTGAACTACCTTTCAAGGGTAAAAATTTGGTTGATAACAATTTTAGCATGCTCGATGGGACTAAGGTCTAAAGTAGTGGAAGGATTTTTAGTGTTGTTCTTCTACATATCATCTTTTGGAGGCATTCAAAACATCAATGGCAACTCTGACCCAATCAACTGGTTTTATTAGACCAAGCACTTGTTCAAAGTAAGTTGTGATTTCAATTCATTATCTTGATGAGGTTGTCATGGCTGTGTTTGAAGTGAATTTAAATTTCATGCAAGTTGATGAGGTATCTTTAACCTATAGTACTCTCTATTAGCCTTACCATGACCCATATTAGTCTTATGACTATCCTACTTTATCTTCATGTGACTCCAATTATATGCCTCAACATCATTATCAATCTTTTTACCCTCCTTACTACCAAGAGCATCACTCTTATCCTCCTTATGAGCCATATCAATCCTATGGTTATCTTACACTTTTCCCATATGGATATGATAATATATATGAACAAACTTATTTTAAAGATAAAATAAATGAGATGGAGATCAAGGCACTAGAATGTGCAAAAAGAATTTGTTCAATTTCTCAATATAAAGAAGTGATTGGGCTATTTTTAGCTGTATTTAAGGATCCACTAGAGAGAAATGAGTTGTGTGCATTTGTATTAGAGAGGATGGAGAGTTGGGAAAGACAAAAAAGTGAGTTTTATCAAGTGTTTCAAGAACATTCTTGCATTCAATAACAACCTTCTTATACTTCATATCCTCATGAAGCCATTACCCTCTTAAAATAGAGCCTCCAAGAGAGCCAATGCAATATCTAAGAGAACCTACTAGTTTTAAATTCCAAAATTGGAACCAAGTAGTTAAGTATTGGGAGAAACAAGAGGAAGATAAGTAAATTGAAGTCAAGGAAGATGAAATTGTGCCTATTCAAACCCCATTTCCCCTTCCTTAATAACCTAAAGCTTTTCCATCTTGGAAGTCTATCCAATAAGTCATTCAAGACAAGAAGAAGGTCCTAGTTAAGAAGGTTAAAAATCAAGTTGTAGCTATTGAATAACCTCAAGAAGGCTATGAGAAGGATGAGGTGGTTTTTGAAGAGAATGAATTACTCATAGAACATCTAAATTTTCTTTATCTCCAAGAGTTCTTACAAGAATATCCCATTCCTAAGACCTCAAGTTTCAAAAAAGCTTCCTCATTTACCAAACCTATTCATGAGTAACCTATGATGCCTCATTTTCACTCTCAATCTCATGAACATGTTTATCACCCTCCCACCATCTCCTTTATTGAAGAGGAATCTATAATATATGAGGTAAATGGAGTAGATCAACCTATATTTGCAAATTATGAAGATGCTTCAAGTTAGTTTAATGAGGAAATTTTAATTAATACTCCAGCTGGGGAAGAGAAAGGCAATCCAATTTTTAAGGGTGAACAAGAATGTGAGTTTAAGGAGTGATGTGAATAAAGAATATGTATAGGGGAGGTTAGTATTAAGAAATAAAACTCAAATAAACACACTAAAATCATAAAACCTCTAGCCTAGACACTAGAGAGAGCACAGGTAACAAACATACATATGAAAACACAACTAAATAATAAAATAAAACCTTCTTTTACCTTATTTGGAGCTCCAAATGGCTTGTTGAAGTGGTTTTCTAAATTTATGCATCAATAAGTCCTTGATAATGAAGCTTTCTTTTCTCCTTCTCTCTTTGGAACCTTGGCTTAATTGCTTGGCTTATGATTTAGGCATGGTAACTCTACTAGCATGAAGCTTCTCTCTAAAAATTAACATTATAACACTACATTATCAAAGCTTTTAAGGAATTTAAGAATAATAAATTTACACCAAGAGATCTTAAACATCAATGGGTATGGCCTTATATTTATAACCTCAAGAATTAACTCTCACCCAAAGTGAGTTAAGGTTGAGTTTAAATATGAAATGGGTTCAAAATAACCCTAGGTGAGTTGAGACTAACTCTAGTTGAGTTAAAACTTGTCATGTAATTATGGTCTTTAATTACTAGGCATGGATCTCAAATCATATATTTTGGGATATTTTAGAACAAATGACAACTCATAAATGAAATGATGAAAAGGCTTGATATTTTGATTTTTGGAATTTACATTTTTAGATATTTATTAATTACAAATAGATAATTCAACTAGGCATTTAATATTTTTTAATTAGATAATTCATTTTGATTATCATTTTAACTCTTTCAATATTTGATCATGTGCGCCACTTAATGGGTCCATAGGCCAAATTGCTAATTGTTATGTCACAAGATGATTAGGGATGAATGTGATAGATTATAGTTACATATGGGCTAGTATCCGAAATAAAGATGCACCAACATGATTATGAGCTTTGATGAATGATGCACATCCAAAATTAGGATATTTAGTGATTCCTAGGTTTGATTTGAAATGTTTGGTCAGAATCAATCTAAAGTTTGGTTGGAAACTAGTTGTGGCTAAAATTAGATGTCTATAGTTTGCCCCTATTTGGGAAGGAATTGTAAGCTATAGGCATAATAACATTTTTTCAAAGAATGAAAATGTATTGTATGCCTAATGCCCTAACAGACAATGGATGAGCTTTGGATTCCCCCTCGACGGAGTAGTTGACAAAGAATGTTAGTGATCAATACCTCAAAATAAGGAAATGATGGGACTAAAAGGTAAAAGGGGTGGAAAATACTAATTTGCCTACATATAGTTATAATCGGTGGTATAGTGAGCTACCCCAATTGAGCAAAAAAAGTGACAATTTGCCTAAAGGTGGTTATAATCATCAACATAACTGGTAAAAAGATAATGATTTGCCTAAAAGTGGTTATAATCATTAGATAAAAGGTAGGGTAACAAGAGAATGATTTTCCCAAAGGTGGTTACAATCATTAAAATGAAAATAATGATTTGCCCATAGGTAGTTATAATTATTAACACCATGAAAATGTGCCCTTATTGGGTAGAAGAATGATAGTGATTTTCCCAAAGGTGGTTCTAATCCTTAACATCCAGATAGGTTGAAACATAATGATTTTCCCTAAGGTGGTTATAATCATTGGAAAAATGATGGGAGTAATATGTCAAATTTCGATAATGGGGCTTATATACTAAATCTATACTCATAGAGTAAGAGTAAGCTAGTATAAAGGAGACAGATGAATTTGGGCAACCTCCTAGTATGGATATGCACATCATAACTAGCATCCATTTCTGAGTTTTTCCCTCCATTTCTTAGTTTTCAATTTTTTTTTTAAATTTGGCTAAATATTCCTTAAGCCTGAAAATCTAGTTTGTTGGGCGAATTGTTAAGCGGTTTGAGTTTTTCCTATGCTAGAGAACTATTTTAGTCATTTTTGGGAGGTTGTTGTGTAGCGCCTAGGATAGGATTTAGTGTCTAAGTTGAGAAATATGTTTGATAGGAGGATTTTCATGCAAAAATAGGGGAGGTATATTTAAAAAGAGAGAGGGAGCTGCTATGCGTAAACAAAGACAAAATGTATATCTTCTAGCTATATTAATAAAATATGTGTTCTTCTTGATGAAAATCAATTCTGAGAGCATTGGTTGATTGTTTGCTGCTGATTTGACTATTTTTTTTATTGAATACGCAAATATTTGAACATAAAACCAAAACAAATGTCTGGTTTATGCACCTGTGAAAAGTTTCTTGTTGGGTCGCACATTATTACTAGGCCATAGTTGTCTGCTGGGTTACACATTTCTACTGGATTGTTGTAAAATCTAGGTCGTTGTGAAGTCAAACGATGGTTCTTTTCATTCGAGTCATTTCAATATATATGTGTTATGCTAGGTCATTTAAATGTTCAAGTCATGGTAGAGACAGGGGATGGTGCTGACCAAGGAGGATCGCCCAGCCATCAAGACAATTACTCGATCTCCTATACAGAGATTTTTGGCAGGGATAGAGAGGAAGCCCAAGTTGCGTAGAGACTTCAAGGGTAACTATCCTGAGTGTAAACAAATCTAGGTGACATTGTTTTTGTTTGAAATACATATATGATTTAGTCATGTTTATAAGAAAAGTCCTGTTCACAGTTTGAAACATTGTCAAAACATATACCTCTATATAGAAGTCATGTTCGTAGTGTGAAACATTGTCAAAACATATATCTTTGTATAGAAGTCTATTGCACCATTTTGGTAGATATGGTACCATTTAAGCAATTACACAAAAAGGTTGTTATAATTGGTTTAAAACATGGAGTTCAGATCTATTAGATAGGTGTTGTTTCATCATTTGGTATCAGAGCCCAAAGGATTGTGCACAATCTAAAGATCCAAGAGAAGAAGAATGTGATTTATGAATAAGAAGAAAGATGGCCATGAGAATTAGGAACAAAGGTAGAGCTGGAGGAAGGAGACCTAGAGGACAAGTTGCACTGGCAGAAGAGATTAGGAACCTGACAGCTAGGATACAAGACCTAGAGATGGCTCAAAGAAGAGGCACTGACATGGGTGAAGTCAGTGATAGAGAAGAGGAGCCACCAGAAGATGAATTGGTGGTGGAAGAAGAAATAGCTGAAGATAGGTTGATTAGAGCCATTATGAAGGTGAACACAAAGCCAAAAATGGAGGTTCCAATGTATGAAGGTAATTTGAACGTGGAAGAATTAATTGATTGGATTGATGCATTAGACAAATACTTTGAGTATGAAGGAAGTGAAGAAGATGATAAGATATTCAGGTATGCCATGACAAGGCTAAAGAGCCATGCATCCCTGTGGTGGGATGGAGTGCAAGAAGAAAGAAGGAGGAAAGGGAAGCCAAAGATCAGAAGCTGGGATAAAATGGTAGCAAAAATGAAAGGTAAGTTTATGCCTAAAGATTATCAAGCTAATCTTTTCAAGCAATTACAAAATTTGAAGCAAAAAAGAAATGTCTGTAAAAGAATACACTGAAGAGTTTTATAGGTTAACCATAAGATCAGGTCATATTGAGGATGACACAGAAAATGTAGCTAGATACACTAATGGTTTAAAAAATTTCATTCAAGATGAGATTAGTCTTCTCATTCCTAAGACAGTTAAGGAGGCATATCAATTTGCCTTGAAAGCTGAGGAGAAGATTGCAAGGAAACAAACATCCTTCTCAAGAGGAAGGGGCAGGTCCATCAGAGGTAGAGGATTTCAAGGAGGTAGAAGATAGCTACAAACATCTCAAGAAGAGGCCAATAGCTCACAAATTTCAAGAGGTAGCTATACACAAAGAGGAAGAAGGCCATACCAAGGATATCAAAGAGGAAGAGGAAGATTCATGGGCAAATGCTTTAGGTGCAACAAGTATGTAGGACACAGGGCATATGAGTGTCCAGAGAACCCTTCTACCAGCCATGAGAGGGGTGTACATGTGACCCAAGGTGAAGAAAAAAATGAAGAAGTTGCAGCAGCTTATGAAGATACCCCAGAAGAAGGTGAGTCTCTTTTAATGAAAAGAATATTATTAAAGCCAAGTAAAGTAGTAGAACCACCTCAAAGGAAAACTTTATTTAGAACCACGTGTAAAAGTAAGGGGAAATGTTGCAAGGTCATCATAGACAGCGAGATTACTAACAATCTTGTGTCAACTGAGATGGTGGAGAAACTAGGCTTGAAGAAGGAGGTACATCCTACACCTTATCAAGTCTCTTGGCTACAAAAAGGACACAAACTCCTGGTAAGTGAACAATGTAAAGTAGATATTTAGATAGGAACATATAAGGATCAGATTTTATATGATATCATGCCCATGGATGTATCTCATATCTTGCTTGGAAGGCCTTGGCAGTTTGACAGGAAGGCCATACATGATGGAAGGCAGAATACATACATGTTTGGAAAGGATGGGATCAAGCATACACTCACACAATTGAAGGAAGAGGTTGATGCTATTGTAGGACAGAATTCTAAAGTATTGATAGTGAGTGGTAAAGAGTTTCTACATTAAATGAAGAAGGAAAAGGTAAACTTTGTTATGATTGGTAAGCCAAGGAGTGTAGTCACTAGTACTAAGTTGATTGATTTGTCTTTAGAGATTCAAGATATGTTGAATGAGTACATTGACATTGTGGTAGATGATTTACCTAATGAGTTACCACCATTGAGAAGCATTAGCCATCACATAGACTTGATTCCAGGAGCAAATCTTCTAAACAAGGCTGCCTACGGGTTGACGCCAAAAGAAAATGAAGAGATCAAACACCAAGTTCAAGAATTATTTATGATTGGTAAGCCAAGGAGTGTAGTCACTAGTACTAAGTTGATTGATTTGTCTTTAGAGATTCAAGATATGTGGAATGAGTACATTGACATTTTGGTAGATGATTTACCTAATGAGTTACCACCATTGAGAAGCATTAGCCATCACATAGACTTGATTCCAGGAGCAAATCTTCTAAACAAGGCTGCCTACGGGTTGACGCCAAAAGAAAATGAAGAGATCAAACACCAAGTTCAAGAATTATTAGACAAAGGATTGGTGAGAGAGAGTTTAAGTCCTTGTGCTATCCCCACAGTGTTGAGTCCTAAGAATGATGGGAGTTGGAGAATGTGTACAGATTCCAGAGCAATCAACAAGATTACTATCAGGTATAGATTTCCATTGCCTAGAATTGATGACTTACTTGATTGTTTGAGTGGAGCTACATATTTCTCTAAGATAGACTTGAAAAGTGGTTACCATTAGATTAGGATAAGAGAAGGGGATGAATGGAAAACAACCTTTAAGACTAATGATGGACTCTATGAGTGGTTAGTTATGCCATTTGGACTAACCAATGCACCAAGCACCTTCATGAGGCTAATGAATGAAGTGCTGAAGGAGTTCACTGGTAAGTTTTTGATAGTATATTTGGATGATATTTTGGTGTTTAGTCAAACTAAGGAAGATCATTTGAAACATTTTTAGATGGTATTGAGTAAGCTACATGAGGAGAAATTGCTAATCAATGTTAAAAAGTGTAGTTTTCTGAAAACAGAGTTGATATATTTGGGGTTTGTGATTTTGAAAGAAGGATTGAAGATGGATAAGGAGAAGATTAAGGCTATACTTGAGTGGCCTACACCCAAGAGCACATATGAGGTAAGAAGCTTTCACAGCTTGGCTAGCTTCTATAAGAAATTCATAAGAAATTTTAGTGGAATTATTGCTCCAATGATAGATACAATCAAAGGTGATAAAAGAAGTTTTTATTGGACTGAGGTTACTGATAAGAGTTTCAGATTATTAAAAAAGAACGTAACTGAAGAACCAATCTTAACCTTGCCTGATTTCAATAAGCTTTTTCAAGTAGAATGTGATGCTAGTGGAACTGTAATAGGTGCTATTTTAAGCCAAGGTGGGAAGCCTATAGCATACTTTAGTGAGAAGTTAAGTGATGTTAAGAAGAAATACTCAGCTTATGATCGAGAATTCTATGCTCTTGTATAAGCTTTGAAGAAATGGAGGCACTATCTTTTGCCTAAAGAATTTGTTTTATTCACTGACAATTATGGTTTACAGTTCATTAGCAATCAGAATAAGTTGAATCAAAAGCTTGTCAAATGGATTGAATTTTTACAAAGCTTCACATTAACTATTAAGCACAAGAAAGGACAATCTAACAAGGTTTTAGATGCTCTAAGTAGGAGAAATCTGATCATGCAGGAGTCTCAAGTAAGTATTTTGGGATTTGAAGATTTGAAGGAGCTATATAAGGAAGATCCAGACTTCAAGGAACCATATGAAGCTTGCATGAATCTAGTGGGGGTTGATAGAAGTCCTTGGATAGATTTCATGGTTCAAGAGGGTCTACTGTTTAGAGGTAGCCAGCTTTGCATTCCCAAGAGTTCCATGAGAGAGAATTTGTTGAAGGAAAAACATAGTGGCAGCTTATCAGGACATTTTGGATAGAATAAGACATTAGCACAATTGAGTGCTCATTACTATTAGCCAGGTATGGGTACTGATGTCAATTTTTTTTGAAAGATGTAAAACATGCCAATATGCCAAGGGAAGTAGTCAAAACGTAGGTTTGTACCAGCCACTACCCATTCCAAATAGGCCTTGGGATTCAATAAGCATGGATTTTGTACTTGGTTTGCCAAGAACTCAAAAAGGCCATGATTCCATATTTGTTGTGGTAGCTAGGTTTTCAAAGATGGCTCATTTTATTTCATGTTCAAAAACAAATGATGCTACTCACATAGCTAATCTATTCTTTCAAGATGTTGTTAGATTGCATGGATTGCCTAGAAGCATTGTTTCTAACAGGGATACCAAATTTGTTGGACACTTTTCGACAACCTTATGGAAGAAATTGGGTACACAATTGATTTTTAGTTCAGCTTACCACCCCGAAACTGATGGCCAAACAGAGGTTGTCAATAAGAGCTTGGGAAACATCTTGAGAAGCTTGGTAAGTATGCATCCAAAATAATGGGATCTTGTACTTGCACAAGCTGAATTTGCCTATAATGATTCTCCTAATAGAAGTATAGGATTGAGTCCATTTCAAATTATGTATGGAATGCATCCAAGAGGTGTGTATGAGTTAAGAAATCTAAGTAGCATGGAGACAAGGAGTGCTGATGCAGAAGAATTTGCCAATGCCATGCAAAATTTGCATGAATAGGTAAAGAAGAAGCTTGAAGAAAACACCATCAAGTACAAGTTAAGGGCAGATCAAAAGAAAAGAGATGTCAGTTTCAGTATTGGAGACTTTGTTCTTGCTCATCTCAGAAAAGAGAGGTTCCCAAAAAGGGAATACAACAAGCTAAAGGTAAAGAAAATAGGACCATGCAAGGTAATAAGGAAGTTTTCAAATAATACATATGAAATAGAATTGCCAAAGGGGATTGGAATCTCTCCAATCTTTAATGTTGCAAATCTATATCCATACAAAGATGAAGGACAACCAGCCAAAGAAACTGAAATAGGGGTAGATGAAGTCATCCAATGGGAGCAGTAACTACCAAAGGAAGTGCCAAAGGAGATTGAAAGCATCTTAGACAAGAAAGTGGCTAAAAAGACAAGGGATAAAGAATATTTCTAGTATCTAACAAAGTGGAAGAATCTACCAGCTGAAGATGCAACATGGCTGACTGCAAATGGCATCCTTAAGCTGGGCACAAGTGTAGAAGAACTGCTGAAGAAAAACAAGTGAAGAATACTTCTTTTACTCCTTGGAACAATAATGCAGGAGCATCCATTTCTGAGTTTTTCCCTCCATTTCTTAGTTTTCAATTTTTTTTTTAAATTTGGCTAAATATTCCTTAAGCCTAAAAATCTAGTTTGTTGGGCGAATTGTTAAGCGGTTTGAGTTTTTCCTATGCTAGAGAACTGTTTTAGTCATTTTTGGGAGGTTGTTGTGTAGCACCTAGGATAGGATTTAGTGTCTAAGTTGAGAAATATGTTTGATAAGAGGATTTTCATGCAAAAATAGGGGAGGTATATTGAAAAAGAGAGAGGGAGGTGTGAAGAGGGAGCTGTTGTGCGTAGACAAAGACAAAATGTATATCTTTTGGCTATATTAATAAAATATGTGTTCTTCTTGATGAAAATTGATTCTGAGAGCATTCATTGACTGTTTGCTGCTGATTTGACTATTTTGTTATTGATTACGCAAAGATTTGAACATAAAACCAAAACAAATGTCTGGTTTATGCACCTGTGAAAAGTTTCTTGCTGGGTCGCATGTTATTACTGGGTCGTAGTTGTCTGCTGGGTCGCACATTTCAGCTAGATTGTTGTAAAATTTGGGTCATTATGAAGTTAAATGACGGTTCTTTTCATTCAGGTCATTTCAATATATATATGTTATGTTGGGTCGTTCAAATGTTTCAGTCGTGGTAGAGACAGGGGATGGTGCTGACCAAGGAGGACCGCCCAGCCATCAAGACAATTACTCAATCTCCTATACAGAGATTTCTAACAAGGATAGAGAGGAAGCCCAAGTTGCATAGAGACTTCAAGGGTAACTATCCTGAGTGTAAACAAATCTAGGTGACATTGTTTTTGTTTGAAATACATATATGATTTAGTCCTGTTTATAAGAAAAGTCCTATTCGCAGTTTGAAACATTGTCAAAACATATACCTCTGTATAGAAGTCATGTTCGTAGTGTGAAACATTGTCAAAACACATATCTTTGTATAGAAGTCTGTTGCACCATTTTGGTAGATCTGGTACCATTTAAGCAATTACACAAAAACGTTGTTATATTTGGTTTAAAACATGGAGTTTAGATCTTGTTATATAGGACTATGGGAATGGGCTCACAAAATGGTGAGAGAATTAAATTGAAGGTCAAAGGTGGGGAAACTAAAGGACAAGTAGTTTCTTGTGAATTAGTGAGGGTTCCTAGAATCTTGAAGGCTAAGAGGTGGTTATTTTGGTAATTTGTAGTATTTTATAATTATTTTAAAAATGTTTTTGGAATTTTTTAAGAATCTCAAGTCAATAAAAGATGATGAGATACTAAATGGTCCAACTCACAAAATGGTGAGAGCGTTCAAACTAAAAATGCTTACAAAATGGTGAGAGCATGGGAAAAGGGGTGATTGAGATAACCTCAATGTGAATCAAGTACTTCCTACATAGTCTCATTAGGACCTCAAGTCACTATAGTTATGACTTACAATGGATGAATCCAACTAGGTAGCAACAAGTTATTAAATTAGGTGAATGACATAGTATGGCATAAGAATAACAAGGTGGGACTTCAAGGCATAATAAAGGTGTTGTTCCTAATTTTCCCATAGGTAGTTATAATTAGGAAATAATGACATAGGTCAATGATACTAATTATCCCAAAGGTATTTATAATTAGTAACATAGAGTGAAATACTAATTTTCCCAAATATAATTATAATCAAGAATACTCATAATGAAACAAAATAAGAAATGAATGAGGCAACTACCAAACTACTATCATACTGGTCCAAAACACTACCTCTATCTAGAATACTTAATCAACTACAAAAACTCTAATCTAAATCCTCATGCTAAAGGTACCTGAAGAACTAATGGAATGGAACCAAGGTCAAAGGGTTTGGGTAGGGAGGGTATAAACAACTCTGGTCAATAATGAAGGTATGGTAAAATGGTATATGGTATGGTACAAATAATAATGTTGATATTATGGTATAATGTAAACATGCCTTATATACAATACTTCAGGTCTCTCATGCAAAGTAATGTTTGAGGTGTATAATGTTCATTAGCTCATTAATTTCATCTCCATATGGTGTAGTGAGCTTGTGTGCTCCAGAGCTATAATTTGGAATAATAATATATGGACCTATCCAATTGGGTTTGAACTTGCCCTTCTTCTTCTTCTCAACCATGGTGTTCTTTTGTTTTTCTTTGAGAACAAGATACCCAAGCTTGAACTCTCTATGTTTGACTCTCTAGTTATAGTGGCCATGGATTTGGTTCTAGTATACTTGAAGGCTATTGACAATGGCCATGCATGTTTCATCAAATAACTCTAACTCTTATAGATGATCTACTCAATAATCTTCATCATCTAGGACATTTTTCAATGAGATACGTAGAGAAGGTAACTTGACCTCAATAATAAGAATGGCTTTAGTGCCATAAACAAGGTAATATGGAGTGGATCCAATTAGGGTATGGTAAGTAGTGCGGTATGCTTAGAGGGTGAATTTTTTTTGAAGGTTCCAATCACAGCCAATAACATTGATAATCTTTTTAAGGATGTTGAAAATGGTTTTATTAGATAATTCTACTTGGCCATCACCTTGTGGGTAATATTTCATAGAAAAATGTTGAGTAATATTGTACTCAACAAATTTTTTTTTAACATCCTTATTTTTAAATGATTTGCCATTATTAGATATAATGTTGGATGGGATATCATAATAATAGATGAGATGGTTAAAGATGAACTTGGAAATTTGATTTCCAAGCACATTAGTGAGGGGTATAGCTTTAACCCACTTAGTGAAATATTTTGTAGTGGTAAGAATGTGTTTATGGCCATAAGATAAGGTTGGGTTAATATGCCCAATGAGATTGAGTCCCCATATTGCAAATTGCCATTATGTAATCATTGGTTTTAGTTTTTTGGCTAGGGCATGAATCAAATTGGTATGCCTTTGGCATTTGTCCCACATTTTGATGTAAATAACTAATTTTACATCCATATTTTGCCTATAATACCTAGTATGTAGGAGTTTTTTGGCTAGGATAGACCCATTGGTGTGGGATCCACATACTCCTTCATGAACTTCCCATAATGTTAATGTTATTTTTGCCAAATTTAAATAATGAATTAGAGTTACATTAAAGCTATAGTGGTAAAGGGTTGGGTCAAGTAAGGTATAACATGTGGTTTGGTGGGTAAAAGCCTTTTATTATTTACATGATAGGTCTAGTGGCATAATATTGTCATGAAGATAGGTAAAGAGGTCTAAATACCATATAGAACTGAGACCAACAATATCACAAATCATTGTGACAATTGAAGGTTCATGAGTAGGCACTACAATATTTTCAATGAGAAATTTATATTCATTTACCTTTCCAGTATGCTAGATCAAAGAGCTAATGGTGGCCATGACATTTGCTATTCTATTACTGGGCTGTGGTATGTGTTCAAAATATATGTTTATAATCTGATGTTTGAAAGTATCCACCATTGCCTTATATGGAACCAACTTATCATCTTTGGTCTAAAAGTGGTTTTTAACCTGGTTGATGATTAACTAAGAATCACCATAAATCTTGAGATGTTGAATATCCCATTGTACTTCCCAAGGAAGCCTTGTGATGAGTGTTTTATACTCAACCATGTATTTAGTACAAGGAAAGTTCATACAAAATGACTTAAGAATAATATTCCCTTGTGGTGTAATAAAAAATAGACCTACCCCCAATACATGTGATGTGAATGATCCATAAAATTATGGCTTCTAGTGCTTCTCCTAAAGAGGTGTTTTAATGATGGTCATAATGGACTTGTATGGGAATTAGAAAATTAGTGGTTTTGAATCTACAAGGGGAGATTCAACAAGCTGATATTCAAGGACTTGTCCCTTGATATATTTTTGGTTGACATACTTAATCTTGAACTCACTTAGAAGAATGATCCATTTATCCATGAGGCCTTGTAAAGCTATTTTGGATAGTAGATACTTGAGCAGATCTACTTTGGAAATAACCATGGTCTTGTTGTTAAGCATGTAACGCCATAGTTTTTGTGATGTAAAGACCATAGCTAAACAATATTTTTCAATGGGCATATAATTGTGTTCATACATGACTAGTGTATAGATTAAATAATACATGACATGTTCTTTTCCATTATTATCAGTTGAGCTAGTAGTGCCGCTAAGGCTTTGTCAATTATAGATAGGTACAATAGGAATGTCTTTCATAGAATAGGTGGCAACAAAATAAGTAGAATGGCAAGATATTCCTTTAGGTGATGAAAAGCTTTATAGCATTATTCATATAAATGAAATGTGACACCCTTCTTTAGTAAATGTGTAAATAGATGGCATTTATCAGCCAACCAAGAAATGAATCACCTAATAAATTAAATCTTGCCTTGTAAACTATGGAGTTGCTTCAAATTAGAGGGTGGTGACATCTCTCTAATGATTTGTTCTTTTCTAGGGTCAACTTAAATGCCTCTACAAAAGATGATGAAGCCTAATAATTTTATTAAAGTAACTCCAAAAACACACTTTTTAGTATTGAGTCTAACCTTTATTCATGAAGCCTCTCAAATATCATCTATAATGTAGTTGAATGATCAGCTTGGGTCTTTGATTTACCTAATATGTCATTGACACAGTCTTTAACAATGTCATGCATTATATCATGAAATATGATGGTCATGTATCTTTGGTATGTGGATCCAACATTTTTTAGACCAAATGGCATAACTTGATAACAAAACATTCCCTAGGGAGTGGTGAACATTGGCTTATGTTAGTCTTCTAGTGTAATCTGAATCTGGTTGTATCATAAAAATCCATCCATAAGTGAAAACATGTCGTAACCCACTATAGAGTCAACTATCATGTGATTATTTGGTAGAGAAAAGTTGTCCTTAGGGTAGGCCTTATTTATATCTCTAAAGTTAGTGCAAATTTTGATCACTTCTAAGATTTTTTCCAACTCTTTCTTTAATAATATAGCAATACAAGGATACATCTTACACAATTTATGTTTCATAGGTTTGGCATCAAGATGAATTATGAGTTGATGTACAACCAAGCTAAGGTCCAAACCTAGCATGTATGAATAAGCCCAAGCAAAGATGTCAATAAATTACCTCAAAAGGGTTGTAAAGATTTCACATTTTTCCTCAGTTAAAGATGCACCTATTTTGATCCATTTTAGGTCATCTAGAGTCCTGATGTTGACTTATATAGCATATTATATGAGGAGAGTTGATCTATTTTATAGAATAGTTGGTAATGATTTGAATTGGCTAACAACTATGATTTTTTTTGTTTGGACTGGTTCTTCAAACTCTCCTAGACAAGATGAATTTAAATATCTAAATGGTAGGGATTGCCATATTATAAACACTATTATAAAATCTTAGATAATTCAATCAAAGGCATGATATTCTTAAAAAATAAACTCAAACCCAAAAGTAAGATCATTATTGGTGGTATCTTGAGCTATGTTTGAGTAAAAGTGAACACCCCATCTAATGGTGCTTGAAACAAGTTTTTAGTAGAAGACTAGCCTTTCTATTTACTTTTATCCTAGTCCAAAAGTGACTCAAAGAGGTTTTCACTTTGGTACCTTAATGTTTTATTTAATTATTTGTACTAAGGGTGTTCACCCATTCTTCAAAATAGGTTGTAGGATATATTTTGATAGAGAATCCTTATTTGTGGTCTTCCAATGAAACATTGTCTCTTAGGCCTAGAAAATCGCAAAAGGCCTCATCATTCTCAAACTTATCTATAGGCACTATGGATTCTTGTTGGTCCCAAGCTATAAGTTAAGGGTAATAAAGAGGTAGTAGGTTATTATTAATAACTGGGGTAAGGGTGAAAATGGCTTGGGTGTCTAAAATATTGGTATTGGTAAGGTTGTCATAAAGGTTGTGATTATACTATGCTTTACTATCGACATGATTATCACTAGTCCTTATCATTAGAACATGAATAAGATACATGGGTCACCCCTAGGTGGTTTAAATATGAGACCATAAGTTCCTTTTTATTGAGTTATAAAAATTAGCTCAATTGTTTCTTGTTGATTTATCTTGAGGCGTCTGCCTTCATAGGCTTGGTTCTCCATGATCCTATTAGGAATGGGGTATTTGGCATTTTTGTAATAATTGACCAATTGTCATTATATAACAAAGTTTCATTATTGGAAAGTGGGTCATCTTATTTGTTAGTGGTTGGTGTGAAAATGATAGGAGCTAGACTATAGAGCTTGCCTTTTCCCTTTCATTGCCATTCCATGTAAAGTGGTTTGGTTGTAGGTCTTTTATAGGACTTGGGGTTCTACATTATCTTGGCAATGTGAAATGTGTCATGAGTCAAATACTCTCTAGGGCCATTAGCTAATATGGTAAAATGATTATACATTTTAGGAAGTGGAATATGAGACAATGAATCAAGGCTATCAGGGTCCATGTAATTGGCCTTTGGTAAGTCAATGAGTATTTCTTTGCCTTTGTCTTTTTTGGGAACTAGATCTAGGACAAAGTGGTATTTATAACTATTGTACTTAAATTCCAAATGTTTACAATGTTCATAAGGCTGTAAATCTCTATTGATGATGACCTTCATACCTGAATTAGAGAACTTAAGACACTAGTGTAATTTGGAAGGGATTACATGAATTTCATGTATCCAAGGTCTACCCAAAAGAAAATTGTATGACAAATCTAGGTCTAACACATGGCATAGTGTATCATGGGTCAAGGGCTCAATGATAACTGACAAGTTGATAATGCATTGTGATTCCCACTCTTCATTATTGTAGGCCTTGATAGTGATCATTTTTGGATGTAAATCAACTATTGTGTATCTGAGATGCTTGATGATATTTAAAGACATAATATTTAGGATTGATCCATTATCTATGAGGATACATTTCACTTTATGCCACATTATGACAACTTTAATGTACAATAAATTGTTATAGTGAGGGCCAAAAGATGATATATCACTTTGGTCAAACATTAACTAATTGACTAGGGCTAGATGTCCAACCAAAGATTGTAATTTATCTGGAGTTATGTCATTTGGAACTTGGGATTGGCCTAGGAACTCTATTAAGATGTTCTTATGGATAGTAGACATACACAACAAATTTAAAATGGAGATTTGTGTGAGCATATTTTGAATTTATTCCACAATATCAAATGTCTTTTCCTTCATAGTGGTATACGGGTTATTCCTATCCAAAATAGTGGGTTGGATAGGTTTGGTGGTAGGTGGTTATGGGCTAGGAATGGTAATATTTGACCGTCAAGTTGTGATTTCACAATCAAGATTAGATACAAGACTATTGTTGATAGAAAATGATGGTGGAGGGGGGATAGATAAGATAAGCCTTAGTTATCGATGTACTTGTTTATGGTCAGAAGGCAATGATGAGTTATTGATATAAGGTCTAAAAATAGTAATCCCTAGTTATTTTTGTACCTATTTACAGTCCTAGATCAAGGAATGATCACTAGTATAGATGGGTTGATTGGAATTATTTAGCAAAAATATTGTTCTATTAGCACATGGTATTGGATTGATGGTAATAATGGAAATGTGACCTCCTATGATATGACCTATAACTTTAGTGTAGTCATGTGTAACTATGTGGTAAGTTTGTTAGGTATTGAAATCATTTTGGCCTTGGTTCCTTCCATTTGGTTGACATTATTGTTGTTTCTACTGGTATTGATGTTATTGTTTTAGTTTTTGATTATATTGTTGCTATTATTCTTATCTTTGTTATTGATGTTGTTGGTTGTTATTGTTATGTTGTGGAAAAAGGTTTTGATAGATACCCAGATTTTGATTGGACATAAATTCTTTATTATCTAATGTAATCTCCCCACTTTCTAACATATTTTCAATGAGGTGTTTAATCTATACACAATGGTGTAGATTATGCTAGTGAACATGATGGTATTTATAGAACTCATTCTCTCTATACCAATCCAGATAAGGAATACCCTCAAGGTAGTACTTTAGTATTGACCAACTAATCATGTTAGTAGTGGCTAGATTTCAAAACATGGATTTAATAAATTATCCAAGGTCAATGAATACTTGATGAGTAGGGACATTTATTCTTAGAGGAGGCGTTTGCAAAGGTAATGGTTGCTATGTTTGTTGAGTTGGTCTAGGCTATTACAAAGGTTGTGCTTGTTAAATAAGTTACTAATGAGGAGGAATTTTCATTTGGGGTGCTAAATAAGTAGATGGTGTTTACACTATTTGGAAATGACATGAATTAGTTACTCCATTTCTAATAACATTCTTTTTGTGGTTGAATTGCTTGGATTTTTCATAATTACAAGCTTGGGATGGTGTCAATGTTTGTACATAGACTTGGTTTTGGTTCTAATTTTGGCCTGGTCCTTGGTTTTGGTTATAATTTTGATTTGATGAAGTTAGCTTAATAATCCCTTTTTTAATAAGGGCTTTTTTAATTATCAAACCTTTGCCGATGATTTATTTGAAAGTGTATGTGTTACAAATCTCTAGATGATAGGATATCTTGTTGTGCAAATTTTTAGTAAACATAATGGCTAATTATTTATTTGGTAAGTTATGGGTGAAGTGACTGGTAAGTGATCTCCATTTATATATATTTATTACAAATATTTCACCAACTTTTTATTTGGCTTGAGTTAAATATACCAATGAAATCTCATGTTTGGGATTGTAGGAGAAATGTTGAACAAATTTGTCTAAGAGGTCATCAAAATTAGATGCAAAATTATTTGGAAATTTTAAGAACCAATATAAATAATATATTGATAGAATCCAAGGAAATAAAATTATGAGGTATATGTCATTGTAAGACTCCAGTTGGCAAGCAATGAAAAATTATATCAAATGGACCTTAGGGTCTCCTTTACCCTTATGTTTATCAAAATTTGGTGGTTTGTAACCTAGAGGAAATGATATATACAAATTATCCATGTTGAATGGGTATGGACACATATAATCTAACTTGAAATTCTTGGTTTATTTCCCTAATTGAATGATGGCAATCACATGCTTCATTTGCTACAGTTCTTGTGTAAAGAAACTAGATGGAACATTGGCCTGAGGTGGAGGCTAGGCAGTCAAAGGTGGATTAATTTGACCAAGGTATAATGGAGGAATGTTTTGTGGAATGTTCATTTGATGAGTGAACCAACTAGGAATATACATTCATGGATTGGAATGTGGTTGTTGAAATTACATGCATTATTGTGTAATATTTTGGTTTGGATTTAGTATATAGGCCTAGTTTTAAGGGAATTTTGGCTATGATGGAATAATATGGATCTAGGTAAAGTAATGTGCCTACAAAGGTTAATTAGGGACTTACTTCTGATTAGTAAAACTTGGATGAATAAGGGGAACTTGTGGAGAAGGCCCTACTATTGGATTTGTGGCACATTTGGGATGAAAGATAATTATTGCCTAATTGGTACTTGTGAGATAGTGGTACCTCTTTTTTATGTGAACACCCATTGTGAAGTAGATGCTTGTTAGATGTTTGGAATTTGTATTTGACCAATGGATAAGCATTATTTATTAGATAACATTTGTGATTGTAAAGGTATGTTGTTCTATGACTATTAAGGTATACTTGTCCTTAGTTGAAGAGGTGTAACATTTATTGTCCCCTATTGATGTGGTATAATATTATGCCTCAAATTCATTGGTATATTAGAGTATGCTTTTTATTATGGAATATTAGTTATCACTTGTTGAGGTGGAGTAGCATTCATCATCTTTTGTTGAGGCAAGGCACTAGTTGGTGCTTGATTACTTAATCCTTGTGATTGCATGCTTGATGAAGCAACTAGTTAAGGATTAGAAGTTAGATTTTTGTGGTTGAGATGTAGGACTTACTAACCCCTACTATTAAAAAACACTCATGGAGTTACCTAAAATCACTTATTGTAGATTAGTTGTTACTATAGTTAAACCACTTTGGCCATAGATTGGATGCCATTTGCATGTTATCCATTATGATTGGCACATTATTCTATATAGAAGTAGTATAAACTTTTTCAATAGCTGGGACATTGAACATGTCACCAACTAAAGTGATTTACACAAATGGGTTTATACCCAAATTGTTTTGACCTATCAATTCAAATCATACTCCTATTGAAGGAAATATCTCTATGAGTGGAGCATTTGATATGGCCATGTTATTAAAACTATGTGCTAAGTTCAAATAGGTTTGATATGCTATTTACATTTATATAAAGTGGTCCTCCATGAGGCCCTTTCTTGTGAAAATCATATTAGGGTTTTGATATGACATCAACATGAGATCTTGATTATCGATAGTAGAGGCCTATTCAATGGTTTGATTATAGGGTATGTTAAAAGCCACTTTAATTAGACTTGGAAAATTCTCATGGGGGAAGTCTGCTAGAAACCTGGCCCCTACCTTCATGACTTTGACTAAAATTTCATCTTTGTTTTCAATAAAGTGTAAATTAAAAAATTAAGGATCATATGTTGATGGCATATTAAATTAATATGTTTGCTGTTGAAATTGTTCTATAACTAATGGTATGCTAGTAAGGTACTACATTTTTTCTCTCTTAAACTTAATCTTAGTATGGAGGTGTATTAACCAAATAGTGGGCTAAAGGATCTTGGCTTTGTTCCCTAGATTGATCAGTGTAAGGAGGATAAGGATCTATCTCATAAAATACATCATCACCAGAGGGTCTTGAGCAAATTCATCTTGTGCGACCACATTATCATATCCTAGATTGTATATGAATCTTCTATGAGTGTAACAAGACATACCCAAATTAATGATGAACACTTCAAGAAGATAGGCCTAGAGTTCTACAAATTCTTAAAAATAATGTCCAAAAGGATAAATGGTCTAAACTTGGTCTAACTTGGTCTAAGAAATGGAGCTGTATCTCTAAAAGGATCAATACTAAAACTTGGTCTAAAATAGTCTAACTTGAAATGTCTACAATCAAATGTCTTACACAAAAAGGTCAAGTGGATGAAATAAACATTGAAATGCCAAACTTAAGTACAAAGTGTTTCAAATAGGTCTAAACTAGGTCTAAAAAACCAAAGGTTGTTAGGTATTTTGGAAAACAAGGCACAAAATCTAGGCTCAAAACAAGTATTTCTAGGTTTTTTGGGAACAAAGCATAAAATCTAGTTTTTAAACAAAATGAGGTATAAAAGGCAAGATATTTAATCTAATAAATGTGAAACACTTTGACACAAACTAGGCATTCATATTTTAAACATAAACTTGATCATTTAGAAAAATACCTAGAACATTAGGCATATGGAAAATATACCACTTCCCCAAATTTAAGCACATAAATAATCTTTAAATTGGAACAAGGAATTAACCTAAATTACATAACCCAAAAGTGAAAGGTAAATGTTTCAAGCCAAAATTACACAAGGCCTAGATATAAACCAATCAATATTTGGATTTGAACTTATCAAGGCTAATTTCAAACTCAATTTAAAATATTATACTTTTTAAAATAGACAAAAAGCTAGATAAGAATAGACATCATGATGGTACTAGGCATAGATCCCAAAAGGCACATGTGGTTTCAAAAATTTGAAATTTTGATCAAAAGGAAACAAGTCTTTGAAATTATTCAAGTAGTGTAATGATGTTATCATGCTCTAAAGATATGATAAATGGTTTGTTTTAAGACTCTAAGGCGCAAAAATTGGAATGAAATGGGTAGTGTAAAGACACCCCTTTCAAACAAGTGACACACACAAACAAAGGTTTGATAAATGAATAAGGAAAATGTGTGATGTCAAATGGACAACATAATACCTCTTCAAACAAAGGATTCATGTGTAAGCAAGACTTTTTTTGGATATGGTATGAGAAATAAATAGTTTTAGCATAAGACCATGCAATTAAAAAGGATAAAATGATAAAAACACCTAAGTGTAATGTCCTAAATCTTAAATTGACAAGGTTACATCATATTGTCAAATTATATCTATATACTTGATCTTGAGAGGATTTTAAATTTTTAATAGAAAAAGTAAAAGTCCATGAAAAGTAGGATTTTTAGGTCCCCTCTTCTCTGAAGAGTTTTTATTGTAACATGGAACTTTGGGATACTCACCTTGCATCAATTATATGTCCATGATAAGTCGGGTTGTCTAAATTATCAATTTTTGCTTATTTATAAATTGTCCCATATGTATGGTAAACACTAGGGAAAAATCACATCATTTGGATCTACATCAATTGAATTATTGTGAAAAAGGTCTTGTCCTTTTCACAACCACTACATCCATCAATTTCTTAGTGTATTCCAATGTTTGAGTTTCCCCTATGTTTTGAGGCTGAGTACCACTAATGAAACTTGTTTTAATCTCTCAAAACAAGCATCCTAGTGGGTCACCCTTAATTTATATACCTAATTATGGAGTGGGGTTGAAATGATGTCAAGAGATGAATTATCAGGTCAATGCTTCCCTAGATAACTCATGGGGAGGCAATGAAATCCTATCCACAAGCCAAAATGTATAAAAGTAAAGACAAGTGGAAGGAATTTATGGTACGTTTGTTGCCTCCCAAATCATATGGATTTTGGGGAGGGCCTTAGAAACTTTAATTCCATTTTTTGGGACCAAAGTGACAAATACAAAGAGTGATCATTTTTGATCACCTGAGTTCCCTAAAGGGGATAGGAGGAGAGCATACATTCGTCACTCATCTTTCTAAACAAACACTTAAATAAACAAGCATAAAAGAGAAAACTCTTATGAGTATTTAACTAATGTGAGAGTTCATTTTATGGAACTAAAATGAAATATGTGATGAGGTTTTGAGCCCTTTTATCTTTATGTTGAAAAATTTGAAAGATAAAAATGACTTAAGCAAAAATATTTTTTACAACATCAAATTCAAATGTGAAATTTGTAACTTAGAGTGTTTTAAATGTTTTCTCTTGGCCTTTGGGTCATACAAAACACATTATGGGGCCCTTGTGCTTAGAAGAAAATCATGAGTGGATAAATAACTTTCCAATTCTTGCTTTTAGGTTTGTAAAAATTTAAACAAAGTGCAAAACTATATAAATACAAAGCAATACCATGACGTTTCTTGAAAAATCATAATAAGTAGAAAAATAACGTAACTTTCTTGTAAAACAAAGTATTAATTGAAAATATCTATTATTAAATTATTATTGCTAAAATAAATTCAAAACCCTAGAACATTAAGTAATATCATAATTTACCATGTAACATGAAATGGTTAATAACAAACTATGGTATTTTAACATAATACCATGAAACTTATATTAATATCACTGAAGATTTGGTGATATCATGACTTGAAAAGTCATGATATTTCCAATATTATGACTATAAAGTCATGATATTGTAAATATCAAAAGTCTTCCACGTTAAACACAAACAATTACTAAACTATGGTGGTGAAGAATAAAAACATAATAGTTAGTGATATATTGTAGAAAATATGACAAAATCATAATGTACAAGTAGTGATATTACACAGTATCATGATTTTAAAGAGAAATAATGTGACTTCATAGATCAAGTTCATGATTTCCATAAAAACATCCTTGAGCCTTTAGTTTTCACTTGTTTTGATCAGTAAGTTTTGATTTGACAAGAAAATTATTAGGAGGGTGTCCTAAAAGGCATTGGGAATAACTTTGTGGTGTGTGGGTCCCACTGGGAGTGCCATGATGTGAGAAAGGAATATATAGAGGGGAGGTTAGTCCAAGAAATAAAACTCAAATAAACACACTAAAATCCTACACCTCTAGCCTAGACATTAGGAAAAGCATAGGTAACAAACATACATATGAAAACACAACTAAAACATAAAAGAAGACCTTATTTTACCTTCCTTGGATCTCTAATGGATTTTTGAAGTGGCTTGCTTAGTTTGTGCATCAAGAATTCCTTGAAAATGAATCTTTCTTTGCTCCTTCTATCCTTGTCACCTTGGATTGATTGCTTGGCTTATGATTTGGGCATGATAACACTACTAGCATTAAGTTTTTCTATACAAATTAGCATTATAACACTACATTATCAAAGATTTGAAGGAATTTAGGCATAATAAATTTATAACAAGAGAAATTAAACATCAATGGGTATGGACTTTTATTTATAGCCTTAAGAATTAACTCTCACCTAAGGTGAGTTTGTCAGGGAATCACGAACAATAAACATGCTCTGATCCCTACTGAGTCAGGATCTTGCTCTACCAATTAGAGCACATATAATTACCTCTTGTATTAGCAACTAAACACAGAATTATACCAGAATCAATTAGTAACTAGAAATATGAAACAACACAAGAATATGAGAGACAATACACAATTGTATTAATAATCACTCAGAAGAATATACAATAAGGAAGATGTCACTTCTTCCTCCACCTCAAAGGTTCACCACACCTCAAGACCTCCTTCCCTCCCTCTCTCAGTCCCAAAAATCAACTCCAATATAGAATTGATGTTCACCTCTCCAACCAGTCAGTAACACGCTGTCAGTTCACCAAGTACACAACCGTACTCCAAGTAGATCTCCTGCTCTCTGCTACCTGCAAATCACTAGACCTTACTCACCATGTAGATATCTCTACACCCCTGAAGAACCCTTGTCCTTGCCTCACCAAGTACTTATGATTCTTCAACCAGTACCCCAGTGGATTAGCTCCTTGACCTTGCAGACCTTGCAACTCTCCCTGATCATACACACTCAGCACCCCTTTGGAACTAGGAGGAGCTACACTAGCTCTCTCTAAAAGCTCTATGGATTTCTAGCACACTTTTACAATACAGCCCATGAGTCCATAAATAGATCTCATGCTTAAAATAATTAGACTAACCTAATTAAAATAATTAGACACGCAACTCAAGACTAAGACTAGCCTTCAACATGCAAACTAACAGTCCAAAAATAGACTCTTTTGAATCAACATGCGAACTGCCTGTTCATGCACAGGCTGCCGACACCGGCTCCTCCATGACCGATGTCAGCCGACTAGTAACCGACGCCAGTTGCTTCCTCACTGCCATCTGATCGACGTCGGCTGATCAGATCGACGCCAGTTTCCCTGCAACTGATTTTGCAACTCCCCACAACTCTGCATCCTCCATAACTTCTCCTGTTTGCATCCTGGTGAAGCTTTTAGCTCCACAACCTAACAGAGTTAGGGTTGAGTTTAAACATGAAATGGTTTAAAACTAACCCTAGGTAAGTTGAGACTAACTCTAGTTGAGTTAAAGGTTGTCATGTAATTATGTTTTGCAATTACTAAGCATAGATCTCAAATTAGATATATTTGGATATTTTGGAAGAGCTTGACAACTCATAAATGTAATGACTAAAAGGATTGATATTTTGATTTTTGGAATTTCTATTTTTAGATATTCATTAATTATAAATGCATAATTTAACTAGGCATTTATTCTTGTTTAATTAGATAATTCATTTTGATTAGCATTTTAGATCTTTCAATAATTGATCAAGTGCCCCACTTAATGGGCCTATAGACCAAATTTCCAGTTGCTACATTGCAAGATGATTGGGGATGAATCTGTGAGAGGTTATTGTTGCATATAGGCTAATATCACAAACATGGATACCTCAACACAATTTTGAGTTTTTTTGAATGATGCACAACCAAAATTGGGATGTTCCATGATTCTTAGGCTTAATTTAAAATGTTTGGTAGGAAATAGTCTGAAGTCTAGTTGGAAGCCAGTTGTGGCAAGAATTGGATGTCTACAACTAGGAGCTGATCAAACTACTATAATAGAATAAGAAGCCTCTAAAGATGTACTTTAGATTATATCTCTTCAATATGGAGTTCAAGATACTAATGAGGACCTCTGGTAGTAGTAAATAAACATATGCAATGAATTTAAGGCTCTTCAAGGCTATACCTCTTATAGGAAAAATTGAGAATGTTATTGAGGCTACTCTCTTGTTTGAAAAATAATGTGGGGATCCTCAAAAAACTATTCAAGATCAAATATCTCATTTCATGGAGTCTCTAGAAGATAAGGGTGATATTTCTATTATAAGCCAAGAGGTGGTCATGATTGAGGTAGTTTCAAACATCATGAAGAATCATGAAAACTATCTTAAAGTACAAGATGAGTTCATATTCATAGGTGAATGGTTTACTTCTATTACTTCACTTGAGAGCATGTCAAGAGGATTGACATTCCAAAGGAAGGTAAATATAATAAAAGAAAGGTCCAAGGGGAATGTTGATTCATACTATTATTCACCTCATGGATAAAAATATCTCATAAACTTCCCCTTTGACCCAGGAGGAAGTAGAAAAGTTTAGGTCAGTTGTATCTACTAGTGTTTGCTTTTGTCTTGTATTCCCTAAGTGCTCAACTAGCACATGTGTGTGTCTTGTTTCATTTACTTTGTGTGTTTTATTATTTTTTTGTGTGTGTTTGGAGGTCAATCAGTTTTTCTTGTATTGGTCAAGGTCTAATCAAGTCTGAGTCTGAGTGCAAGTGACTCGACTGCCCAATGGAAGGATAAGGCTACATGTCTAATAAGCATTACATGCATGCTACCCTTATGAATCACTAATTTGTTGACAAATTTTTTCCCCTAAGGTTATAATGTTAACTCTTATAGGTAAAAAATTTATTTTCTTGCTTCTAAAACCTTTTTCATAGCTTTATCATGCCTTATGAGGTCCTCAAATAGCCTTTCTAAAGTCTTGTTAGCAAAGATTAAGGTTTGTTTGATAAGTTTAAGGTAATGGTTATTTTGGTCTTGTACTAGCCTAGTCATGTCATGGTGAGGAAAAGGGTTGGTTAAATGTTATAATAGGTTATTATGGGCCCCCAAAATTCATATTATTATCTTAATCACTTTACACAAACATGGAAAACTTCTTTGGAAAGATTAAGGTTGATTTACAAACTTTGAGGTAAATGAAATCAAAGAAAAGGAAATTTTTAACTAACATATATGCCAAAGACAAATTCAATAATCCATAAAATATATTTTTAAAAAATTGTGGAGGAGTTTTATAACTTCCGTGTACGTCAGAGATGTAAGAAAACTTTAGTTTTGTAGAAAATCACTCCAAAGAGGTAGTTTAGGGCACTTGTAAAGACTTTAAGAGCCCACTTTTAAGTGAAAATTCCTTAAAAGTGTATTTTAAAATTACCCACATCATATTAATTCTTTTAATGAAGTTTTAGGTCCTAAAAATGAAAAAGTTGCTTCAGAACCTCCATCACTCTCTTCACAAATTCATAAAGGCAAGTTTCTTGTGGATGCTATGGCCAGGAGAGAGAGAGTTAGGGTATGATATTTTTTAAATATGAGGGGGTATTAATAATATTAAAATTTATATCATTATTTTTTATATCCATCCCTTCTCCTTTATGAATAATCACTAAGAAGGTAGGGCAATTTGAAAAAGCTAGTCAAGCCCACAAGCTCACTTTCTTTCTTTGAAATGATAGTTTCAATGAAGATGAATGCATGAAATAATTTTAATAATATATAATGGGTATATATAGGCATATTTCACATTTATACAAGTCCCATTTGGCATGTGTGGGATTAAAAGGGCAATAAAACTCCATTTATACATAATTTGCAAAGGTAGTTGTCATGGTTTATACTTGAGATTTCAAGGTTTTATACAAATTATAATGTATCAAATGATTATTAAATTATTCACCATCTTTCCACTCAAACCAAGTCTCTCCAATAATCTAAGTACCTTCCATACTAGTCTCTCAAATGGCATTCTTAACTCACTTTTAAGATTATATCTAAATTGCCTGCATAATAATGGTTTAAAAGGTATAACTCTACATTTTCAAAGGTATATGGATGGTTGATATGTATTATTGTTTCTCAAAGGCCTCACATTATCTTTTGTTTCATTCAGAACTCTCTAACATGATTGAGTTCCTTTACACTAGTTCCAGGTAAAAAAGATTCATTTTATGCCTAATGACTATATAAGATACTTGCTTAAGAGTGGTTGATAAGGTCTTATATTAAATTTTGAGACACGAGGTTTAATATCTCATAATAAATTAAATAAATTAGTGTAGAGAGGTTCTCAAATCCCAAAATATCAAGCTTACACTATAAAAGGCCTAAAATGTGAGAAGTGCAGACCTATAGGTCTATAGACTTGTAGGTCTCCACTTTGTGAGAATTGGTTGAAATTTTGCACTTAGGTTTGATATTTAAAACCTAAAAAATGGTAAGACAATTTTAGTTTTTTTATGTTTAGATGGTCCAAGTCCAATAGAGAAGTATGTCTTCAATTTTAATGCCCAAAACACTTTATTGAAACTTACAGGCAAACTAGCAGACTTAGACAATTTAAGGTTTTGAGTTAGCTTTAAGAATGCCAACTACATGTGTGATTAAAGAACATAGAGATACATTAAACTATATTATAATAAACATAATGCATTCTCATTGAATGACAAGTGCATTGAAAAAGTAAAGAAGTTGAACATGCTTACTATAGGCAAAATTTGATAAAGAGCATGCATGGTTGAAAAGGTGCTAATATGTTATAGAGTTTGAGTGAGAAGGAGTCTTAAATGAGTTAAAATGTGTATTCAATTACCAACAGTCTATTTGAGAAGACCAAGTCTCAAGTTTAACATTCAAAATATTCTCAATGGCCACCTACAACC
Organism: Torreya grandis; assembly: GCA_037957365.1. Taxonomy (NCBI): domain Eukaryota; kingdom Viridiplantae; phylum Streptophyta; class Pinopsida; order Cupressales; family Taxaceae; genus Torreya; species Torreya grandis. The sequence continues at coordinate 1,372,286 of JARHVA010000553.1, forward strand.
ATAGTTTAAGCAGATATAAGAACAAAGGTATATGCTTGTAGGTATACAAGGTGTTGAGAGAGTTAGAAGGTTAAAAATATGACACTGAGTCCTAGATATTGTAACAAAAGATCATTTAATGATCATTGATTTGTGATATAAGCCTAAAACTCCAAACATAATCAAGCCAAAAAATGACCACCTATAGCTTGGTCTAGGTAGCTCAAGTGGTTTCTACACTTGAAAGATGACACATTACATATAATAGGTTTGAAGTGTATATGGATAAATAAGTAAAAAATAGTCATTTGAATTCATAGAGACTCAAAATAAAATTAGAGAAACTAACCCAAACATGACTTACCTAAACCCTGCATACTCACACTTAGCCAAGTGCTCTTTTAGGCTTGCCTACCTAGAGTGAGAAGTTCCTACTTGGTTTTAAGACATAGAGGTCAGAGAAAATAAAATAAATTAGAGATAATTATTTGATGTATTATCATTATATCCATACACTCTTCAAGGATAAGATAGATATGTCAAAACTTTGGTAAGCCTATTCAGACCAAGTAGGCTTAAGTCTGCAGACTATAGAGGCTTGTGTGCTAAGTGTGAAGAGTTTGTAAGTTTAAGCCTTGTTGGAGGATGAAATGAAGAATATAAATAACATTAAGGTATTTATGAATTTAATGAATCATCCTATTAATATTATGATTGCTTAAAAGTTGAATAAATGCTCCAACACAAGTTTCTAGGGTCAAGAGTGCATATTGGCTTACAAATCCTAAGCACCAATCAAGGATGATTATAGGGGGACTTATGGAGATGAATGAAAATGGAAATAATTTTAATAGGTCAATATAGATAGTATATACCTAAATTATGTGTTTGAGATAAAAACCAAACATCAAAAGTGTACTTTCAGGCTTACACTCTATCTCTATCTCACCAAATACATCCTTTTTAGCTCGAGAGACACCTTCTCATGCTTGGAATAGTACAAATATTTTGCATGGGAACCTAAGATATTTGGAGGTGTTATTGGGCCTTGTCCACTTCAAAATTTTGCCATTTTTTCATTGGTTAAGGGCTTGCACTTTATAAATCATCGTTAAGATGATAAGTACATTTTTAGCTGCCAAGAATATTAGCAATGACCAATTTGGATAAATTGACTTATGAAGTGCACAAAATGACTTAGATTAGTATTAAAACCTATTGGACATAATTATTCACTCCCTGAATGTTCTTACCATGTACTTTTCTTATACCTGTAACTATATAGTCTGTATTTAATGCCATGTTTTATAAGGTTTTAATGTGTTTTGTAGGGTTTTGAGAAATTTAAAAGTTAAAAATTATTGAAGAGGATGCCTTAGGTTGTATTATACATCTATAAGTACAAAAATACATACAAGTCACCTTGAAAGTGCTCAAACAACTCTAGTTTTTTAAGGCAATCTAAAATAGGCATGAGAAAGGGTTAGTTTCTTGGCCATTTCTTGGTTTTCCTACCTACGCAAGGTTAAAAAATCCAAAATTTGGTATAATGGTCCTAACAGTGAATCATACACTTGTTTTTGGTTTCACATGTGTGGGAGAGGTCTAGATCATAAACTCAATCTTCTAGGCATGGAGGCCTAATGGAGACCTAGTTAGAGAGAGAGAACAGTAGAAAAAGTATACTTATACTTAGTTTCAAGTCCTAAAATTTGAAATGGAGATTTAAGGGGATACCAGGTCCTAAAATATATATTTAGTTTCTAAGTTATTCCATACACTATCCTGCATAAGGAGCTTTACCTATTTTTAGGGATCTAAGGATTTGAGGCCTAATGAGAGCTTAAGGTACGAGTTAGAGTCTTGGAGAGAGTTTGAGACATCTGTTGATGAAAAAAATTGTGCTTGATTCTAATCAATCAACAATGGGAAATTTCAAGCTATGGGACATTGTGGCTTGAAACAACCTCTGGATTTTAGAGAAGCTAGTCTCTTCTATTTTATCAAGTGTTTATGGGAAAAGGGATAGGAAATTAAACAAAAATGCAAATGCAGGAATTGAAACCTAACTATGGCAATGTGCTTGAGTGTAATCCTAGTCCTAACCTGAGCATAGTGAAACTATATATAGGATTCAATTACATTTAAGAGCAGACAAGTTCATGATCAATGTAAAAGATTGAAATAATAGAAACAGAGGCTCACAATAGAGGCTTCTTTCACTGAGACACAAGAAACATCAACAAAGGCATAATGTTCAATCTTCTTATAAGAATATTCCAATCACATAAGAGGCACAAAAATCACGTACAGTTATGTAAACCTTCCAACTCAAGAAAATGAGACAAAAGCAAATGACATTCCTAATCATAACTCTAGAAAATATACAGTATAGACTACCTTTTCGAATGACACAGATAATATCAACCAAGGCATAGAGTTCAATCTTCTCAATTCATTCAGCCACATAAAAGGCACAAAAACATGCATATTTACATCAACTTTACAATTCAAGAAATTGAGACAAAAGCAAATGATATTACTGGCCAAAAACTCTAGCAAGTCTCCAACTATAGAATCCCCCCCTTTCTTTTTAAAATTCTTCCTCTTTTATAGCCTCGAATGTCTCCTTCCATCATCCTCTTTGCCACACAATTCTTCTCTGTCCTTAACTCATAGGGGACAAATAGATGGTGCTTTCAATGCCTTAGGGGCTCCAAAAATTTACCCGGTGAACTGTTCCATCTACTTGAATTAACTCTAACTGATTTTCCCTCCATTTCACTTTTCAACAACAGATACACGAAACACCTTGTTATGTTAAAACAAGAGAGGAAACTTAGCCAATTTCCTAAAAATCCTCTTATTACTTAGAAGGCACCAAAAAATGACACTTGGTGCTTTCTGCCTGATTCATCGAAGACACGTGGGTCTCTCTGATTTTCTTTGGCTATTCTGTAGTATCATTTGGAACACATATTAGACTCTTACAAGTGGTGACACTTGGCAGCTTCCATAGACTTTTGGAGTAACACTCAAGGCCCACCATAATCTTTATTCAGCAATAAGGTTTGAGGATGGTCTCTCAGAAGTTGACACGTGGTGACCTCCGCTGCTCCTAGGAAGATACGTGGCATCTTTCACTTCTCTTACTAGGGGTATGTGGTGCCTTCTGTGTTTCTCTGAAAAATAGTCCAGGGCCTTCCACTACTTCCACTTGGCACTTTTTGCTTTGCCATTATTAGATACATGGTGTGATCTGTGTCTTTCCTAAAAGTTATGAAAAGTGTCTTGGATGGTGCCAGCTGGCTGGCTCTGTGTCTCAGAAAGTGACACTTGGTGGCTTCTAATTGAATGTAACACTTAGGCAAAAATAAAGTGAAGGAAATGAAAAAAGTGGAAAAAGAACTTGTGCTTAGACTATGCCACTTGGTAGCCTCTACTGCACTTTGACACTTAGATGGAAAATGAACCTGCGCTTTGCTCCAAATTTTCTACTATGATCAAGGTATGCAGGAACTAGAACTGCAGTGCTCGATTGAAAATTTGAATGCAACGTAGAGTAAAAATTTACTCTATAGTTACTGGTGATCTTCAGGGCTTTTGAGCCTACTCACAAAGAAAAATCCACCTCTCGCTAGATCAAAATTGTGAAAATTACAGCTTCAAAAGAGGCATTGACATATGTTTAAAACACTTATTTAATAGAAAGGCATGAAAATAACAGAAAAACAATGCGAGAAAGGGAAATTATTTAACTATAATACATGAGAGACCCAAGTCAATTGAAATGTTTCAAATAGATTCCATTTATGGGATTTTCTTCAGGTTTTCCTTCCATCGACTCTAGCTCAAAAAAATTCTTCTGCTTGCACGCGTGAATTTTATATAGGCCAGTCCATAGCGCTTCAAATTTGGTATGCTGACCTAGCTTGGCGACCCTTGCATCCCATTTCAAAACAATCAAGCCCACTTCAAAATTAGGATTCAAAGTTCTTTTATCAAAATAGTCCTTAACCATTCCTTGATGCTTGATCAATGAATCATGGGCTATATCCCTCTTTTCCTAAACTTCCAAAATTTCTATGAGTCTGACTTGCATGGGGCCATTTTCTTCAATCTCAATTTGTTTGATCAGCTGGAGAGCAGGGATTTCCAAGCTTAGGGGAATCACGGTAGAATTTACATATACTAATTCATATGGAGACATTTTGATCACATGCATGGGCATGATTCTATTAGCCCATATTGCTAGATTAAGCACTCTATGCCATTCTTTGTGATGATCAGCCCCTACTCTTTTGATGAGTCTTATCAGGTTCTTGTTGGTTGATTTTGCCAGACCATTACCTTGAGGATAATAGTTAGATGAAGTTTTTAGATATATTCAATGTCTCAAGGAAAATTCAGATACTTTAGACCCCAAGAATGCTTTAGCATTATCTGAAATGATGTTGTGAGGAGCCCCAAAGTGAGTAGTGATACCCCCTAGAAGATCTAGGATCACATTCTCTATTGCTTCTTTAAGTGGGATTGCCTCGGTCCATCTGGTGAAATAGTCTGTGGTAGTTAATATCCATTTGTGACCCATGCTAGACACTAGATTTATCATTCCAATGAAGACAAGACCCCATTGAGGAAAAGGTTCATCCACAACTATAGGACTAAGGGGCATGGCTGCATTCCTCCTCATCCCCATATAATACTGGCAGGATTGACATTTTCTAACTAGCTAATAATAATCCACAAATAAAGTAGGCTAGAAATACCCTACCTCACTTATATTTATGGCTATGGTCTTTGCAAAAAAATGCCCCGCTGATATCCCATGATGCATTTTGTGTAGTATCCTCTTAGCTTTAGCCTGTTCTACACATCTTAACAACTTTCCATTAGAATTTCTTCTGAAAAGGACTTGTTTAATTAAAACAAAATTAACTCCCTATATCCTATAATATCTCCTCTTATTTTGAGGGAGTTCTCTCAGATAAACCCCATTTTTCATAAATTGAATCTTGCTTGTGACCCAGGATTCCTGATCAACCTCTTGTAACTTTAGCATCGTCTCCATCTCCTCTTTTGAATCTGCTTCCTTAGGTAACATCTTTTCAAGCTCTTGGGTTATATATTGGCACAGATCCCTACCTTTGACTAGCTTGGTGGGTCTAACCTCTACATCATATTCAAGGATCTTAGTGATCCAATTGGCTCTTTTATCATTAATCTCACCCTCCATGATGTATTCCTTGACACTTGGGTGGGCCACAAGTATCAAGATTTTGTTCCCTGATATCAGATGCCTGAATTTCTTGAGGTCTTTTACCATGGCATAGGCTTGTCTTTCCACAAAATTGTAACTGGTATCATAATCTCTAAGAGTTCTTGAGAAAAAGGCTATTGGGTGCTCCCCCTCTTGCCTATCGTTCTTTTGAGTCAAGACAAAAACAATACTTGACTCTCCTCCATAGACATACATTACGAAGGGCTTGGAAAAATTTGGGTTCTTGAGCACTGGGGCTGTGGAGATAGCCTTCTTAACCTCTTCAAAGGCTTGCTTCCCTTCTGTAGTCCATTTAAAGACCAAGTTTTTTTAGCAAGAGTGTCATTGGTCTAACCAAGCCTACAAAATTAGATATGAATTTACTAACAAAATTGATCTTCCCTAAAAAAGACTAGACTGCCTTTTTATTTACTAGAAGAGGTAGGTCCATTATAGCTACCATTATCTTGGGATCTATAGAAACCCCTTCCTTAGATACTATGTGCCCCAATAGTTTACCCTGAGGTACAAAAAAAATACATTTCTTGGGATTCAATGATATCCCAAAATCCTGACATTTCTTGAAGACAAATTCTAAATGATCAAAATGGTCATTAGTATTTTTTGAGAAAATAGTGAGGTCATCCAAATAGACTAGAATGACCTTATTTATAAGTTCACCAAAGGCTATATCCATAGCTCGTTGAAAGGTGGCTCCTTCATTTGATAAGTTGAATGGCATTTTCACGTAGGCAAATGTTCCCCATTTGGTAGTGAAAGCAATTTTGTACTGGTCTTCCTTAGCTAGCCAAATCTGATTGTATCCAGAGAAACCATCTAGTAAAGAGAACCTCTCTGATCTAGCCATAGTTTGTAGAATTTGTTCCATGGAGGGCAAGGGATAGTGGTCTTTTAGAGATGCTCTATTTAGATCTCTAAAATCTACACACAGTCTTACATCTCCATTCTTTTTCCTAACTGGGACTAGATTTGATACCCAGGTTGAGTGCTTGATTGGAAATATTATTTTTGAATCTAAAAGTTTTTGCAACTCATCTACCATTAGAGGCTCAATCCTTGGATTTATTGCCCTCTATTTCTATCTGATGGGCTTGGACCCTTTAGTCAATTCTATCATGTGCTAGATAATGTCTCTATTATATCCATGAAGGTTTTCATAACTCCAAGCTATGAATCTATCATATCTCTAGCATAATTTGATTAATCTTTCCTTCTCTTCTTGAGTTGTGGAATTCCCAACTTTTAGCCTTTTCCCATCACTCACCTCTACTTCAGAATAGTCTGCTTTATCTACCTGGAACCTTTTCTTTTCTAGGCTTATATCCTCTAGGTCAAACAAGTTTTTTAAGGTGATCAATCCCTTGGGGAGCTTATTAGTCCTTAATTGTATAATTTGATCACCATATGCCTATTCAATTTTAGTTTGCAACTGATCAGCAAACTCATCTGATTGTTGTAAGAAAGAGACTACCTGAGCATCATTTTCAAACACTTGCCAATTTTCATCATTGTCTGGGATGGTTGGCCTCACTATAACTTTTATTGACTCATTGTTAACCAATAGGCCAGTTGCTGGGTTAAACTATGAGCCAATTTGGGCCATCCTATTAGCCTTAGAGTTTTGACTTCTAGGGATTATCTCAATATTGAAAGCTTCAAAATCTTCTATCAAATCCTAAATCTTATGCATGTAGGATCTCATTCTCACATTCTTGGCTGCTGCCTTTTCCCGTATTTGCTTTACTACTAATTCTAAATCTCCTTTTAATTTTAGGTTCTTTATTCCCTTTTTCTTGGCTAATAAGAGCCCATGTACTAAAGATTCATACTTTGCATCATTATTGGTGCAAACAAATTGGAATCGGATAGCCCTTAAAATTTTATCACCATTTGGAGCAGTAAGACAAATTTTTGCTCCAACACCATGTTTACTTCTAGCCCCATCAAAATTCAAAGTCCAAATCTCTAAATCTTAAGTAGTAGGTACCTCTTCCCTTATAACATTTGGGATCGCCTGATCCTCATCAAAAATGACATACGTGCCCAAACCAGTAGAGTCATAGTTCTCATATGGGTCACTATGCATCATAGCCAACAACTGGCTATTTTCTTCTTCTTGATCATGCTCAGTCCAGTCTCCTAGTTCTTCGACAAAAAATATTTCTTATTTATTTATCATGGCATGATCTGCTTCTAATCTTGTTGTTGGTTCATTGGTGATATGGTCCTTGGACACTAGTTTCGATAAATTTTCATTTTTGAACTGTATTGAGTTCTCAAGATGAGGTGAGACCAGTCAAGAGACATATATCCTCCTATTTTTGCTGTAAAGTCTCTGGATAAACATAAACCAAAGACAGGAGGGATATCTATGACAACTATATCTTGGTTGACCACTATGTTAGGACATGTGTATAACTGCAAGGGGAGTTGTTTAATTCTCCCTATGGTTTGCACTATTTTGCTATCTAGCTACATAACTCCCTTTGCAAGGGGTTCATATTTTATTTTCAAAGCATCAGCTAGTTGCTTGGGCATCATAGTTGTACTAGCTCATAAATCTATTAATGCATTATGCAAGAGTTTCTTTCCAACTATTAGAGTCAAATAGAAAGGCTCTGGCTTGGATTTACTTGTGCTGCATTGTTCACGAAGGTTGTTGTCATTGGAGGAACCATATCTTTGAGCTTTTCCTTTTCAGTAGGTCCTTTCTTGGTAACAACAACTTCAGGCACTACTTGCCCTTACAGAGCTTCTTGCAGTAGTGTCTTTTGTTTAGGAATAGCCAAAATATCCCATATCGATACTTGTGCTAGATTCCTCTTTAATTGGTCTACCACATTAATCGGTCCTAAGGACTGAGTTTTTTGGTAATAGGGATACCTCATTTTTTCCTAAATCTGGGTACGAATCTCTTGATCTCGTACAGGCTAAGGTACTTCTTGTCTAACAATAGCATTATTTTGCCCCTGAGATGGAGGATTATTCTTGACTTGACCACTTACAATCTCAAGCTGCTCCACCATCCTCTGCTTTGATCTAGTGTAATAATCAGATTGCACTACTGGCCTTTGGAAGGTAGATGTTTCGTTCAAGAAAACTGATTCTTCATCCTCAACCCATGAGAACAAGCATGTTATGGGGCTATTTCTTCCTCTTTTTGTAAGGACATCCCTTGCATCTGAGCCATTAGAACTAAATTCTGCATGTTAGGAGACTGGTAGGCTTGATTGTTACTGGTACTAGCAAACTGACCATCCATTCTTCTCTGCTCAGCCACCCTTTGTTGTAGATTACCCCTAGGACAATCTATAGGTGTGTGAGCATCATTGTAAGGGAAACACAAAGCATTAGTATCATCCACATAATTATTCTGACCTGGAACCATCTCCCTATTTGAGTTGGGAGGAATGGTCTGTGAGGGTGTGGGAATTGCAACCAATTGATTTGCTGGTTGATGGTTAGTTTGCCTGGGAGGTCCTTGATATTGGTTTGGTTGGGATGAAAACCTATTTCCTTGATAGCCTTGATAAGGAGGCTTAGGGAAAGTATTCTGCTACCTCTTTATATTAATTATCTCATTGGAGAATGTCCTTAGCATATTATTGATATCATCCATCTCAGATGACTGAGTAGGAACCGATTGCTTTACAGATGATGGAGGGTAAGTATACATAAACACAGGTGGGATTATAGCTTTAGGAACTTCTTGAGGTAGGGGCAAGGTAATTTCTAGGAATATAGGCATGGGAGGCCTTGGAGGTAACTTTATAGCATCAATTAAATGATTCTCAGCTCTAACCGCAAGGTCATAAGCCACTGTCAAAGTGTGTCCTCCCAGTGACTGAATCATAATAGATATATCTAAATTGAAAGCTTTGAGATAAAACACTATGGCCATACCAGGTGGTGGTTTAGCTGCAATAGGGATTTTGTCCCAAGTTTTCTAGAATCTACTATTAAAGTTCATCATGTCCTCTTGTGGTCCCCTTTGAATGGTGATCAACTGCTGTAATAAAGAAGACTTATCACCTTTCTCTACAAATATTTCAAAGAACTAATCTTCAAGTTGGTCCCATGTAGATATGGTATTTGGGGTCAAATATTGATACCATTTTAAAGCCTTCCTTTTGAATGAGGCTACTAACAACCTTAGGGCCACATTTTTTTGTGTGACACCATGTATGGCACAGACATCTGATACATCTTGAAGATGTTCCACAGGTGTTTTCGAGTCTTGCCCACTAAATTTGGGTAGAGCTTTTAGATCATTTATTGGGATAGGATCCCAAATAGCTGGTGGTGTTGGGAGGATTAAGGGACTACCAGTGTTCTAGCTTATGTAATTTCTTAGGGGCATAAGGGCTCCCATGTTTGGTACTGGTAAAAACTGGTTAGCTCTTCTTCTTGGAATAATTACCAGAGATGGCAAAAGAATACCTAGATTTTCAGTAGATTGCAATCTGGTGACTGGTCCATAGCTTTGACTCCTCATAGCTCTCTGGTTCATGTGGTATTGAAAGAAACTTCAAGACTAGTCCCATTGGGCATGCCAAAAATTGTTGATGATGAAAATTGTGCTTGATTCTAATCAATCAACAATGGGAAGTTTCAAGCTGTGGGACATTGTGGCTTGAAACAACCTCTAGATATTAGAGAAGCTGGTCTCTTCTATTTTATCAAGTGTTTGGGGGAAAAGGGATAGGAAATTAAATAGAAACGCAAATGCAAGAATTAAAACCTAACTATGCTGATGTGCCTGAGTGTAATCCTAATCCTAACCTGCGCATAGTGAAACTATATATAGGATTCAATTACATTTAAGAGCAGACAAGTACATGATCAATGTAAAAGATTGAAATAATTGAAATAGAGGCTCACAATAGAGGCTTCTTTCACTGAGACACAGGAAACATCAACAAAGGCATAGTGTTCAATCTTCTTATAAGAACCTTCTAATCACATAAGAGGCACAAAAATCACGTACAGTTATGTAAACCTTCCAACTCAAGAAAATGAGACAAAAGTAAATGACATTCCTAATCACAACTCCAAAAAATCTACAGTATAGACTACCTTTGAAAATGACACAGATAATATCAACCAAGGCATAGAGTTCAATCTTCTCAATTCATTCAGCCACATAAAAGGCACAAAAATGTGCACAGTTACATCAACTTTACAATTCAAGAAAATGAGACAAAATCAAATGATATTACTGGCCAAAAACTCTAGCAAGTCTCCAACTATAGAATCCCCCCCTTTCTTGTTACAATTCTTCCTCTTTTATAGCCTCAGATGTCTCCTTCCATCATCCTCTTTGCCACACAATTATTCTCCTTCCTTAACTCATAGGGGACAAATAGATGACACTTTCAATGCCTTGGGGGCTCTAAAAATCTACCTGGTGAACTGTTCCATCTACTTGAATTAACTCCAGCCAATTTTCCCTCCATTTCACTTTTCGGTAACAGATACACAAAACACCCTGTTACATTGAAATGGGAGAGGACACTTAGCTAATTTCCTAAAAATCCTCTTATTACTTAGAAGGCACCCAAAAATGACACTTGGCACTTTCCTCTTGATTCAGTGAAGACACGCGGGTCTCTCTGCTTCTCTTTGGCTATTCTGTAGTATCAATCAAGATACATATTAGAATATTATGGGTGGTGACACTTGGTAGCTTCCATAGACTTTTGGAGTAACACCCGAGGCCCACCACAATACTTATTTGGCAATGAGGTTCGAGGATGGTCTCTCAAAAGTTGACATGTGGTGACCTTCGCTGCTCCTAGGAAGATACGTGGCATCTTCCGCTTCTCCTACTAGGGGTATGTGGCGCCTTCTACTTTTCTCTAAAAAAATAGTCCAGGGCCTTCCACTACTACCACCTAACACTTTTTGCTTTGCTGCTATTAGATATGTGGCAGGATCTGTGTCTTTCTTGAAAGTTATGAAAAGTGTCTTGGACGATGCCAGCTGGCCGGCTCTGTGTTTTAGAAAGTGACACTTGGTGGCTTCCACTCGAATGCAACACTTAGGCAAAAATAAAGCAAAGGAAATGAAAAAAGGGGAAAGAGAACTCATGCTTGGACTGTGCCACTTGGCATCCTCTGCTGCACTTTGACACTTAGATGGAAAATGAACCCACGCTGTGCTCCAAATCTGCCGCTATGATCAAGGTATGCAGGAACCAGAACTGCAGTGCTTGACTAAAAATTTGAATGCAACATAGATTAAAAATTTACTCTACAACATCCAAATAAAATATTGAAGGATTGATATGATATAGAGATGCCTTTAATGTATAATAAATTTATTGATGAATACAAACTCAAGTTTTGATCCATTTGGGCAAAATTGGCAGAGTAAGGCCAAGTGGACTTCAAGACACGTAAGAGGTGTAATCATCATTTTAGGGTGAGTTTTATGAGTTTATTAAATATATAAAAGGTGTCAAGAGTAGATTAACATTAGTACAACATGAATTCATGGTCAATGATGCCACCTATCATTTCATAAACTAAGATAAAGGGCAATTTTGAAGAGCAAGTACAAGGTGTCAAGCCAAGTTTTAAACTCCTATGTTACTTGGAGGAAAAGAGCATATTTATGGGAATAAAACATGGAATTAAGGAATCTATGGATATTTTTATAACTCATTATTTTTTTAACTCTCTTTTAGACACTTGGAAATATTCCCTGGCATGTTTGTCATTTTCTTACATTCATATTTAGTTTGAAACTTCTTTACAGGTCTTATGAAGTGTAAAAGGTTTAGTGAGTTGTATATTCATTAGTGTGACTATATGACCTCTTGAATAGTCCTCATAACACAATAATATTTCAAAACATTTATGTGAAATGTTTATGTAGAGAGGTATATTAGGAGTTTTATTTGTTTTAGATTAGTCTCATGGTTGAATTGCATATATAACTGGTTGGTAGTGGTCTTATATTTTAGTGCATCACCTCAATTAAAATAGGTTTATCTCTCTTTTCCTAGTAAGTTGGTAGATTATTTTATGAGCCTAAGTTATACATCAAGGGAGATATCCCTTTATCCTAAATATTCAATCCAACATTAGGCCACCCACAACCTAGGATTGTCTCCAAGTTATTCCAAATTTAAAAGGCTTTAACTATCTTCCAAGGGTGCAAATTTGGGTGATAACTTTAAAATTTTAGGGTTTAGTTAATATAAATAATATGTTTGATTAAAGGGTTGAGTAGTCTAAATCAGTGAAATAATATGCATAAAATAACCAATAATTTGTTATAGATTTTGACTAGCTTTAACTTCTTAAAAATAGTAATAAATATATGTAAATAAAGACTTATTTAGAAAATGCATGATACAGATGATATAAGTGATGGAAACTAATATTATAATAGATATAAGTGTCATCAAATACATACCTATGTCAAAAACCCTCATAGATAGTAGTGACATACTTGGATAATAGCACCATGTGGCTCTAGTGTCCTAAAAATGGCACTAGTGTCCTTTATATAGGTATGCTCCAAACTTATGGGTGCACCTACACCAGTGTTTATAGGTTATATTCATGCATGAATGAATTCCAAAACTTGGTATTAAGTCTTTAATAGATAATTTATGATGAAAAACCTAATCTTCTATGTTAATAAATCATGAGATAAAAAGTGTGTTCATTAATAGGATAGGCTGGACATCCTCAACACCCCACTGTGAAGAGAGTTACCTACATACAAATACTATTTTAAACTATGTAAATAAATTCATGATAAGCCAATTATTGGACACATGGTCCAAAAATGCTATGTCAAAGGCTCTGAGATGGTGCTTTGGGTCACCTTAGACATCATATAATATAAGATTAGGTGCCATGAAATCATATCACAAGGGAGTTTCTACTAGTGATGTGCCAAAGGTGTATGTAAGAGAATATTAGAATCTAAGGCATGTGATGGCCTAGTGGATCCCTTCTCAAGATGTAACACATTATCCTGTAGAGTATGAATATCATACATAAGGGATTATATAATTGGAGTGGAGGAACTAGCCAGAAGAGGTGTAGCTATCACTAAAGGTTGTTGAATTACAATTTTAGGTTATGCTAGTTGAGTTGGCCCCACTGTAGGTGTAACAGTGTTATTATTTGGGGGAGTTGAAGATTAACCATTGTTTGTTTTGTTCTTTATTTCCAATATGGATTATACAATTTGTGCATGATCTAAGAGCTATTCCTGAATTCTATCTCTAAAGCTCTGTAATATATCATCTTTGTTGATATCATGTCATCATTATTAAGTGGAGGGAGAGTGTCCCAATTTTCAATTTATATATCATCTTATTCTTGATTGTATTATTCATCTTTAGATGTATTATCATTGAAATCTAAAAAATGAGGGTGTGAAGGATGAATAATTAGAGTTATAATAGGTCCCTTATCCATGTTATAGGCTCAAATAACAAGAATTTGAATATGCTCTATAGGATTCCACCTAATCTAACACTTCTTAATTGGAATAGAGATGCTAAAATTGAATATATGAAATCTAAAAAATTTAAAGTAGCCAATGAAATAAGAAAAAGAGGGATACAAACTGTAAAAAAATCTAAGGTTAGGGTTTTTAATTAGGTTTACTTTGAAAAATTTTAAATTAAATTTAAATAAATTAAATCCTAATGTGGGATTGATTAAATGAGCTAGGTGATGCCAAACAATTAGAAAAATAGAAGTTTGTAACCCTAATTTAGTGCACAAAAAATTAGAAAAGGTAAACCCTATGTAAAACCAATATTTGAAGTAATTCAAGTTTACCAAATATTTTAACCTTTTAGGGTTTAGCTAATGTAAATCCTGTGTTTAATTAAAGGGTTGAGTAGTCTAAATTAGTGAAATAATATGCATAAAATAACCACTGATATGTTAAATTTTTTGACTAGCTTTGACTTCCTAAAAATAGTATTAAACATATGCAATTAAATACTTATCTAGAAAATGCATGATACATATGATCTAAGTGATAAAAACTGATGTTGGAACATGTATGAGTGTCTTCAATTGGATACCTATGTCATAAACCCTTTTGGATAGTAGTGCCACACTTGGATTGTAGCACCATGTGGCTCTAGTGTCATAAAAATGGTGCTAGTGTCCTCTATGTAGTACTGCTCTAAAATTTTAGGTGCACCTAAAACTATGTTTCTAGGTTTTGTTCCTACATGTATGAAGTCTAAAACTTTGTATTGTCTTTGAAATAGCTAATTTATGATGTAAACCCTATTTTTCCTTGCAAGTAAGGCACAAACTAAAAAGTGTGTTCATTAATAAGTTAGGTTGGACATCCTTAACATCCTACTATGAAGAGAGTTGCCTACATACCAATAATTCAAGGAGGGATCAAGCTTGATGTAATTCTCCCCACCTAAATGCTTGTGTAAGTGTAAGTGATGCTAGAATGATAGTGGTCTTAAATGCTTTGAGTGTGCTTGAAATTGGAAATCTAAAAAATATGAGCTTAGGGTAGTTGTAGATGGTAGTATGCAGAAGTAGGGTAGAATAGGGATTAATACCCTTGGTTTTGATATATTTATTTCCTGATTGAATACGTATTTTGAATCTAGTTTCCATATAATGGATATAGGTCTAAAAATCATGTATTTATAATGTTTTGTAGCTTGTGTGAATAATAAATGATGCTTAGGCTAACCTTAAGAGGGTTTTAATTTTAAAATATATCTATTTAGGAAATATTGGGTAAAGGACATTAGTTACCTTTTGGGGACACTAGTGCCACATGGATCTAGTGTCCTTAATGTGGCACTAATGTCTAGCTGGTAGGATGCTAGGCATAAAGGACCAAGATCGGGAAATGAGGGTTTAAGATTGCATTTAAGCTGGCTAGGGATGACTATGGTCCACACAAAGGTTGTAAAAGTGTGATAATAGGCTCTAGGATAGGTCTAGGGATAAGATAGGAAAATATTGTCTCAACTATCACTCTTAGCACTTAAATACCACTTTTAGGTAATTACATAGTGACCTAAAATTACAACATTAGAGAAATCACCATGGAATTGGTGATTTTACTTTACGTTTGAGAGGGGAATATCCCTCATCAGTTATGGGGTTTTTAACTTACTTTTAACTAGAAATTATGAAAATGAAAAAAGGGGAAAAATGAAAAAGGTAGAGGGAGATGGAAGAAGAAGGAAAAAGAGGAGAAACCAACAATGAATTTAACATAGAGAACTATTTGAGTAATCCAAAAAAATGAATATAAAATGAAGAGGAACCCTTTCTCTTAAATGAAAACAAGATAATAGACAAAAAAGGCATGTAGGATGAAGGTCACCTAGAAGAACAAAGTCATTCTTGCATTTAGATTGATTGTATATGGCACAAAGTCCATCAACAAAGATTTACAACACCAAATTTTGCATCATCAAAGCTTTACATGCAATAAAGAAGCATTGAAACATTAATAAATCCATCTAGCTATGAACATTAAATAACATTACATAACAAATGAACTTAACACCTATTCAAAGCAACGTTCATCACACTTTCTTCTATTCTCATATTCATAAATCTATAAAAGTCTATGTACACACAAAGTTTTAGCATCTTCTCTACCAAGAGTTGATAGAAAATAAGAACCTACACCCTTTGAATGACTTAGAAACACATATTTAAAGCATACAATGTGGTAGTTATAAATTAGACACTACCTTTTGACTTGTGTAGAAGATATTTATGGATTATATATCACCTTATTCTTGTTCACTTAATAGACTCAGACCTTGCCTGTTCTTTTTAGTTTTGTACCTATCTCACTTTTTGAAATCTCACATTTAATCTATCTTGTGACCCTTGGCCTATCTATTAGTCTGTCTAGTATTATGATGATGACCCAGGCCTTATATCTTGCTTATAATGCTTAAAACCTATTTATCTTCAACCTCTATAATCTTTGAGCCTGTAGCTATTTTCCTACTCCCTGGACATGAGCATTAGGGAAAAACACTTGCATTGAACTATATAACACTGATTGACATCAACAAATGGTATATGCTCTATGGGTATACCTAACTAGTGTATGAACACCTACTCAGGCTACACCTTAGTCTTTGGTCTATGGTACAAAGTATTTTTTATTGATTGAATTTGAGATACCTTATTTACATGTTTCTCTTAAAGACATCATCAAAGATAATGAATACTGTGAAAAAATATTGCATCAATTAGAATAGTTCAGTGCCAAATGTACATAGGTTGTTGAGCACTTACGTGTCTATTAGGATAATGTAAAATGAGCATATAAATAAAAGGTTCAACCATGTGACTTATATGTGGGCGAATTGGTACTAAAATAAAATCAAAAGAATAATAATGCAAAAAAAGACAAGAAAGGAAAGTTCAAACCAATTTGGTTGGGACCATTCATAGTTATAGAAAAGTTTAGAAAAGGCGTATATCACATTCTTACACTTTAAGAAAAACCTTCAAAAATCCCAATGAATTTTATGCACTTGCATAAATATATTACATGAGAACTTTATATATATATATATATATATATATATACCAAAAAAATCAAAAACATTAAAAAATTTGAAAATATTTTTAGCATAAACATATTATATTGGCTCTTTAGCCTCTATGTGTTTGTTCCATGTTATGGATGGCATACCAATTACTTATACATACATACATGTGTCATGATTCTACTTGAGTGTGATACATGCATACATAAATACATGATATATTCCTATTTCAGATGTTAGCCCTTCCCTTTATTCATGTGATGTGGATATTGAGGGCATCCATTTCCTCAATCTTGATACTCACAGGTTATATGGTTCAATGATCACCTTTCACTATCATGTTTGAGATCATATGTACTTATAGATGCCTTTATCCATGATTACATCTTATATAGGCTACTTGATATGCTATGCACTTGAAATTTTTTAGTAACACACTTGATCCATGGGCTACTATGACATGTTTATGCTAGTTCCCTATTTTTCCTTTATGCACTTCCTTGAATGTCTTGTCATGCTATTGTCTTTCTTGTTTGAGCATTTGAATATTCCCCATTATTTGTGGCCCTCATGTATTTTCTTACTTTCTTTGAAATTTTCATATGTCATTGTCTATTGTATGGACATTTGGATATGTCATTCTTACTTTTGTGGAAATTTGACTAAGTCATGTCCCTTCAATTTTATGGCATTTAAACATGCCCCTTATTTGTAGTCTTCTTGGACCATTATATTTTGACTTATTTTTGAGTGATTTTATGTGTGTGCTTGTTTGCTTGTTGAGCTTATACTATTGCTATATAATTGTTTCCATGATATTTATCATGCATCTTAGGCATTCATGTGATCACATTATTCTATGCACTTAAATGACACATTTACCTAGACATGTTATCCTTTATTCTACATGGTTCATTCATAGTTATATGGTTATCTTATCCAACTTAGGTTAGGTAACTACCAATTTCTATTCTCCTTCACCTCAAAGGTGGGGCATATCAGTGAGGGCATGTCATAGAGGCATGGATTACACACACATTATAGTTGCAAATTCAATGGGGGCATGCCATAGAGACATGAATTTCACACATTAGACATGCTTTTCAGATTTAGTGTGGGAATGCTTTGGAATCATGTTTTCCACACATTTAGTATTTATCATCTCTAGATTATAATGGGGGCATGTTATGGAAACATTTTCTCCACATTGGCACTTACATTAGTTTTAAAATTTGTCAACATTGGTAACTATTTAAGTTTTTATATTTCTTCATATATAGTGGGGGCATGCTTTGGAAGCATGTTCTCCACACTTACATAGTTTTTGAATTGGGCAAAGTACATAGTTATATGATTTAGATTCACAATTGTGATAGAATTCTATACATTGGTACCATTATTATACAGTTTCAACATGAGACATATCTAAGGTGAATACACTATGTAATTTGTGCTTAAGATTGTAAAATATAAATCAATTTTAGTTTCCAAAACTCTTTTATGGACTGTTACCATGTCAAAGACTTTTACACACTAAAATCCCAGTTGACCTTTTATAGACTTTATTGAACCCATATACTATAGCATTTGGTTCACTTTTGGTATGGTTGAGGTTATTAAATCAATTAATATTTCCAAGTTTTTAGGTTTGAATTGATTGCATCATCCAACCTCACTAGGTTATAAGTATGATTGGGTTACATGTTTGAGCTAATCTTAATTTTCAGGTGGTAACTCACCTTTATCCAAGGTTAGGTGCATGTCCCTTCCAATATATCTCTCTATCTCTTTAGATATATGTACTTTATATATTTATATATATTTTTATTAATATCAATTTTAGATCCTTAAAATGATATGTCTTTTCAAATCAGCTTGCCAATAGGCAAAGTAATTACATCAACACATAGGTGTACTCCTAAACCTTTCTCTTTCAATTTAAATCAATTTCAAATACTTCCAATTCCAGATTATATGCACTAATTATATATTGTAACATGCTCTTAGTTGTAGGTCAGTCACTAACAAGGCACTCAAGTTGGGGTCATACAAAGACAAGGTATGTTATACACACCTAAGTATATATTCCTTTCCTTTAATAGTAATTTAATTACTATATTGAAGGGGGGGGGAAATGTAGATGATATTTATGGATTATATATCACCTTAGTCTTGTACACTTGGAAAAATCAAACCTTAGTTATTCCTCTTAGTTCTAGACCTTTCACGTTTTCATAAGTCTCACATTTTCTCTATCTTATGCCCCTTAGACTATATCTTAGTTTGATTTGTCTTATGTTGATGACCTAGAACTTATATTTTCCTAGAATGCTTAAAACCTATTTATCTTCCACCTTTGTAAGTTCTAATCCTGTACCAATTTTCCTACTCCTTAGACACTAGCAATCGAGATAGACACCTACATCGATATAGGTGTCCTACTCTGATACAAGTGTCTAATGCCCTAAAGTCATCTAATTTTTAAATGAAATATATCTTAATGGTAACCATACATTATTTCAAGTGAGTTATTTCTTCAAAGGATTGATGTAAGTACAAAATCAACCCTCTTTCATTCTTAACCTAGAAAAGACCTAAAGAGACCAAGGCAACTTATTAAAAGCACTCTATCAAGCATTAAATTGAGAAAAGTTTCCCTAATTTATCCTATTTCCATATAAATCATAGGGACAACACATTTATAGGTCTGAATTACTGAAGGAGTAGCCCAAGAGCCTAATTTTCCAAGTTATAAGCTAGGTCACTATTATACTTACTTTCCACATATTACATAATTCACACACAATCCAACATGTAAGGGAAAACTACATCAGTCTGAGGCCCTCTTTGGAGTATTATATATGTAGGCAATGCTCATAAACAAAGGGATATTTGGGGTCATCTTGAAACCATGAGATCACTAACCCATTTTTCCTAGGGCATCATTTAAGGGTAAAGAGGAGTGAACCCAAGGTTTTGATCAATAAATTGGGAGAAAAATACTATGCACAAGATATAAAGACATAAGGTAAAAGGTGAAAAAAAACCCAAAAAAACCCAACTGATAGATTTGAAAATAAAGATATATTATGGTCTATACATTAACATTAACATGAGGACACTATTATTGATGCAGGTGTCCACCTTGGATGTACGTGTCTAATGGTAAAACACAGTAAAAATTTAAAAATAATGGAGCCCATATCTCTGTTATAGTATTGTGATGATTCTTGATCATTATTATGTTCCAAAATAGAACATCAAATAATATATGCTCTCTTTTATCCATTAGTTACTTTGTACTTATTATATTTATTGCATATGCTTAAATGAATTATATTTTCAAAGTACTGTATCACATTTCTTGGATCTAAATATTACAAAACTACATTCAAATAGATTTTATTGCTTGTACATTACTCTTGTGAACTCCAAAAAGCATAAAATAGTATTAGATGGTAGTGTCTAGGGAGCAAGAAGATATTTACAGGCTCAGAACTTGTAGAGGTGGAAGATAAATAGGTTTAAATCATTCTAGGAAAGATAGAAGGCTTGGGTCATCAAAATAAGACCAGTCAGACTAAGAGATAGGCCAAAGTGCACAATATAGAGTGGATACAAGACTTATAAAAATGGGAAAGGTCCAAAATTGAGAATAAAAACCAAGATCTAAGTTTTCAAAGTGTACAAGGTTGAGGTGTTATATAATCCATAAATATCATCTACAACCTGGTAAACTATGACAAAATCATTTTTTAGAAAATTATAAAATAGGTGTACTTTTTAAAAGTGACTTTTATAATGATAAAAAATACAACTTAAAATTTGTAAAAGTGACCTTGCCAAAATGTAGATTTAAAAATTGCAAAAGTGACCCTATCAAAACATAGATTTGAAAAAAAAGTGACCTTGTCAAAATGCAAATTTTAAAACTAAAAAAGTGACCTTGCCAAAACACGATTTTAAAAACTAGAAAAGTGACCTTACCAAAATGAAAATTTGAAAACTACATAAGTGACCTTGAAATAATGTAGATTTAAAAATTGTAAAAGTGACCCTATTATAATGTAGATTTGAAAAATACAAAGGTGACCATGGCAAAACACATATTTGAAAACTAATTTTGGACTTGAAACTTAAAAAATGAAACATATTAGGTTTGGGATCAAGAGCATTAATATAAAAGTTTACTCATAATAAATGCATAAAATGAGAGCCAAAAATAGAGTTTAGATGTGAAAGTTATGGTCAAAGGGAACTTGGACCTTACTTTGCAGGTATAGGACTCCTTGGCCTATTTTATAGCTGATAGAATCCCTCTTAATTTTTTTAATTTTGAGATGAAGTTTTTGTACCATGAGTACTAAAGATAAAATTTTATTCATCAAAAATTCTTCCCAACCCATTAAACAATAGCCAAAATGGAGTTTAGATGTAAAAGTTATGGATAGAAGGAACTTGGACTCTACTTTGCAGCTGTGGGACTCTATGGCCTACTTTGTAGCTATGGGAATACCTAGCCTATTTTGTAGCTTTAAAAATCTTTGAAATATTTTTAATATATCATAGTTCTTCTTGATTTTTTAATTTTGAGATAAATTTTTTAGACCAAGTGTTTATAGTCAAAATTCATCTCTCAAGTTTGGGCTCTGCATTGAGAAAAAAATTGGGATCTTTCTAAGAGGAATGATTTAAATTTGAATTTAACTCTAACATTGATAAATTAAAATAATTTATATATAAAAAATTTGAAAAATCAAATGAAACAAGTGATATATGAAATAATCACCATGTCTCAATAGATTCTAAAAATAACAAACACTAAGCCTAAATTTAATTAACACCGAATTGAATGAGCACTAAATATAATGAATGTTGGATGTAATAAATGATAAAAATGATGAAAATAATTAAAAAAAATTAATTATTCACAATTTCCCATTCACATAATTTTATAATCATAATTATGAATGGGTTTTCCAAGCCTCATTCATTGGGTTATGGTGTCAGTATCTTTATTCTATTTTTTTTAATTATCCCTATCTTTGGTTTACCTCCAATCACCTATATAAAATTGATTGAGGTGTTATTTTTAAGTGTAAAAATTCATGAAATAACACAATGAGATAATTAGCCTAAAAATTTCAATTATGCATGAGGCTCGAGGATAGAAAATGAAAAATGATCACCTCACCAATTATAAAGCTAAAAAATGGAAAATACTAGTGGAGCTGAAAGGATTCAAATTTATTGATGTCAAATTTAAAGGGATAAAGGTATAAATTATCCATGTGATTCAATATTGGGTGTTTGAAATGGGTACCAAACCTATTGGAAGGACAATTGCTAGTCTACAAACTGGACCAGTTGGTAACTAACCTCCACAACTATAAGTATGTATATTTTGCCCATGTCAAGGGTTTTTATTTAAGGGGGAAAATAGGGTTTTAAGGTATGCATTTTAAGGAAAATAAAAGAGTCTTATAGAGAGGATATAAACCTAATTGATGAACTAGGTAGAGTGTAGGCAAAGCAAGGGAAAGTGAGACATTGAGCTTAGAGCTCTAGAAGGGAGTAAAGGGTTGAAAAAATACTTATAATATTTTATTAAGAAAATGAAATATATATTATTTATTCATTTTACATGTTATTTATGGGTGTGAGAGAGGAACATAGGTTGAAAGGTTTATCCTATGAGTAGTGGAGTGGAAGAGTGATGTAACAAGAATAATAATAGTGATTGAGAAGGGGTGCAGAGCTGACAAAAGCACTGATAGGTGAAGTAGTCATGTGCATAATGTCTCAAAACTAAAATTTTGGATAGAATATGTTGAGAGGTGTCATCCATATAAAATGTATGGGTATAGGATGGAAATAACAAGAGACAACATGGGTGTTTCATAGCATAACAACACAAGGAGCAAATCTAAAGAAGAAGAGGAATTGGGTTGAGGATGGCAAGCATAATTTTTCACCAAATAAGGTCAAAGACTCCATAGGAAAAGAGAGTGTATGGATGAGCATGTGGAGTAATACACATAAGGGTTGGTGATAATTTGAGGATAATAAGAGATGCTATGGTAAGGAAATAATATGCATGGTTTCATGCTACTATACAAAGTAGTACACACCTAGACCCATCACAAGGTGAGATGAACTCTAAAAAGTGCCCAATAAGGGGTTGGGTGTTAGGATATAAAAGAAGGTGATAGGCGGATAACACAAATTTTTTTATTAGGGCATAAAAGGAACTAATGCCAAAGGAGAATGGTATCTAGGTGTAGGTTGTGTGAAGATAACATATAAACATGAGTCAAATGTAGAGAGTGAAGATAACATAAGCATGCTTATGAACATCATAGAGGAGGAAGAAGGGTTTTTATGAATGTAACTAGGAATAATAGGTGTAAGGGTGCATAAACACCTTAGGAAGAGGAACTAAAACTGACACACAAGAATGAAAGATGCACAAGGAGGAGAGTCAATAAGAAAGTAAAGAGGGAGATGCAAAATCTCTTTTAGGGGTTAGTGAAAAAATGAACCTAAGTTGTCCAACAGATAAAAATAACCAAAACAAGGGGAAGATAAGGGTGGGAAAAGTGTGAAATTTTTACTTGACATAAGAGAACTATAAGGAACATAGGAGGATAAGAATGTGTGAAGCATAGGAAGAAACCATAATAACTGTAAAAGAGGAGGTGAATAGGTTGACCAAGATGAACAACTAGGTTAGTGTGGGGTGATGTTGACTCTAGAGTTTGGATAAGTATAAACAAGATTTGAAGTGCATGCATTACTAGTGAAGGTAGAGACTAACACTTTTAACCCAAGGAAGTAGAGAGCGGTGCATGTCGAACATATCAAGAAAAGTTAAACCATGTGTATACAGGAATTATAATGTAGATCATGGGGATAAATAATGGGAGTTATGACCAATAGTTGATCCTAATAGGTAGTTGAGAAGTAATAATGGATAAAAAGGTATATGGCCTTGAAAAAACATCACAATAACTACCAAGTGGACATCTAGTGTAATAAATACTAAGTATTGGTAGTTGAGGTACCAAGTGACGCACATGGCCCTTTGGAAGCCTATAAAAGGTAGGTACATAAGAAGGAGAAAGAGAGATATGAGATCTTAGAGAAATGTTTTCAAATTACATTTAGAGTGACATATGAACCAAAGGGATACTATTAATTAGATATAGGGATAGTAATTATAGTTCGTAGCATTGTAAGTGCCTTGAGTACCTTATAATATTGTAATACTAAGTAATAGACATTAATATATGCTCAACATTAGTGTTGATATTTTCATGGATTATCTCTATTTATGTTTGGGATAGAACATTGTTATTATGTTTATGTGTATTTTACTAGCCAAGGGGATGTATGCTTGGATATGATAGTGTTATTATGTTTTTTTTTATATGGATAAGCACTTATTGCCACACATTTAGTATAATCATCAAAGATACACCCTAAGTACTTAAACATGCACAAGATGATGATTGAATCCAACATCATTTACAACTAACCTTGACCCTTTCCAATTTCCCTCTATGTGCCTCAGGTGAGCACCCAAGGAGACTTACATGATGTGTCAGTGTAGAAGGTAGTAAATTTAAGTGTTAGAATGTGCGTAAAAGATAACATATAAGTGGCCACTAGGCTTACAAACAATTATTATTGCCACTAGACACAAAATGGCTTACAAAAATCCATTTGATCTTCTTATTATGGATTTCACACCATATTCTATCTACACTATCAATGGACAATCATGAATATTGAGATCTATAATACAATTACTATATACCAAGAAAATTCCTTGGAAGATTAATAATTCTATGAATATATTAATATGAATCCACATTAAATTGATTTTATGATATATTAACAAGAGATGACCAGTAAAATCTAGTTTAAGCCTCCATAATAAATATTCAGAACAAAACTACTAGTACCATTCCCATGCCTTCACCTTTGGTGACCTATGTGTCATATGCCCAAAACTTGGGGGAATTATAAGGATTTTAGTAGATTCTAATGCCCATTCCTACATAGGTAACCTTCACCACATTTAAGATGGAAACACACATTTAATTTACAACCTTTCCTAATGCACATTCCCTTGAGCAAGTTGTTGTAAATTTATATACCAAGGTGTTACAATTAGAGCAAGGTACATCAAGAGATAACCATACCATAGATTCTCATGCCTTAATCTATAACCCATTAGCTCTTGAGATAAAAACCAACCCTTTACATATGGGATTTGTAGCTCCAAAAATCCCATTTTACAAAGGTAAAGGTGATGTTGAGTAACATCTTAGATCATTCCATGTATCTTACTTGGTCTATGAATGCAATGACAAACTATTGACCAAGTTATTTCCAAGAAGTCTCAATGACTATGGATTGGGATGGTTTTATGATCTCCCTCTTCAATCCATAAGAGTATTCAACCCTTGGCCAACCAATATTTAGCACACTTTACATCAAGATCAATGAGAAGTTATTCGACATATAATCTAAAGTAAGGATATAATGAATCGATTAGTGACTATGTGCTTTGATACAAGACAATGTTAGCCAAGATGACCAGTGTAATAACTAATAATGAATTATAAGATATGTTTAAATAAATTTTACTACTGACACTCCATGAACTAATAATAATCAAGAGATTTAAATCATTTGATGATTTATTCCATATAGTGAAGGATAGATAAGTCAAGTTAATTACTTTAAAAAATCTTAAGTATACATCAAATCCTACAACTAACTCAACAATTAAGTTTTGAAGAAAATTAAATTATAAGGTCAAATAAAATGATAAAAAAATAAGGTGAAGACTAAAACCAATGAATTTTCATAGCCTAAGGACCAATTATAATTTATATCTCAACCAAAGTGGTAGTTTTCATGATCACCATCACCTCCCCATGTGATTCTAAAGAAGTTACTTGAGTGTAACCTTATCACACTCCTTCCTACATAAGAGCTAGATCCAAGAAAACTTATACCAAGGAACTATGATAGTAATACATATTTTGAGTATCATTTGATTGTGGTGTACCTAAATAATAAAATTTTCAAACTAAGACATAAGATACAATATCTCATTGGTGATGACATTATCAATTTGGGCACCCCTATATAAGAATATCAACTAAAGCACAATGTAAATCAAAATTTAAAGATATTAAGTGATTCCTTCCCTAAACATGAGTCAATATAAACCAAACACTATCCTAAGGTACATGTTTCATATAAAATGCATCATCTACTGGTGACATATGATTATCCAATAGTGGCGTAATGAGTGTTACTCCACTGCAATGTACTATGATTACATTTGATGAAAATTAGATAGTTGATGATGATTTAAATTTTCATACATTATTCATATGTGATTATGTTGAAGAATAAAATATATAATTTTCGGATTGTGTAGACACTAAAATTAACATTTAATGTTAAAATAATGCGGTTATGACCACCCATTATGCACACTTAACTTATGCCCAAATCCATGATTTTAAACTACCATTCCTCTACTTATATACAAATGAATCTCTATCTTAAGGAAACTCTAATACTAAATGTTCATATTCCTTATTCTTTTTTAACCCAAAATTTAATATGGATCTTAATGGGATAGATAGGATAAAGAATATAAAAATCAGTAAGCATAAGGGTGATAAATAGATCTAAAACAAGCCAATTAATTATAAAATTTAGATAGAACATATACTAAATTAATTATGTTGATAGATGATAAAAATAAGGAAGCATAGCTATGTTATATATTTTAATGATAATAAAAATAAGGTACTTGGTTGTGATGCTAATATAGATCCAGATCTAGAACAAGCAGGAAACAAACTAGAATGATATTCTAGAATAGTTGCCAAATTATGTATTAAGTGCCTCTAGACTTAGATATATGCATCAGCCGAGGATGATTGCATCGATTCCATTTTATAGATATGACATAGGTGTTTAGTATAAAATACCTATTGAAACAAGATGTGACCACTTAGATTTTTTTAGGTTTTGTGTCACCTTTTCTCTATTGCATTTAGATCTAGGCCATGGACTGTCACTCCTTGTAAAATGATAAAACCCTAGCTATTAATATTCATAATGACCTTGGAAAAAATGGGTTAGTGGACACATGGTGTTGAAATACACTAAAAAACCCTCTATCAATGGGTGTTGCCTACATAGCCAATACTCTGAAGAGGGCCTTAGACTTATGTAGTTCTCCCCTATTTGTTGGCTTGTGTGTGAATCTTGCAATGTGTGATAAATAAGTATAACAATAACCTAACTTATAACTTATCAAATATGGATCTTGGGATTCTCCTTTAGTACTTCAAACCTATAGATGTGTTTTCCCTGTGAATGATATTAATATGAGAAAATAGGGAATCTTTGGCTCACTTGAGTGTTTTATTGAGTGATTTTTGGTATGTGCTAGGTCTTTCCCTAGTGAAGAATGAATGAGGGTGGTTATTATATCTATATCAATCCTCTTGGAGAATATATCACACTATATCACTTAGGATGACCTTTAGGATATGTTTCATTTGAAAAATAGATGAATTTAGGGTAATGGACACTTATGTTAGGGTAGGACACTTGCATCAATGCAATCGTTTGACTAAAATGCAAGTGTTTAGGTAGTTGGAAAATAGGTACATGTCCATAAATTATAGATATGGAAGATAAGTAAGTTTATAACATTATTGGTAATATAAAAGGTTTGAGTCATCAAAATACATAGGTTAGACTAAGAGATAAGTAATGAGGCACAAAGAGATAACATATATGAGACTTACGAAGGTAAGAAAGGTCTAGAATTGATAGGAACAACCAAGGTCTATATTTTCCTAATGTAAATACTAAGGTGATATATGATTGATAAATATCATCTAAATTCCCCCCATTTAATATAGTAATGAAAATTTTAATTTAAATGAAAAATAATGCATACCTGAGTGTGTATAAAACACCTTGCCTTTGCTTGAGTCCAACTTGAGTCCTTTATTGGTGACTAACCTGAAACCAAGAGCATGTTATAGTATACAACCAGTACATATAATATGAAATTAAAAATATTGAAATGATTTAAATTGAAAGAGAGCAAGGTTTAGGAGTACACTTATGTATCAATGCATCCATCTTTTCTTTTATCAATTTAATTTGAAATATGTATCATTATGAATCTTTAAAATTGAGATTAGGACAAATATAAATCTATAAAGTAAATATATCTAAGGGGAGAAATAGAGATAGCGATAGAGAGTGAGAGTGAGAGAGGAGGTAAAAATCCCCCAACCTTTGAGAAAATGTGGATTGCCACCTATCAGTTGAGACTAGATCAACCATGAAACCCAATCATACTTATAACCTGGTGAGTGTGAATGAACCAAGTCAACTCACATTATAAAACTAGTGAGGATATATTATAAAATCAAGTCCAAGCTATAAAATTTTCAAGATTGAGTGATCAAATCACCTTAAACATACCAAAAGTGAACCAACTATTGCAATAGATTGGCTCGATATAGTCTATAAAATTATAACTACTGAAGTGTTTTAAATCTAAAACTAGTTTGGATATTGAAATATTAGGTGCACATTACATAAAATATGCACCTTATATATGTATCATGTTGAATTTATGTATAAAAATGGTACCAATATATAAAATTATACCACAAATGTGTATCTAAATCATATAACTATGTAATTTGGTTAATTTTGCAAATTTGAAGAAGTGTGGAGGACATGTTACAATAAAATTCACCCATTATATATGGAGAAAATCTAAAAGCTGATATAAGTGTCAATGTGGAGGACATATTTCCAAAACATGCCCCCACTATAATTTAGAGATGTTGAATATTGAGTAAGTGTGGATAACATGTTTCCAAAACATGCCCCCAATAAATTTGTGAATGTAAAAATGTGGAATCCATGCTTATATAATATGCCCACATTTTGAGGTGAGGGAAAATATAAACTATTAGTTACCTCATCTCAAAAGGATAATACAACCACATAACTATGAATGAACCATGTACCATATAGAAGAAACCTATCTAGGTAGAAGTAACACTAAATCACAATAATTTGATCACATCAAGGCCTAAGATGCATGATCAATATCATGGAAACATATAGATAGTAATAGTACAAGCTCAAGAACCAACCAAGCACACACATAAGAGTACTCGAAATTAGGTCAAAAGATAATGGTCCAAGGAGATCGTAAACAAGGGGCATGTTCAAATGCCACACAATCAAATGGACATGACTTATTCAAATGCCCATAAAATCAAGAATGACATTCAAATGTCCACATAAAAATTAATGACATATAAAATGTCATTGAAGCAAATGAATTCATGAGGGACACAAATAATGGAGCATATTCAAATGCTCAAACAAGTAAGATAACAAGGGAACCCACTCAAAGAAATGATAAATGAATGCATAAGTAACCAATATAAACATGTCTTAATAGTCTACGGATATATGCATTAGAAAAAATGTTAAGTATATAACATCTCAAGAAAATTGTGAAAGATATAATCATGGATAAATACATAAATAAGATCAAAAATGATATTTTTAGGTGATTATTGGCCATTTTGGCACACATATCAATTTTTTCCTACAGTTGGAGGAAGAAGCCTAGTAGGGTCCTAATAAAGTATAAGATTTAATGGCTTATAAATATGTCCAACAATGAAAATGGAGGGATCCAAGTAGGATATCACATTGTTAATAAGTTCATAGGGACATGGACCAGATTGAAAAAAACTTAGAAACTCATCACGACCTTGAAAATATTGAATCAAAATAACTTGGGCAAGTTTGATGAACTAGACCGTTATCAAGATGCCATAATGAACCAGACTAGATAACATGCTTGTAAATTTAATAAATTCACCTCAAAAATTTTCATAAGCCAAAATATTGTAGTGCCATAGAGTTCTTCAGAGAAGGAACATGCTCTAAAAATTTCATGTTTATGTGATCTTTCTAGTTCAAGTTCTAAGTCCTCAAAGTTGGTCATGCAGAGCAAGACATTCATGTGAGTGTCAAATTCAAGCCTCGACAAATAGATATTTAGGTTCAAATGATAGTGATAGGTTCATGGATATCATGAAAAATCACATGGGTTAGCTCACTTGAACACTTTATAAACACACTTAGAAATCTCTCAGAAGTAATAGATTAAGTAGGCACAATCCTTTTAGTATCAAGAACATCTCTTATAAATTTGGTGCCTCCATGACCTTTTGGATTCCAAATTTGAGCCTTCAAAGTTGATTAAAAAAGGGAGACATTAAAATTTATGTAAAATTTAAGCTAGGGAAAAAACCATTAAGGGTTTAAATTTGATGATTGTGTAGACGTCAATGATGATCTCATGAACATCAAATGATAGTCATGTGGATATCAAATTTATACCATGATAAATAATAGTTTATTTTCAAATGAAAGTATATCCAATGGTTGGTGTTAATTCATACCAAGGGAGATCAATGGTCTAAGATGAGTTAAAGGGTCAAGGAGATCGAGATACCACGACATGGCATAAGCATGTAAAGCAACAAACTAACAACATGATCCTGAGATCAATGCATGATTGACAAGTGGAATGAGCACATTTAAGCTAACAAAAGGAAATAAATAAACCACATTCATTCATACCAATGAGATAAATAGTGTGTAGGAGTTCAAAAATTCAAGATTTGATAGTGGGGATCTATGAGGCTAATGAGAATAAAGATAGGCTGGAGCATTTTGATTGGCTCGAGTAATTTTTGATGAAGAAAGTTGAACCAAAGGGAAAATTTTTAACCAAGGCAAATAAGTATTTTAGGGTCATCCCATCACCATTAAATCTTGGTTAAATTCCATTAAAAGAATACATTGATGTATTTAGGTTAAAGGACATAAAGAGACCACCCTTAAAGCTTAATATGGACCTCTAACTTGAGGGTTTATGTCATGTAGGGTTCACTCTATGATTGTGTTCACCATTTTTAAAAGAAAGATTCATGCATATGGTTAACTCTCAGTTCCCACAAGGATATAATGGGTCTATTTGGACCTAATATAATCAAGAAAGGGAGCTATATGGTATATAGGTCTACATAGATGTAATGACTATAGGAAAACCAATAGTCTAAGATTGGTTTTCATCTATAGTGGATTTATGAACATGGGGATGAGTTTGAGCATTATCCAATATGAAAAAGAGATATAATTTTAAAGGATACCATGAAGGTAAACATGTAGATCCAAATGGTTTCATCTCCAAGACCAACTGCATGAAAATGACCCTTCTCTCCACTCTTATATGCCTTGATGAACCAGTGAAGAGCAGTTAACACTAGGATAAAGCTCTAACATACTAATCTGATGGTTGTAATTGCAATGATTCCAAAACCTAGCTCAAAAAACTTGATCCTACCATTTCAACCATCAAAAAACATTAATGAGGGAATAATGTAATTATGCAACCACTTGAAGTGACCTAGATCAATCAAAAGGTCTAAATGAGCATAATTTGTAGTAGCAATTTTCATTATGATTTAAAATTTTGAACTCATTGATTCCCATTTTAGCACCAAAATTACCTCTCTCTTCTTCCTTTCTACTATAAATATAGCCTTTGAGCTATTGTTAATCATCCCTTAGATTGGTACAACTAGACTCTACCAAAAATTATATTCTACACCTCTTGGAGTAATGAATAGAGCATTTTACAGTTGTTTACTAATATGTGCTTAGTGTTTTTTATATTTTCCTGATATATAAAATTGGTTATCATCTTCCCTTTATAGTTTTAAGTTGAACCTAAGTGATAATAAACTTTTCTTGCAGGTCATCCAACATGTCTCAAGGCTGATGTCTTAGGTATAGAGTGGATATTTGACTATAAGTGCTTCCAATCAAGCCTTACCTTCATTTACCTCCATCCTAAGTCCATTAGATTGATCTATAGGTGAAGCATTATTTCTTGGAAACCATTGTAGACACTGCATTAGTTCTATTCATAGTCTATTAGTGTGTTAATGAATTCAATCTTGAGATTGGATCTTTGAACATTCGATGCATCACCACATGTTAGAATAGGTTTCACTCTATGTAATATCTTGAATATTTTCACCCCACATTTTTTAGGTCTTATAAAGAAAGGCCCAACCTATCATATCTAAGGAATCAACCTCATTAAAAACCCTAGAGGTCTGGTTTAGATATAGGCATCCCACAACCTTAGATCATTCCCATGTTAGTCTAGGTATGGGTTAGACTTGAACAAATTTGACCTCTATTGAGTGATATCTAGATAACTAACAGTGACCATAAAATGATATAACCTAGATTCATCATGATTAAAGAAGGTGAATGCCTCCAACATCCTAGTGACATGACTAGAGGGAAAGCCCAACATCCATAAGTGCATAGATCATGTATCTATGAGTGCCTATATCAAACTCAAAAGATATGTGAAACATATGTGTATATATGAAATATTGATATGCCATATACTAACATGAAACCAACAACATACATGCCAAGGAGATAATAGGATAAGTAAATGCTGATTTTTTTTGGATTTTTGAAGTTTTGGTATTTTTGGAATTTGGTATCCTTAGGTTGGATCATTTGCATTGATGTGGTGATAATTGAGGTAACCATCTTACACAATGTAATCTAGTTGGGAATTGAAATGTTTGACTACAATTATCATGTGGCAATTGGGTTTTTTGATTTAAATTTTAACATTGTAACTAATGTATTTGTGGGAGTATCAAGTGTATCATATTCATATGTTGTGTAATTGGTATCATCAGGATCATACCAATCTTCTATATTATTAAGATCATAATCATAAATGTAATCGTTATTAAAGGAAAAGTGTAGCCTCTTAGGTTGTTATTAAACATGTGATATACCATTTAATTTATCAAAAAGTATGCCATACTATGGCTGTGAACTTTTTGGTATGGAATTATTTGTATCCTTATGTACGTCAAAAGTTAATACCTTATCAACATCTTGATTTATATGGTTTACCTTGATTTTATCTGTATTTAGTTTTATAGTTTTTAGAGATGGATTCAACTGATATGTACTAGGTCCTATAGGTATAAATAGATCATGTGGTAAGTATCAAGTGGATAAAGATGAATTTTTCTCAACTATTCATCTACCATATTGGTATTAGGAATAATATCATCACTGTCATAATAATTTGGAATGCTCTATTATTTTCAGTGTTGAACAACAAAAGGATTTCACATGGTTTATTTTATAGTGGTTTGAATATTATTGGATCCTTTGGTAATGGTATTTTATCTATTTCTTTATTTTTTTGACCCTTATATTGCTTTGAATTATCTTTTGGTAACTATATTTGTGGTTTTGACACTTATGTTTTAAGATAAGTACTCATAATGTGAGTGGTTTTCTTGGTTTATGTATCAATGATATGATCATCACTATCTTTTTCACTTTGTATCTTGTTCTTAAATGCAAAATTATAATTTGTATAATACCCATGCATTTTATGATATGCAAAATAGTATTTATATCTCCTTATAAGACATATGTGAGGTAATTAAATCACTTTGTTTTGAATCATATCTCTTAAGGTTTCACTTGGTATCTTAGTAGTCTTTTGGTCACTTTTGGAATCACTCATTTTGGATGTATTATGTTTTAACTTTTCATTTAATGTGAAACTTTGTTTGGATCAACATTTGTAGATGAAGACGAAAACACATAATTAACACTACCATGTGTTGGATTATGAGGAGTGTAAATGATTTTGAAACACTTTTATTAACTTTATCATACTAGTGATTTGATCTCTTATGGATTCACAAACACAAACCTAGGTGCGTCAAATTAAACATGCATAAATACACCATATACCTTACCCATTAAAGGAGTGATAACATGGAATTGGTTAGAGGGATGATATCTATAACCCTTCTTAGGGTTAGGAGGAGGAAGAGGCTCCTTTGTATCTATTTTAAATGTTTTTAAAATTGATAAGAAAATATGATAAGACATACAAATGCTAAGGAACAATCAATCATGATACAATAAGGAGATAACAATTTTAGACTATTGGTTGAGTTTTTTAAACATCTCAGATAGTTTTTTTGAAAAAATGGGAAATAAGATGAACCCAAAAAATTATGGAAACAAAGGTAGAGTGTACGATAAGTGGGTCTAAATTTACTAAAAATACTAAAATGCTAAATTTGAAAAATCTATACAATTTTTAGAAAACAAAAAAAGGCTTTTGTCTATATCAACATAATTATGAAAAAAGTATGAGGAAAATTAAACTCTATCTATTATGAATTAGAATTAAGACAAATAATGTAGAATGCTTCATAGACAAAACCCTAAAATATTCCCAATAAATAATCAATAATTTTGATAAAACAAGAATTTATTTCAAATATCTAAGAGAGATTTGTAGATGAAATATAATTTTTGATGAAACCCAAAAATAATTTATAAAATAATTATAACATTTGCCTTATATGATGATATTTACTAAACATAGTAAATTGTGAAAATTGAAAAATCCATACAGAATTTTAAAAAACAAAAAGAGGTTTTTAGTATAACAACTTGAGTAGAAAATATTTATAGGATTTTTAAAAAAAAAAATTGACATGTTTAGAGGCTAAAATGTGCCAATCAAGGAATAATAAACTTACAAGAGTATGCACACAAATCCCCTATAACTAGAGGAGGGTAAAACCCTAGGGTAAAGTTTTAGATCTAAAAATCCATAATGGAAAGCGAAAAATCTATGAGGTTAGAAACCCTAGATGATATTTTTTTTGCATTTCACATAGGTTGGTCTCACCAAATATTTAACCCTAAATTGGATATGGATCTTAAAGGGGTAGATATGGTTAAGAATATATAAATGAATAAGTACAAGGGTGATAAACAGATCTATAGTAGGCCAATTAATTACAAAACTTAGATAAAACATATTCTAAATTTATTATGCTGAGATATGCTAAAAATAGTGAAACACAAATATGATAAATATTACAATGATAATGAAAACAAGATACTTAAATAGTTATAATGCTAATACAAATCTAGATCTAGAATATGTAGGAACCAATATAGAATAAATTTTAGAATGGTCTCCAAATTCTAAATTAAGTGTCTTTATCACTTTAGACACATGTGTCAGCTTGGGATAGTTATGTTGATGCTAATATCTATATTAGATGAATGTATCTAATATAAAATACCTACTAAAACTAGATACAACCATTTGGATGCTTTTGGGTCACCTTTGTTCTGGTTTTTTCAGATCTAGGCCATGGAATATCACTCCTTGTCAAATGATGAAACCCTAGCTCTTCATCTTCATAGTGACCTTGAGAAAAATGGGTTAGTGAGAACATAGTATCGAGCTAACCCAAAAAAAACCTCTATCAATGAACATTGATTACATATCTAATATTTTAAATGGGGCCTCAGAATTATTGAGTTCTCCTTTATGTGTTGGATTGCATGTGAATCATTTAATGTGTGATAAAAAAAGTATAATAGTGACCTAGCTTGTCACTTAAAAAATATGGCTCTTGGGATGTTCCTTTAGTACTTTAGACCTGTATATGTGTTATTCCTATTATTTGTATGGAAATAGGATAAAATAGGGAAGCTTTGTCTCATTTAAGTGTTTGATTGAGTGATTTTTGGTCTGTGCTATGTTTTTATATGGTGATGAATGAATGAGGGTTGATCTTATATTTATACCAATCCCCTTGGATAAAATATCACACTAAATCACTTAATCCAAGCTTAGGATATATTTATTTTGAAAAATTGATGACTTTAAGGCACTAGAAACTTGTGTTAGGATGGGACACTTGCATCAATGCAAGCATTTGACTAAGATGCTAGTGTCCAAGTAGTTGGAAAATAACTACAAGTCCAAAACTTGTAGAGATGGAAGATATATAGGTTTATAACATTCTAGGTAAGATAAAAGGTCTGAGTCATCAAAATACATAAGTTAGACTAGGAGATAAGTAATAAGGCATAGAGAGATGGTAGATGAAATACTTGCAAAAGCAATAAAGGTCTATAACTAAGAGGAACAACCAAGATCTATATTTTCCATGTGTACAAGACTAAGGTGCTATATAATTCATAAATATCATCTAAAATTCCATGCAACCTAGACTTATTATTTGACTAGTTCATACCATCAGTTTGACTATCTTTATTCCTCAAATGAAACTCCTTCAATATAATCTTGCAAGTCAATCATGCCTAAAGATGTTGGTTTCATCTTCCTACCAATTAACAACTAATTTACCAAATTTAAATCCATCTCAATGGGTCATTTTACACATTTCACAATCCCAATTTGAGGAAATCCCAAAAGGTCCACTATATAAGCATATTTTCTACCCATATGTTCCCTAAGGGATGACAAGAGGCTTCTATCATTACAACCACCATAATATCTAATTGCACATTAAGAGGAAATTACATATTCTTATCAATTCCAAGTTCTTATCCCAAGAAGTCCTCATTAAGTATGAATACAACAACAAGGTTAAAATTCATTTATTCAAGCACAAAATTACACCAAACACCAACATATAGAATTTCAATAGCATTATACACACACCATCATAACATGGGAGAACGACATGTATTTTTTCCCTCTTTAGATTATTGGTATGTAGGTAACATTCAACACACAAGATGTTGTGGTCAAGCACAACCCCAATTCCTTACCTGTTACCCTGATTTTATAATATTTATTCCCTCTTGTCATTGAGTTAATGTTTGAATGAATAATGAGGCACATTATGTCTCCCATAATGAAGTGAAGTCTACATATACACACATGACCTATAGGCAAAGGCACATTTATCAAAATTTACACACAGGTTAAAAAACCTAAAGGATGATGTTACTCCCTACATACATTAACATGCGTTGATGAAGTCCAAAAAATGTGGTATTATCCTAGGATAATATGGATCCCTGTTATTGATTCATAACAACCTCACATAGTCTCATAATTAGTTTATTTTGACTATTACAACCTTTCAGACTCAAGTCTTGCTAAGTCATTTATCTTTTAGTATTTTCCCTTTTTTACATATTTCTAAAAATAGTAAGATTTAAATCTATTTATGTGTGATTATTATATACCTTATTTATTTTAATTTAATATGTATTTTTTATTACTTAAAATAACCCCCCTTAATCCAAATTATGATAAATTTTCTTAGTAAACCCATTTATTACTAAATATTGTAAAACCATAATTATTCATGTTGCTAAGATTTATTTCTTTCATTTTATTGTTTATAATTATTGTATTAAGGTTTTCAAATTTGGTAATTTCTTTTATAACAACCTTAAAAGTTTATATTTTACATATCTTGTAATTTAAGAAAGTTATTTCTATCTTTTTTATAAAAAGTGTTAGAACAAGTGCTCTTGAAGTTGAACACTTATATTTTAGTTGATAACAACACAATGGTAGAATCAATTAATAGATTTGATGATACTGATAAAAGAGAAATTAATGAGATATTCTTTAAAGAATATAGATATTCAATATGAGTTTTTATAAATTGTTAGGGATGAAATAAATAAATCATTTGCAGGCCAATTTTATAACACTTCTATTGTTATGGGTTCCTTTCTTTTATTTGCATCACTAAATAAATTTTTTATGCCAACATATATTATGGGGTAAACCCAAGGGTTTCATCAAATCACTATGCCAATCCCTAATTGGTCACTTTTTACACTGAATTTTGTTAACACACATTATATTCTTGATGCATAATCCCTTATGCAGACTATTTTAGCTCTATAAAATGAGGTGTTTCACTTGGAACAATGTGTTTCAAAACATAGTCAAACACTTGACTCATAGACTTTACTACATACTCCATTGGTTTAACATATTTTATCCTATCCTTTACCAACTAGCTTTGTTGCACCTAAACTTACATTTTATGATGGAAAAGGTGACCCCGAGCAACATCTGAGAACTTTTCATGCAACATGTTTAAAATATG
This sequence comes from Torreya grandis, assembly GCA_037957365.1. Classification (NCBI taxonomy): domain Eukaryota; kingdom Viridiplantae; phylum Streptophyta; class Pinopsida; order Cupressales; family Taxaceae; genus Torreya; species Torreya grandis. The sequence goes on from JARHVA010000553.1 coordinate 1,410,225, forward strand.
CATCCAATAATGGGTTGTTGACCAAGTTATTTCCTATAATTTTAAAAAATTATGTTCTAAGATGGTTTTATAATTTACCACATCAATCAATTCATGCATTTAATCCTTTGGTATATTTGTTCCTTACATATTTTTCCATTAACATAGGTGAAAAGATTTCATATGCTTAGATTTCTAAGCACAAACAAGAATCCAACAAGCCTATTGAAAATTATGTACTATGGTATAAGACCACATTATCCAATATGATGTATCCTATAGTAGATAAGGAATTACAATATATATTTAAATAGAGTTTTCTTCCACCTCTAAATGAATCTATTATGTTTAAGAAGTTTCTATCATTTGATGATTTATGTCACATAATTAAATAAAAAGAGGTTAAGTTGCTGGCAATGAATAATATAAAATATGTGACCAACCTAATTTATATTTATAATATAAATAATTGTAGTAAGCCACCATAAAAGGTGAAGCCAAGTGAAAATAAGAGTGATCCAAAGACCATAATTCATGTAGTTTCAAAACCTACTCAGCATATTATGTTATGAAATTATCTAAGGATACAACTTACCAACTTTCTAAAAGGCTCCTTATAAGGTGTTATAAAATTTATTGGAATGTCAACTTATATTTATCCCTCCCATTTAATATGTTTATGTGATTAGACCTCTTTCAAAATGATTTGATCAACATGTTTTCCATGATTTTCATAGAGCACCAGGGCATACTATAAACATATGCATTAGTTTAATATATAAGATACAAGATTTTATTTATGATGGCATCATTGATATGGGTACATATACAAAAATTATAAAGGCACAACCAAATGGGAGTAAAATAATGAAAATATTCATTGATCCTTTCCCTAAGCATACATGTCAATAAATAATTGATAAATTAGAAGTGAACTACACATAAGGTACATCCTCCACTAGATTTTTATCATCCTTAAATAAGGGCACACCATCAATGCCATCTTGACCACTTATTACATTCATAGAACATGAGATAGTAGATGATGATTTTGATTTTCACTCTTTATTTATTTGAGCTTACATTGATCATCAACCTATATAGAGTGTTATGGTTGATAATGGTTCAAGTGTGAATATGTGAAATATAATACTTCTTACACATTTTAGATATGTAGATAAGGATATACTTCTTAAAATAATAATAATTAAGGGATTCAATGGACATGTTCAAATTTTTACTGGTGAGATCACATTACCACTATAGGTCGGTCAAACACATGTGGTGACTAAGTATATAGTAATAAATAATGTATGAGTCTTTGATATGTTATTGGGACATCCCTTGATTTATAAAGTTCATGTAGTGCCTTCTACATTACGCATACATTTTAAATTCATTTTTGCTAATGATTTTATCATAGTTCTTGGTATTCCATATGAGTACCCCTCCAACCAAAGGTTATTATAATTACACAATATATATCAGTTGAGAAACCTACAAAGGTTAAACATATTCACAAAGTTTAGAATAAAGTGATAAAAGTTAAAAGGAAACATTTTATTAAAAATCCACTTAATCAACTAGTTGTCATAGATTCTGGAGGGCACCTTCTACTCCAACATTTCCTAGATTGGTATTACAGGACATTAAACATGTTCCATAAAGAGCACCAACATCAAGTTATTATATTACAAGATGGTTTAAAAAATTATTATAGTCTACAATACTAAACAATATACACATGATAATACATATTATCATCATGACAATGGTATTTATGCTACAAAGCCAAATCAGTTTTTAGATTTTGAGATGAGATTAGATACTTCATAGTGGCACGATACTTACCATTTGGGAGAGGTCATCCTTATTATGTTTGATATATGACCTATTAATTGTGATTATATTACATGATTAATTAGTTAGTATGTTATTTTTTTATTTATATATATTTAAACATACAAAAAGAAAAGAATATTATAAAAATTCTAAAAAATCAAGACCTATACATGACATGTGTTATTTGTTTACATTAGTTGATTTGTGCTTCACAATATGAAATATTTATTTATAATGAGTTATATATAAAATATGTTTCACAAGAGTACTTGAGTAAGTTAATAAACATACAAGTTTCCACTTTTAGTTGTAGTTTTATGTGGTGGTGTTAGTGCCCAAAATTGCACTAAAGCAATTGGGCCCTTGTCAAGTGAAAATGTCTAAGTCTAGCCTAAGTCAAGTATTAGTGTTTAATTCCTTATCCCAAGTTATGTATTTAAATGTTCACTCCAAGGTCAAGTTCACCTTAAAATTGGCTAAGTCTTACTTTGGTCCTTAATGCTTATAGAGCCTTAAGCTTTTTGGGTTTTTTGTTAGGGCATTTTGCCCGATGGAATAAGTCTTTAGGTTTTTTGTTCACATAAAAAATTTTTGAAGGCTTATTTTCATTAGGAAAGTTTTCCACAAAAAAAACCCAAAGGAATTGAAATTTTTTGGAAAAGGTGCAAAGTCTTATTTTGTTTTAGATAAAATGTTTATACAAAAATATGAAGGAATTATCTCAGACATTTTATATTTTATTTGGGCATTTTTCCATAGACAAAATGTTTGAAAGAATTGCATTATGTTAGGAAAAATTCAAGTCCTTATTTTATTTTTATTAATGGTTAAAATTCTAAAGGGCACTTACCCTTTGGGCATTTTTACCATGGTAAAAATCTTGATAAAGGTCATTCCTTCGGCAAAAGTGCATAGGTTTAATTTCTTCAACAAAAGAGATAGGTTCAAATATTTTGATAAAAATGTTGAGTCTAATTTATTAGAGGAAATTATTTCAAACAAAATGTCTAAATTAATTATCCTGACAAAGATAAAAATGCTTGAGACTTAATTTCTTTGGCAAAAGTGTAAGATCAATTTATTCAGAGAAAATATAAAAGGATAATTTCTTTGGGGAAATTGGTTTGAACATTTTATCTAGAACAATTATCTTGATAAAATATTTACATAGAGGAAAGTCCAAAAGAGCTCATATGCTTCAAAAAAATTATTTTGGACAAAATATCTAAAACAATTGTCCTAACCGAATTGCCATGGAATAAAAATCTTGAAGTAGAAGTGCCAAGAAAATAAGGCGTAAAACAAAAGTTCCAAAGATAAGAATGTCAAAGATAAAAATCCTGATGATCAAAGTCCCCAAAGAAATTTTCCAAAATTAAAGGTATGATGGTCTCATGAACATATTTGAACAGGTGCATAAACATCAATTTTAATCCAAAACAAATAGTCATTAGGATTCAAATGTTCTAGGATGATTGCATGAACATCAAATTTAGGCCCCATAAAGTAGCCATTTGAGTTCAAATGGAGGCAAATATATGGTGCACATTAACACAGAACAAGATGATCCAATAGTGTATGATCGAAGATGAATAAGTCAAATAAACCTAGGACTAAAATAGGCATGATAAGTGTGAAGCTCATGGGGAATGATTAAAAGTTTGAGTATGTTCTAAAGATACAATGATGTAGACATTTGACAATTTAATGGGGCTCAAGATCTAGTGAGCTGCTACCACTTGGTAATGGAGACTATTTACAAGGGATATAAAAAGCCCACAAAGATACTAAGTGGCAAAAAATTAGGGATGAGTGAATATAGTAGCCAATTATGTTCTACCCCTTATATCATGATTTGATAGAGTGAATTTGCCTAACCAAGTAAGATTCGATGGTAAGAAAAGAGTCAAAGCAATCCAAGGTCTCCCAGGGTGATGCAAGGAGGATAAGTGTCAAGCCCTCAATGAATGACCAAGAAAATCAATGGTTCATAATTGATCTTGCATATAAAATATTGACAACATGAATTAGAGTAGACTTTTCAAAAGGGAAAAAGGAAATATAACCTAAGTTTTTCATTCTTTGTCTGCTTCACTTGTTCAAGCTTCTCCATGGGAAAGATGTTATATGTATGCAAATCCAAGGTAGGCCACTCTAAATAATATCTCTTGAGTATATATGCATCCAAAATATTCCTATGCCATCATTTTAAGAGTAGGTTGTTCCATAATATGCATAAAGGGAAGTGGAGTTATCTAGGAGTTTCCAACTATGCAAGAAAGTTACCCAGGGCATTTTCAGTCAGTTTCATATGATGATAAATGGTTTGTTTACCTCCACCAAAAATATTATTCTTCCATATCATGTAAAGGGGATCTCCATCCAATAAATCAAGAGGTTTATTAAAAATCTCCATCATTCCTTGTAAAGGCAATTGCAACAATCATTTTCCTTATAGTTACATGAAAATTTTAGGCATGGCAAGGGAATATTTTCTAGCTCGGAACATCTTGGTGGGACTTTAGCACTTGTAGATTTGAAATGGGTAAAAAATATATAAATAAAAATCTTATATTCTATTCAAGAGGTTGGTTGGCCGTTGTGTTGGTCATTGTGGTTTTTATTGTTGGTTTGTGTCATTTTTAAGTATAAGCTCTTCCACATTTTGGGATCATTGCTATGTGTATTTTGTCTCTCTTGCTAAGGTGGATATAGCTATACAACCATTATAAATATATAAGATCATCTCTATATGTCTCCCCTATCCAACATAGGGAAAATACTCTGTACTTATCCCCATGGTATCATTTTGAAACTCTGATATGTGTAATATTTACTTGCAAAGTTGATGAAAATGCTTGTGGTTATCTATGAATTTATATTGATGAAGTGTAGTAATATGTTTTGTAAATGTTGATGATTAGATATATTATTATATGATCATTACTAGTTATCATCTTGGGTTTAGATTTATATTATAAATCCCTTTCTACATTATGTTTGGGAATATGCTACTAAATAAATTGTTAGGGCACCCTAGGTTTATAGATTTGATAGGAAAAAGCATGTGAAATTATAGCTTCAGTGTATGTTCTAGGATTTCAAGGATCATTTGGGTATTTTTATTTCATTGGAACCAATAAGTGAAAATTACTCTTGGTAGTTCCATTATCTAGATTTAAGTTTTTTGCATCTTTGAAATAAGTGATGTCATGAATGTTTAAAAAAATCCCTATTGTTTGAAGAACTACTATCACACCACCACACCCATCCTCTTCATTATTAACAAACTCATCCTACCCTATAAATAATATGCCTAATTACATATCTTAAGTGTTATTTGCTAGTAGATGCATAAATTTTGTATAATTAACATGTGTCTTCATTTTATGCTTTAAAGCCCAATGCTACATTTTCCATTTATCCCATGTTGAAAATTATTTTGAATGAAGATTGTAGTGAATTTCCCCATCTATCTTTAGTATCTTATATATGATCTAAAGAATTTGTTCATTCTGTGTGATAACCCTTCCCAAGTGGATTAAACAAGTTTGGTTGTGCATTAGTCATATCTATGTCTCTTCATGTTGATAATCCCCATGGAGGTTAAATTATAGAATCTCTCCATGTGAGCAAGTTACCCCATAGGTGCTTTCTACCCTTTTGAATAGATTCTAAAAATTTTGATGTCTTTTATTTCTATCTCATTAAGATTTAACAAGTTTGATTTCAACATGTATCACAACAATGTGTTAACTATTATATTCTAGAATTTTGATTCTAGTGGTGACTCTAATTTTATCATCTAGTTTTAAGGAAGATCAGTGCCTATTTTGAATATCTTCATTTCAAATTTGATTATTCTTTCTCTTACTTAAAAATCTAGAAGGATTGAGATCATCCTTCAAAGCTAACTCATCCAAACAACTCATCTCACCCCTAAGTTTTCATCAAAGATGAAAGAAACAAGTTTGGAGGTTGGAATGGAAGTGCTTGATCTATTGAGTACCAAGGCAAATGTTGATAATTTTGATTTTAACATTGATTGGTGTGATAAGTACTTCCTCCCATATCAACCATGTGATATTTCTAAACAAATTGATGAAGATTCAAATAAACCTATATATAAGTCACCCAAATATGATATTCTTAGGTTCAATTATCAAGACCCCCCATGTAAGTTTTTTTCCTCCATGGAAATGATGATTACTACTAATGTTGATCAGTTTTGGAGTGTGGTAAAGAAGGTCCCAACATATAAATTTACATTTGATGATAGTATGACAAAAACATATGAGTTACCCAATCATGATGCAATTAAATATCCAAAGTGCATTTTGAAATAAATTCTATACGGGGATGTAGCATTGGGTAGCTCTATTGGGAATATGGACATTATTGAACAACCAATTATTCTTGATGCTGGGTTTGACAATGAAGGTGCTATTTGGAGAATGTAATTTGATGAAGATGGGGTTTTTTGTGACCTTAAGGATGAATGTTTTCAAACTTCTTTCAAGCATTACTTTGAGTGCATGAATGACATTACTGATCCTAATGCACTCTTGCTTAGTACACATTTGATTGCAGTTGAGAAGAAAATTTATTTATATTTTATGAAAAGGTACCAAGATATTGTAGCATGGTCTTATCCATATTTGAGATCATGAAAATATGATTTACTTCAATGTGTCATCCTATCACAGCTTAGCAATAAATATTGCAGGCAAGTGCAGAGATGGGTTTACTTAATTTTGGCCACCAAGTTACTAGAAAAGTTAAAGAGATCAAAGGATGGTAGAATGCTAGTGCTATCAGATAATGGAAAGCATTCAAAGCATTTCCTTGAATAAGTTTGGATAATGTGCATATTTTATAGTTTTTTGTTTCTTTTTCCTTTCATTGATTTATTATCCCTCTACTTTGGGCTTTGTTTGTTTAGTTTCCTTTCATGTTTTTTATCATGCATTAAATTATAGATCCTCATGATTTATTTTTATTAAGTCTCCCTTGTTTTGTTGAGACTTTATGGGTGTTTTCTAATAAAATGTTAAGTCTTGACTCTGTATCCCAGTATATTGGCACATGGTCTTTCATTTTAGGGTTCTTTACACACTCGTAGGGGGTATGTATCCCTGGGAGAGAGCCAATATTAGTGCCCAAAATTGCACTGAAGTAATTAGGTCCTTGTCAAGTGAAAATGTCTAAGTCTAACTCGAGTCGAGTATTAGTGTCTAAGTTCTTAGCCCAATTTCTATATTCAAATGTTCACTTTAAGGTTAAGTTCACCTTAAAATTGGCTAAGTCTTAATTCAGTCCTTAATGCATATAGATCCTTAGGGTTTTCAAGTTTTTTTGAGACATTTTGCCTAATGAAAATAAGTCTTTAGGTTTTTTATTCATGTAAAAAATTTTAAAGACTTATTTCCATTAGGTAAATTATCTATGAAAAAAGCCTGAAAGAATTGTAGAGTTTTAAAAAAGGTGCAAAGTCCTATTTTTTTTGGCCAAAATATTTGTATAAAAAATCTAAAGGAATTCCATCAGACATTTTATCTGTGGTAAAAATTATGAAGGTCTATTTATTTTAGGCATTTTATCATAGATAATTTTTTTGAAATAATTTCATTATGTTGAGAAAAAATCAAATCCTCAATAAAAAAATAAAGGGAACTTAACTTTCAGGCATTTTTCCCACAGTAAAAAGCTCAAAAAAGGTCATTCCTTTGGTAAAAGTGCATAGATCCAATTTCTATAGCAAAAGAGCTATGCTCAAATCTTTCAACAAAAATGTTAAGTGCAATTTATTTGGAGAAATTATTTTAGATAAAATGTCTAAAATAATTGTCTCGATGAAGATGAAAATGCCTAAGACTCAATTTCCTTAGAGAAAATGCAAAGGATAATTTATTTAGGGAAATTATTTTAGACATTTTGTCTAAAATAATTATCCTGATGAAATATTCACATAGAGGAAAGTACAAAATAGATCATATGCTTTGGAGAAATTGTTTAGATAAAATATACAAAACAATTGTCTCAACTGAATTGACACTGAACAAAAATCCCAAAGAAAAGCCTAAAATAGAAGTGCTGAGAACATAAGGCCTAAAATAAAAGTGTCAAAGATAGGAATGTCAAAAAAAAATTGATAAGCAAAGTCCCCAAAAAATTTTGCTTAAACTATAGGTATGATGATCTCACTAACATCTTTTGATAGCTATGCAGATTTCAATTGTAAGCCATGACAAATAGTCATTAGGATTCAAATGTTTCAGGATGGTTGCATGAGCATCAAATTTAGGCCCTATAAAGTAGCTATTTGAGTTCAAATGGAGGCAAATATACGGTTCACATTAATGTGGAATATGATGATTTGATGGTGTGTGATCAAAGATTAATAAGTCAAAGGAACCTAAGACTAACATAGGCATGAAAAGTGTTGATATTGTGGGGCATGATTAAAATTTTGAGCATGTTTTAAAGATCTAACAATATGAGTAGATATTTGACAGTTCAATGGGTCCCAAGATCTAGTGAGCTACTACCACATGATGTGATAATGCTCAATATAATAGAGACTATTTTTAAAGGACATAGAAATCCCATAGGGCTACCAAGTGGTACAATCTTAGGGCAGAGTGCAGATAGCAGCCAATGATGTTCTACCCCTCAAATCATAATTTGATAGATTGCGTTCACATGCCCAAGCAAGATCTGATGGTAGGTAAAGAGGTAAATTAGTCTAAGGTCTTCTCAGGTGATGCAAGGAGGATAAGCATCAAGACCTTGGTGAGTGACCAAGTAAATCAATGGTTTGTGGTTGATCATGCATCCAATAGATTGATGATGCAAATGAGAGTGGACTTTTCAAAGGGGAAAAAGGAAATATAACCTAAGTTTTGCATTCTTCATCTACTTTGCTTGTTCAAGCTCCTCCATGGGAAAGATATTGAAGGTATGTAAATCCAAGGTGGGCCACTCCAAATAAGATCTCTCAAGTAACCATGGATATAGAATATTCCCATGCCATCATTGTAAAAGTAGGTTATTCTATGGTGTGCATAAAGAGAAGGGGAGCTATCTAGGAGTTTCTAATTGTGTAAGCAAGTGGCCCAAGGCATCTTCAGGTAGTTTCATATGATGATAAATGGTTTATTTGCCTCCACCATGAATATTATTATTCTAGCTCATGTAAAGGTGATATCTAACCAAAAAATCAAGGGGTTTATTGCAAATATCCATCATTCCTTAGAAAGGCATTTACAAAAATCATTTTCCTTATAGTTACATGAAAAATTTAGGCATGACAAGGGAATATTTTTTAGCTGCGAGCATCTTGGTAGGACTTTGGTACTCACAAATTTTAAATGGGTAAAAAATATATAAATAAAAAGATTGTATTTTATTTAAGAGGTTGGTTGGCTATTGTGGTCACTGTTATTAGTCTGTGTCATTTCTAAGTATAGGCTCTTCCATATTTTGAGATCACTACTATGTGTATTTTATCTCTCTTGATAAGGTGGTTGTATCTATACAACCATTAGAAATATCTAAGAGCATCTATATATGTCTCCCCTATCCAACACAGAGCAAATCCACCATGCTTGTCACCATGGTAGCATTTTGAAACACTGATGTGTGTAACATTTTCTTACAAAGTTGATGAAAATGATTGTGGTTCTCTATTGATACTTGTTGATGAAGTGAATTAATATGTTTTGAAAATTTTATCGATTGGATATTTTTTTATGCTTGTTATTGGTTATCATCTTGGGTTTAGATATAGATTATAAATCCCTTTCTACATTATGTTTGGGAATATGTTACTGAATAACTTGTTAGGGCTCCTTGGGTTTATGGATTTGATAGGAAAAATCATGTGAAATTATAGATTTAATGTATGTTCTTAGATTTCAAGGATCATTTGGGTATTTGTATTTCATTGACACAAATAAGTGTAAATTACTTCTGATAGTTCCATTAGCTAGCATTTAAGTTTTTTGCATCTTTACAATAAGTGATATCTTGAATGTTTGAAAGAATCCCTACTATCTGAAGAACTAACATCACACCACCATTCCCATCCTCTTCATTATTGACAAACTCATCCTACCCTATAAATAATATGCATAGTTGCATATTGTAAGTGTTATTTGCTAGCATATGCATAAATGTTGCATACTTAACATGTGTCTAAATTTTGTACTTTAAAGCACAACACTATAGTTTTCCATTTATCCCATGTTGTTGAAAATTATTTAAAATTAATATTGTAGTCACTTTCCCCATCTATATTTAGTATCTTGTATATGATCGAGATCATTTATTTATTTTGTGTGACAACCCATCCTGAGTGGATTGAACAAGTTTGGTTGTGTGATAGTCATATTTATGTCTCTTCATGCTAATAATCCCCATGGAGGTTGAATTAAAAAATATATCCATGTGAGCAAGTTACCCCACAGGTCCTCTCACCTTGGTTGAGGTAGAACCAAAAGTAGCAGGGAGCTAACCATACCCTTTGTAGGTTCCTCTTAGTTATTTTATCATTCTAGTCTAATCTTGATGCCCAACCCCTCCCTAGATTGTTTACCATTATATTCAAGTGTGCAAGTCCAAATTAGAGGTGTGTATAACTAGGAACCAATAGGTGGTACTATCATAGGCCTAAAAAATTTACATAGACAAAACCACACTACTCTTGATAGCCATGCATTGTGCTCTTATCCCATTATAGTGGACTTATCATAGTAAACATTGGCACTAATTTTTTATATTCAAAATAATCACAAGCCTTATCAATTTTGTTTACATCACATAAAGTTCACTAGGGTAATGTTTTACTTATGTTTTATCACTCTATGACCATCCCTATTAGCCTTACTAAATTATAATACATTGCAAAAATATTTTGTTATTTGCTCATTTACTTTAAACATTGCTATCTCATTGGATACTTGAGTTATTGTATATGATGATGTTATAAATTAAATATGTATATTTATTTCACTTATTCATGCATGCTTATCATGTTTACTTCTTTGCTTCATATTTTGTGTGCATTCAATTTCTCTATATTGTAGACATTTGTACATGTCTTTATTTGTAGATTTAAGACTTACTTATTTGTTTATATGCATGTGAGTGACATTTTAACATATCCCTTGTATATGGCCTATTGGAATTATTATATGATTTGTGTGATTTTTGTGTGTGCACCATTTCCATAACTCTTGCTTACTATGTTTCACTCAGTTTTTGATGCCATGATGGATATGAATTTTCCTTGAGTAGTTATATATTAGTTTCAAGTATTTAGTATATGATTTATATTTACTACATGCCTAATTACTAACACACACACACACACACACACACACACACACACACACACACACACACACACACACACACACACACACACACACACACGACACTATGTGTGTTTGGATTTACATGTATCATACATTACTATATTCCTCAGATTATCACTATGATGTCATGATTTCCAATGTTGTCATTATTACCATAGACTTAAATATTTATATAACATCATTTGGATAATTTTTATTTTGAGTCATTTTATTATGTAGTCTTCAAAACTCACCTCAAAATAGGGGACATACACAGTGGCTAGTTTTAGAGGCTAAGTTGTAATAGTCCACTACACATACATAAAATAATAGTATTTGCTTAATGATCACAATGTATACTCAATTTTTTCTCAAAAAATATATTCATGTGGTACTTCACCCTAAGTATAATGTCATTGGATGGGATTATCCAAAATAATAAACTTTTAGCTCATAATTTAGAAACAATATTTTACATAATTCTCATAATCACACAGTCTATAGAGTAGTTCATGTATACACAAGATTACTATAGAGTTTGCTCAAACTGGGGTCATCATGTGTGGCCTATGTTCCATAAAATTTACATAGGTTCAATTAACTATTCATTTGGTATTACTTAAGTTATTGGAATCAATATACTTAGATACTAAATCAGGGTCATGTGCGTGACACATGATTAATTTCTTATTCAATTTTGTACTAGTTTCCACATAAGGAATGGCAATTCATGTCATTCTCTATGTTTTATACAATAGACTTAGTTCATATTATATTGCACCAATTTTTCACCAGGTATTTCACTAATTCTAAACCAAAATGAGTCCTATTTTGTACGCATCGGTTGATTCAAAAATTTTCACCTACTTTACACCATAATGATCTATTAAAATTCATAAAAGGATTGTAAGATATTTTACTACCTTGAACCATGAGATGATGAAGTCAAGTGCATCTTCATTTTTTAAGCACATTCTATTACTAATGAAGATTGGGGCATGCAAAATCCAATCCAAGTGTTTCAAAAAAGAATTCTCTAAGGGTTCCACCCTCTCTAGTCACCAATTTTACACCAGATAACATAATGGTTCACATCAATGAAAAGGTGTATTTATTCATTGTTATTTGATTTATAAATTTCCTCTATTTACTTTTAGATTTTTTCCTAAGGACCTATTTATACATGATTCATTATAAGTTTCTATGAAGCATAGTTCAACATGTGATCTACATTCAAGACCATTCTTCTTAGGTAAGCTTATATATAACACTCTTATTTTTACTCTACTACTTTCACTTTTCTACATTATTAGAATAAAAGGGGGGAAATGTAGACACTAAAACTAACATTTAATTCTAAAATAATACATTTATAAACACCCCCTATGCACACTTAACCTATGCTCAAATCCATGGTTTCAAATTAATATTACTTTACTTTTATACATATGACCCTCTATCTTAAGGTAGCTTTGATGCTAAAAGTTCCTATTCTTCATTTCAAGTAGCCTAGACTCATTACTTGACTGATTCATACTTCCAATTTGAATATCTCTATTACTCAAATTAAATCATTCTTTCAAGATAATTTTATAGGTTAGTTATGTATGAAGTTATTGGCTTCATCCTCTAACCAATTGATGGTTAATTTCCCAAATTTAAATTCATTCAAATAGGTCATTTTGCATGTTTTTAAAACCCAATTCAAGGAAATCCCAAAAGGTACACTATAAGCACAATTTATAACCATTATTTCACTATGATATGGAAAGAGGCTTGTATCATTACAATCACCTGAATATCTAATTACACATTGAGAAGAAAGTACTTATTCTTCCCAATCTTGAGTTCTTACAACCCAAAAAACCCTGAGTTAGGTTTGAATACAATAACAAGATCACAATTCAATTTTTAAAGAACATAATTACAATAAGATTTCACCAACATATAACATATATCCATTATTATATACACACCACCATAGCATTGGATAGCTACATAGAGTTTGATCCCTCTTCAGATTATTGGTATGTAGGCAATGCTGAACACACGAGGTGTTGAGCTCAAACATAACCCCAACACTTTTCCTATTACCACCATATTAAATTATTTTTCACACTTATCATTAAGCTAGGGTTTGAGTGAAGAAGAAGGCACATGACATCTCCCATTGTGAAGTGAAGGAATATCCATATATTCATAAGTCCTAGGTTTAATATTCACTCTATTCTAATAAAAGATTACAGTCTAAGGGTTCCAAAGATTACAGTCTAACACAATCATGCAACAACCCTAAAAGAGTCCTAGGTTTAACATTCACTCTATTCTAATAAAAAAGAAAGTAAATATAATCTAGTGCACACCAAATCTTGTGGCACAAAGTTGGGGTTAAAAATAAAACAAACTAAACTAAACATTCATAAAAGATATATACTCACGTCAATATATACAAAATTCTAATACATGGGAGATAAGTACAAATGCATTATCTATATAATTTTACAAATGATAAATAAAGTTAGGAATAATTACCTTTGAAGATGAACCCATAGAGCCTCAATATATCCATTAACTAAGGTGATTCATTAGAGATTATTGTGGTATGTAAGGAAAACAAAGACAAATCAGCTCTAGGCTAAACAACCTATCTATGCATCCAAAAGACTTATCCACAAGATAATATTCATATATCCAAAGAAAGTATGGAACCCTAAGCTTTATTCCTCAAGTAAAATGGTCAATAAACAAATGTTCATTATTAATTATTCTTATTCACTTCTCTATTCTAAAATGGTTGGAAATGAACTTGTACATATAGGTAGATCTTGCCCTAAATCCTTCCAAATATGTCAAATATATAGTGTCAACCTAGTCGACCCTATATGTTTTCGAGAGGTAAATCACTAGGTCCCGAGCTAGGTCATCCAAAGGGATAACACAACTCAAATTTAAAAATATCCTTAAATAGTATAGGGTTGACCCTGTCAACCCTATATAGTAATCAAAGGTTGAAATCTATACAGGGTTGACCCAGTTGACCTAGTATAGTTAACTAGTGAAACGAGGTTAAGGCAAGAACAAGGAGGATAAATCATGACAAAAGTTTAGAATGGGTAAAATATAGAAGAATAAGCTTAGGGTGAATGGTTTTTAAGAGACAAGTGTGTAGATGGAAAGTGGCAAAAGGGACAATAATCTTATGAAGTACCAATGGTCTACCCACCCCTTTCCCAGTGCATCTTTTAAGACATGCACATAGAGAGATTGAGACTCAATGGGTTATTTAAAGATACAAAGTGCCAATAATCAATAAAAGTTGAAAAATATTATGTGTATACAATATCCCACTTAAAGCTCATCATGTATCACGTAAGTGCAAAATGGGATGGTGCTTTGGAAAATAGAACATCATAACACATAACACTGATGCTAAGTAAAGTACAATAAGTAGAAAAATAAGATAAATTAAAGGACATAATTGAAAAATACATAAATTTACTTACCTTAGTCATTTAGATAAATAAGTAGATTGTAAGAGAAAGTGAAGGTATCTAATATAAAGAACACTAGGCCAACCTATAGAAGTTAGTGTAGAAAATAGCTAAAATTCATTTTTTCCAGAATATAAGCATATGATAGTGGAAATGATTCTCTATGTCATCATGAATCCAATGCATTTTATGGTTTGTAAAATGGATGAATAAAAATAAAGATATAAGTAAAATAAGGAATTTACCTAAAAATAATTGAAAGATTTGAATGTTGAAAAGGTGTTTTTAAAAAGGGGGAAAGACAAGTCATTTGGTTATTTTGGTTTTTGAAGGAGAGAAAAAGAGGTCTATAGACTAAACGAGCTATGATGGAAAGGGGATGACAAGCTAGATGAGGAGGATCTCTAGGAGTGGCAACGGGTGCACTACAAGTATGTAACTATGAATCTTAAGCCAGTTTTGGAGTCTTTTAAAGAATTAAGTGTATTTTTAGAAAAAAAATATTTTTTAGAATTTTTATATGTTAGAATGAAGGCAAATTAGATTCTATAGGTAGGAAAAACCAATTAGGTAAATGGGTTTGAAGGAATTAGGGAGAAAACTACAAAAGGCACTATTTTAAGGAAAATACAAGGGGTTGATAGGGAAAAACAACTGGGTTGACCCAGTCAATCTAGTAGGCTAAAAATAAGCAAAATACACACTCCCAAACCAATAGGTATGTACTAACCCTATATGTTTTGTATACTATTGACCTAATATAGTTTTCCAACTAATTTGAATGGTCCAAAATGACAACATAGTACTAGGGAGGGGAAAAGAAGAGAGTTGACTTAGATTTTTAAGTCAACCAAGGCAAAAATAAATAAATGTTAGTCAAATTAGGTTGACTAAAGAACTAGAATGGCATGAAAATGTATGTAAAAGGGATATAATGGCCCAAAATAACCAAGTATGGGAAAAATGACCAAGTAGGCTAAAAATAGGTAAAAATGAATGAATTAAATAAATAAAATCTTATTTTTAATTGAAATTATAAAAATAATATATTATCATTATACATGATATGGAGGGTCTAATACATATTTTGTTGTTTCTTGGTTGTAGGGATGACCCATATTTTAGAGATTGGTAGATGCATCATGGGTACCAAATATTACTAGAGCATTTATCGATAAGAGATAGAGCTAGGCTAGTATCTATAGGCCTAGGAGGGATAAATGATATGTGTAGGATTCCCCTGAATGTGGATCTATTAGTCATATTCATTAGATGCTGGTAATGATTGACTAACACCTTTAGATGGGAGGTCAATGTGGATGTGGTATAGTTAACTATCATTTTAGAGGATGTGCATGTCATTCTAGGGCTATCGATAGTAGGAACACTAGTGACTATATGTATACTAGATAACATGGAGGAGAGGAAAGCCTTAACTATGTGGGATATAGGCTCAAAGATGATATTGGTGAGAAGGAGAGTTAGTATGTTTAACATATATACATCATATATTTTAGATACCTGAAAAGCTATGATAGAATTTGTGACATAACGAGTGTTATGTCACAAGTTGGATGATAAGGTACCATTATTAATGGTAGCCTTGAGAAAGATGATGCTAGAGGAGGGAGTACTATATGATCTTAACTCTATTATATAGGTCCAACTCATACATGATCTATATGAGGTATTGATCAGAGGGTAAAAGTTGATAGGATTGATCATATTACTGATGGCTTGGATATATGAGAGGTTTACCATATATCGGCTAGATAGGTTACCCCATACAATCAATAATAGGTTGCCTCAAATGTAGATATGGAGAGAGAACCAAGTAGCATAGGCTATGTCCTATGTGTTAGCATTGCAGATGGTGAGATGTGTAGATATAATGTAGTATCCATATGGGCACATAACAATTACATGGATAAATTAGGAAATAGTTGCACCAGTTATAATGAGGATAGAGGTGGTTAGACACTACACCTACTGAAAAGATCCACATCCGGTGGTATGGGTACCAAGACAAATGGGCTTGCCTCATCTAGAAATAATGATATTAATTCTCAAGTAGTGGGCTTATTATGTGAGAGAGCTATGGGGGAGGATGGGACTATGGCCATAGTGATGAGGCCAATGCTCAGACCATGTTGTGAGTGACCATAGACTAGGTGAGCATAATAAGGAGTAGATTAGGAGGAGAGGGGTGTGAAGGAGTGGCACTAGAGATACCACCACTAGCTTCATAATGATATGAACTATGACTAGTGAGGACATGACATCAATGGAGGTAAGAATATTGGGAGAGAGTGGAGACTATCACCATCTCTGATGACCCAATAGGTGAGCTAGAGGAGAGTTGGATGATAGAAAGGCCACTCAAGTGTAGGATGAGGTAGATGTGAGCCATGAAAACTAGATTTGAGCTAAGGAGGCAATTTATAGAGGAGGTGCTATGAGGATGCATGGATGGAAAGACTATGCTAGGTGATCATGTGGATGGTGAGACCATAGTAACTGAAATATAGATAGGTAAAAAATGATTAAATTATTTCTTAAGTTTTTATTTTGAAATAGATAGATAGATATTTCAAGATATAATAGTGATATAATATCTATTTAGGTGTGATTTTGTAGGCATAGCTAAGGATGAGGAGGAGATATGGGGGTCCCTTATGTGAAGATCACTCCATGACATCCTAGATGAGACTCTATAACTTTATGATCCTACTACATTAGAGGACCTTAGTCTACCATCTATACCAACTCAGGTGAGCTGGTTTAGATTAGCTAAAGAGGCAACAATGTAGATATGATCATAGAGAGAGGGTGTAAACATAAAAAAATATGGGTGTAGGCAAGATATGGGAATGATAGACTGGTAGAAGAGAGATCTGTGCATATGGCTATAGTGATGTTGATGACATAGACACATACAATGACCTTGACCCATATGACATAGGTGTAGTAGGAGAGAGTGGCACACATGATGACCTTAGCCAGTTGGAATAGGTACAAGTATAGGTGGAATATCTAGAGGGATAGGTGGATGGATTGAGATCTCAAATGGCCTATTTATAGGATACTATTTAGAGGAGTTAAACTGAGGCCTTAGCAGGTAGCGTGGCTAGGCCACGAGATAGATAGGATGGAGCTCAACCATAGAGCTGGAGCATTGTATATGGTTGCACTTGTTGTATCAAAACTCATGCTATATATATATATATACATATATATGATGTATCATTTTTTCATATTGATGTTGATTGTGTATTTTGTCATCATTATGGTTGTGGTTGTGAATGCTTTGGATATATTTCTTTCTAGCACATGTATTTATCTTTTGTTGTATATGCTATAGGAAATATATGAGATGTGGTCTCTTTTCTAGTATTATGTAGAACACATGCATGGTTAAAAAGAAATACGAACTTGGTAAAATATAACCAATCAAAAATGTATTACACACTATTTCAAGTTGGGAAATGTGTAATAACAAGAAAATGACTAAGTATAAATAACCAAGGGAAGGTAAAACAAGATGGTATAAAGGAATTTATTTTTAAACCAAAGTGAAAGATTTTTGCAACAAATTAAAATAAGTAAATTCATACTAAATCATGTTGGGAAGCATGAAAACAACATAATAAAATTGAAGGTATGTAAAAAGGAACAAATGGTATAAAAATAATTAATAAAGTTAATCAATTATACTAAATCATGTTGGGAAGTATAAGATAAAAATAAATCTGGAAAAAGATTGGTCTTAAATTTATCACACTAATTCAAGTTGGGAAGCACAAAAATTCAAGAAATGGTTGTATTCTTACATGCACTCAAAAAATAAGAAGATAAAATAGAAAGATAAATGAAGTAAGCATAAAACACACCAAATCAAGATGGAAAGCATGTTAATGATGTGTAACTTCATTATCAAACACATATTATCTCATATTTGACACATGTAATTTTGTTTATGACTTGTATTATTGGAAAATTTTGTGAGGAATTCTAGGTCGTATATGTGGTTTTACACTACAAATCACAAAGAAAACACCACTAGGGTGAAAAAATTGGGAAAATCAGGTAATAAAGGATGTGGCTAATAAGAACTAAAAAGGTGGTAATTTATGAGGAATATTGGGTCCTATCTATGATCTTATAATGCACCTCACAAATGAAATCATAAGGGGAGTGATCAGTAGACAAAATAATATTTCTTACGAGGAAATATGAGGGATATATGAAACGAAAAAGGGAGTGTAAAAATCAAGACTTAGGCATCTTATGAGAAGACCTTAGGAGGTAAGAGGCATACTGAGGACATGAGAAGACATTAAGTGACTAGTGACCATCAATGTACAAAGGAAACCTATTCGCTATAGACACAAAGCTTTGTAGGCATATAAGCATGATACGAAGATCAAATAATGAATGTAGATTAGTATAATAAAAAATAAAATGGACCCACCTTCCCATGACATGTTCCCCATTCTTCAGGACCCCTTCCAGAGTTGTTGATCTATTATTAAGATTGGGTACTTACGTGAGAAAGTAGGTAGCACTAAAATATTTTTTTATTGTAATTTTCTAATCTATTATCATACCTCACCCCAAAGGACCTTGGATCTACCATGAGGCCAAATATGGAGTTTGAGCTTTGACTAGAAGAAAGAGATGTGCTTTGAATCATGTCTTTTAGTGTGATTTGAATTTTAAGAATATTGTTGCCTTTGATATCATTGCCTTTTATAAAATGATTTGGATTTTAACTTTTTATGGATTTTTAATATTCCCCCTCCTTATGGATTTGTAATGACCAATCATGAGAGATGTAGTGATACACACAAATGAGATTTACGCTAAAGCTAAAGGAAGCTAAGTAACCAAAGATAGATTGACTAGGACACTTAGGCTTAACAATGAACTAGCATGTGATCTCAAGTCTCAACTATGTATATGATTACTTTTGAAAAAAGATAAAAGGAAAAAAGGAGATCCAAAGGTAGACAAATGAAAGGTAACTATAATGAGATGCATTATTTTCTAACTGATCACATGGTAAAAGGAGATAAGGACCAAAGGGAATAAGGCTTGTATAACCAAGTCACAATGATAATTAACTATGAAAAATAGAATAAGAAAACAAATAGTCATGAAGGCAAGAAGGGATTTTTGAGAAAAACTCAAGAAAGAAAGAGAAATAAATGATAAAGAAAGACAATCATATGCAAATATAAACACGATATAGTATAAAAGGTAAAATCACTATATAAGAAAAATATGAATTTTACATAATGTTAAATGATATAATAGACAGATAAAAATAAAATTGGAGTACACATCCAATCAAAATATAAATTTAAAGGCACCATTCATGTGCTCATAAATACTGATAAATCTACCCACACACATTATCCAAGACATCAAATAAATCTCTATGAAGTTGACTATGAACTACTACTAATGTCTCATCAATCTTTAATGAAATATGGGAAAATACTTCTCTTCTAATCTCCTCAACTAAAAAATTAGGAATACTCAATGGATTATGTTGAGGAGGGAAATAAATAAAGGGATGATTGGGAGAATGTGTGGGAATGGGCTCTTGAGAGATGTAGGAATCACCAGTGGAGAAGGATCCATGGGTGAGGGACTCATAGGTGGAGAAGGATCCATAGGTGAAGGAAGGTCCACTAGTAAAGGAATCATGGGTAGAGGCACAAAAGGTGATTAAGGGACCATAGGAGGGGATGGAACCACTAGAGGTGGAGCCATGGGAGAAGGAAGAGCCTTCTTATGGGAATGACCTATAAGAGGAATAGAAGAAGGTTTAGGAGTAGCTATAAGGTGATCCTTAAAGTATTGTTGAAGGATGTGACAATGATTGGTGTGATGGGTGCCACAAAAAATATACCTCACCATAATTAGGTATATATTCAGGTAGAACATTTGAGGGAAGCATGAATTTGTTTGAGGAAGGAGAAGAAGGACACAAAGTATCAATATACTATCATATCTTGCAACAATGGGTAGAAGAATTATTATCTATCCCATAGAAGCAACATGTATGCTTGTGAGTGATCTTAAGAGAAGCACTCACATAAGGAGGTGTAATAAGAGTGGAAGAAGCTAGAGAAGACTCATCAACCCATTGGTGGGAAATAGAGCCATCTTAGGTAAAGGAAGAAAACCATTACCAAGGGAAACTGGCAACTGAATATAAATGAAACTAGACTTAATGAAAGGAGCAATGGGATGAGAAGCAGGTGTAGGCTCAGCTATAATAGGAGTAGGAAGAGGATCTACTATAGGAGGAGAAAGAATGGGATTCCATAAGGGATTTACTAAAAGAGGATTGGGATCTATATAATGTCTAAGGAGGGTCATACTAATCTCAGGATTAAACTAACTATGGTGATCAAGGTACCTAACAAAGTGGTAAGGATTGGTCATAGCATGATACATAAGCATACTCATACAAGTATCATAAAAAAATAGAGGTGTTGGTGCCATATTTACCCTAAAATAAAGAATAAAAACACTAAAATTAGGAATTATAAATGAAGATAAGAAGATACAAGAAAAAACTCAAGGAAGAAAAATAATAGACATCATGGGCATGTACAAGTCCACCTAAGAAAGGATCATCTAAGGAATAACCATAATTGTAATATGGGGTGTGAATATTAATGAAAAATTAGGGATGACCTTTTCATTTGAGGAAGTGTGGTGAATATAATGCCGAGTCTTGGTCAAGAGGCTTGTGATAATGAGGCTACAAGGAAGTAGGAAGATATAAGATGAGATGAGGTGAGAGATAAAAATTTATAATATTTAGGTTAATATCATCAAGATTATCATAATTAGATTTTAAGAGGTTAAGAGGAATGTTCCCAATGAGTTTGGGATGTCCATAATAACCTCTTGTTGAATTAATGGGAAAATTAAGACACTGAGACTATGAAGATATAATACTAGGCAAAGGGTCAAGAGTAAGAATATTGAAGATACCATGGTCTTAGAAATTTTTGAAATTAAAAGGGTTAATATCACTTTGAATCTTGAAAATTGATCTATTGTGAGGGAATTTAACACATTGGTAGGTGGAAGAAGAAATATATCTCATACAGTGAGTCCACAACCTACCAAATAAGATGTTATAAGAAAGAAGAAAGTTAAATATCATCACCTTAATATGAATGGTGATATGTGGGATAGTAATGGGAAGCCACACATAACCTAGAGGAGGTATTTTCATTCTATCATATCCTTTATAGGTGATGCATGTAGACTTGAGATTTCATTCTTAATATCCAAGGGTCTTAATGAAGTTGAGAGAGGCAACACAAGTACCAGAACCCTCATCAATAAATTCATGCTTAGTTTAGATATCACCTATTTGAACACTAATGAATAAGTGAGGATCATCCACATGAAGCATAATCTCATCAGGAATCATATAAGCTATAAGAAATTTTAAGAAAAGAGATGTGTTTAAAGTTTCATCAATGTTGATAGACATCTCATCAGATTACTGTAACATACTATCCTTGGATATAGATAAGGATACCTCCCACCATGTTAGGGGAGGATAAGGGACATTAATATTAAATAATAGTTGTATAATATGGTTTTTATGATGGGGAGAAGTCCTCATAAGCTCAAGGAATATAATCTGGGATGGGAGATTAGTGAGTTCCACGATGGGATCCCACTTATCATAACCGATAAGAAGGTTATTATTTATAGGTGTATAATGATTAAGGATGTCCTCAAAAGAAATAGCTGAAGTGAATTAGAATATACATTGGTAAGAAGAAGAAATTTTGGAACAAGGTTGCAAATTATGTTGTGATTATGAAATATTTAGTTCAGGTTGATTATGAGAATTGATAGAAGAAGTGTTAGTATAAATTTGAGTATCATTAGTGTTAGATGATGATGGAAGAGTGGTATAAATAGAATGGGAAGTTTTATCCAAGGGATAATTGGAAATTGAATCATCAAAAGTAATAAGGTCATCTTGACCCAAATCACTTAAATGAGTTGGAGAATAATCCTATATAACATAATATGTTCTAGATGGAGTGTAGATAGGTTTGGAATTGATAGAAGACACCACCCTTCAAATATTATTCATGTTAACCATATTTTATTTTTAAGTGGGTTAAACAAGAATTTATAAATTATTGGTGGAATGGGTGGCTTTGTCTTGATTATCTTGAATAGGTTGATGATTAGGAAGAGGGTCTTTGTAGATAGCCAAATGAGCATTAGCTTGGTTCAAGGCTTGAGTTTTATCATGTGATTTATAATACTTGAAATAAATTTCATAATATTATTGAATATTTGTAATGATATAATCATGATAAAAATTAGGACCTGAAATAAAGTCCATAGCTAAATTATGAAGTTGTCTACAGGTCTCATGAGAATGACCCTAACTAGCATGGAATCAATAAAACTTGTTAGGATCATACCAAGATTACATAGGATGGGTAGGGTCAAATTATCATGGAAGAGGCCTAGGTAGACACTTAATAATATAGATAAGGATATAATTTTATGAACATTAATGTTGTTTGGTGAAGATAAGTGAAGATTAGTATATTTTTGAGAAGGGGGAACTGGTTCTGATGAAGGGGAGGAATGACAAATTGAACATTGTGAATGGTGTCATAATAATATGTAACGCCATCATTGGTAACATGATGATTAATGTTATTAAGTAAGATATGAGAACCCAAACAAGGTTGGGGTGGCTCAAATTGATGCATAAGGAAATCTTGTCATTTAGCTTGGTCAATAGCCTCTTCTAATGTACACGGTAAGAGAGTGCAGACACAATATTAAAGTTTAGGAAAAAGGGCATTGGTAAAGAGATGGAAAATATTATCATTGACCATGTTATTTTCACATTTGTTTGATAAAATTTTCCACATTTTAACTAAGGATTGAGTGGTTTCATTTTCAAGTTGTTTTTAATTTATGAAGTGGGCCAAAGTGTTTTCAAGAAGATCACTAGTTTATAATTCTTGAACTAAAGTATTCAATAAATCCTCTAAACTAGTAATGGAATGAGTTATAAGTTGGTTCTAACAATCCAAGGAATCACTTATGAGAGTTTTGGTTAAGATTTGTGTAGCAACAAAGGTGTTCAATTTGACCCAATCCTTATGAATATTTCAAAATGTTTTATGATGAAGCATGGGATTGGTTGGTCCATTATAAGAAATTATAGGTGTGATACCTCCTATATCAATGTTATCAATTTGAGTAGTGAGAGGCTAATTTTGGAGATGATTAATGGTTTTTTTGACCAAAGGAGGTTGAGGAATGATACTTACTTGAGAATCTTGAAGAGCAGGGGAAAATTTGGTTATGTGTGCCCCAAGCCATTGTTTGAGGATGAGATTGAAGATGAAGAAGGTGGTTTTGCATTATCTCATTTGGTTTGTGTTATGATCTTGAAAGGTATTCATTTGATTAATTGTTTTTAATAATAATTGATGTGTTTGATTAGCATTATTAGAAACATTAGAGGTGGTATTAGTGGCTTGGGTACCACTATTGGTGTTGATGGGAACTTGAGAGGAATTATGAGAATATGAGGCACTAGTGGAGAAATTTTATTGTGAAGCAAAAGATGAACTAGTGAATGGTTAAGATGAAGAAGCACTAGTAGCATGATTACTTTGGGTAGAAAATGATAAACTAGTGGAAGGATTAAGGATAATGGATGTTGTGAGAGGCCTACTAGATGTAGAACCTACCAGGTTAGTGGACATACTAGGCATGGAAGTGGAAGAAGTTAGAGAAGAAGAGGTCATGTTATGAGAAGGGATCATAATCAAAGGAAGAGGCTGAGAATAAAAAAAAGTGGCACCCCCAAATCTAGTTGAGAATGTAGAAGTAGATGAGTGAGGCTCTTCGACTTGACCACTAATCATAAGATTGTAAATGGTAGAAGGATCTTTTCCTTGATGTTGATTAAATTCAAAGATAAATAAGATAATTTTTGAGGTATACTCTAATTTAGGTTGGTCTTCTAATGATAATAGAGGATTACGCTATGAAGAGGTATTAGGAGGGGTCCTATAGTTCACTGTGTAAGTGGTAATATGAACATTACTAACATCCAAGAGAGGAACCATACTCTATCTATGGGAGACCCTATAAGGGTTGGTAAAATTGATCATGTCTATTGATTGTAACTCAATATTGTCATCAAGTAAAAAGTCCATGATGAAGGCAAAGAAAGAGAGACAAGAAAACAAGGAAATAAGAAATGACATAAATAGTACAGGGTTGATTGGGTTAACCTAACATAGAAATAGGGTCTATAAATTGTATAGGGTTGACTAAGTTGATCCAACATAGTAAATAGAGGCTAGGAAAAAAGGTGAATAGGGTATGTAAATAGTACAAGGTCGACTAGGTCGATGCAATACAGTGAATAAAGGCTAGAAAAAGGTATAAGGTTGACTAGGTCAATCTAATACAATAGATAAGGAAATAAAATAAGCCTATAACATATTTGTGAATTGAAAGAATATAAATTTTTTAATTAATTTTAAAAGAGATAAATAAAAGTTAATAAATAGTCAATTATATTAATGCTGGCCAATCTAATTGAGGCACACAACACAAAACCTTGCACCAACACTGGCTGATGCAAGTTTTTACAATATAAAATATAATTGAGAAAATATAGAGCAACCAACTTTGAAATTAAATAGATAACTAATTGGTTAACCTAAGCATTTATTAGATTATTAAGATATGTTTTTAAATGTGATGGGAAGTTGGCTATAAGCAATAAACTAGAATGAAAATCTAAGGATGGTTTCAGATAGTTAGGCTAAAAGGGATCTATAGTGATAAAGATAAAAGATTGGTATTGGGGACTACCCCCTCACTTCACACACTAAAATGATAAGGGTATTGGGTGCTTAGCTAAAATATACCATTAGTCATGCTTTATACTTGACTAGAATATCAAGTCAGCTTTCCCCTTGGTGATAAAATCCAAGTAAGTTGGCCTTGGGTAGACAAATGTTAAAATAATTATTTAGATTTTGTGATTTGGTTTTGTGTGCATAAAATAGAAAATAATAAAACTAAATGATTTTTTTAAAAACAACCTAATTAAACTATATTATCTATTCTAAGCATGCAAGCAACAAGAAAAGAAAGTGTGAATTAATTACTAGCATATAAGGTTAATTACAACTTTGAAAAAAGGTACAATGTTGATATGGTCAATAGTTTATGAACATAATATATAATAGGGTCAATAGTGTCAAACCTATATT
Source organism: Torreya grandis (assembly GCA_037957365.1). Taxonomy (NCBI): domain Eukaryota; kingdom Viridiplantae; phylum Streptophyta; class Pinopsida; order Cupressales; family Taxaceae; genus Torreya; species Torreya grandis. Next base: position 1,436,211 of record JARHVA010000553.1, read on the forward strand.
ATGGAAATAAGGTCTAAAAATTAATAGGGTCGTTAGAGTCGACCCAGTTATCTAGATAACACATAAAACATAAAACTAGGTTGGTAGGGTTGATCCAATTGACTGTGCAGGGGAAATTTTAAAGACTAAAAAATGTAAAAGAAAAGACTATAAAGAAATAAATAGAGAGATAGAAAGGAGCCTTGGTGGGTCAAAGATGCATAGAATGAAGATTTCTATTCAATAACGTTGATATATGCATGTAAATTCTGCTAACTAGTTTAATTGGGTCAATCAAGCTTTGCAAAAACCTAATTTTGAGTGATTAAAAATGTATAGGGTCAATTAGGTCAACCTAGTAGTCTAGACTAGATGTATAAAAATCTAAAAACTTGTACTAGGTTGATAGGGTTAATCTAGTAGCCTGTATCTAAAAACCTATGCACATAAGTTAGATATTGGGTCGACAAAGTCGATCCAGTATGGCAAATATATGATAAAAATAATGATGAAAGAATGAAATAAGGTGAAAAAATATTGAAAGGGTTATTTCACATTGGGTTCACCAAAATTTATTATGAAGGTGAAGCCAAAGTGAATAAAATACTAAGAAAGTGGAAACATGAAGACAATCCAACCAATGGTGGGATAAGATTCACATCAGGTTCACCTGAATGTATTATGAAAGTGAAGCCAATATGAATAAAATACTAAAAAGAAAGTGGAAACATGAAGAAAATCCAACTAGTGGTGGGATAGGATTCACGTCAGGTTCACCAGAATGTATGCAATCAAAAATGAATCATGTCTATAAATCAATTAGAGCTTAGAGAAGATGGAGCATACCTACACTTTTTATTGGGAATACATTTTTTAAGTAGGAGTATGACCAATATGGGGATTTTTTAGACTCAATTAAGGGATCACTTGTCATAATACACCATGCTAGGAAGGGTTTCAAATCCTACAATCTAACACAATCATGTAATAATCCTAGGTTTAATGTTTACTCTATTATAATAAACAAGAAAGTAAATCTAATCTAGAGCACACCAAAGCTTGTGGCATAAAGTGGGGCTTAGAAACAAATACAACTAAACTAAACATGCATATAAGACATATACTCACATTAATGTATATAAAATTCTAATATATGGGAGAGAAACACACTTGCATTATCTATCTACTCTTATAAAGGAGAAATAAGTTAGGAATACTTACCTTTGAAGATGAACCTGTCGAGGCCCAGTCTCTCCCTTGGCCAAGGTGCTTCACAAGATATTGTTGTGGTATGAAAGGATAATAAATAAAAATCAATTATAGGCTACACAAACTATCTATGCATCTAAAATACTTATCTACAAGACAAGATCCATGTCTCCAAATAAAGTATGGAACTCTAAGCTTTATTCCTCAAGTAGAATTTTCATAAGTAGATGTTCATTCACACTTAGTATTTTTTTCTTCTCTATTCTCAAATGGTTGGAAATGAAACTATATATATAGGTGTATCTTTCCCTAAATCCTTCCAAATATGTTAGATATATAGGGTCAACTTAGTCGACCCTATATGTTTTTGAGGGTAAATCAATAGGTCCCAAGCTAGGTCAGTTGAAGGGCTAACGAAAATACAAGTGAAAAATATCCATAAAAAGTATAGGGTCAACCTTTTAAACCCTATACAATAATCATAGGCTAAAAATTGTATAGGGTTGACCCAGTTAGCCTAGTACAGTCAACTAGTGAAAGGGGGTCAAGGCAAGAACAAGGAGGATAAAGCATGACAAATGTTTGGAATGGTTACAATAAAGAAGAATAAGATTAGGGTAAATGGTTTTAGGAAACACGTGTAGATAGCAAGTGGAAAAAGGGATAACAATCTTAAAAAGCACTAATGGTATGTCCACCCCTTAAGGCATGCACTCAGAGAGATTGAGACTCAATGGGTTCCTATAAGATATAAAGTGTTGGTAATGAATAAAAGTTTGAAAATATTGTGTATACAAAAATCATTAACATAGGTTGGCAAAGTCCAAACAATGTGGCCTTATCTAAGAATAATGTAAATCCCTATTCTTAATTCATAGTAACCTCACATAGTCTCACAATTAGTTTACAATAACTATTTTAGTCATGTAGACCTGAGTCCAACTAAGTCATTTATCTTTTAATCCTCTATGTTTTTAACACATTTAAAAAAATAATAAGTTATAAATAAATTTATTGTGATTATTGTATATCTTATGTATTGTAATTTACTCAATGGTTTGTGTTAATTTGATTAACCCCCCATAATCCAAATTTAAATAAAATATATTGACAACAACTCAAGTGAGAATGTTTACATAATGACACTTCTCCAATCTCTTTGCTACACATGAGATGATTTGGAAGATACAATGAAATTAACTTAAGGATTTTTTGGACAAAGATAGTATATTAGGACACATAGTATTACCTCTTTAAGTAGGATCAACTATATTAGATACACCATTCCTAGTACTAAAAAGTAATGGGGTATTCAACATGTTATTAGGATACCCATGGATGCAAAAACTTCTTGTACTCACATCCAAAATACATTGATGCCTAAAAAATATATATAATGCAACAGAGTGGTCACAATTCTAATGTGCACTATGAGTATCCTATAGATCCAATGATATCTCCTCATACAACCCCATAACCATCATTATCAGATGATACACACACTCAAGACCATTATTCAAAGATGGTTTGCACACCTATCTAGAATCAACATAAAAAATCATTTTTATATACAAGATATATATATATATATATATATATATATATATATATATATATATATATATATATATATATATATATATATATATATATATATATATATATATATATATATATATATATATATATATATAGCCAACTATTCCATATTGATTACATCAGAGAGTTGTTCGAAGACCACAAAGGGAATCATATTTTAATAATACATACTTAGTTAGTACCACACAAATTTCATTATGTTTTAAAATTAAAAAAATAGTGAGACATCCTTCTATTTCACAATAGATACCATAAATTCCTTGACCTTCTATAGCCATTCATCATACCCTGACTTCCATGAGCATTGAGCATAATAGACATGGTACACCATATGAATCTATATTAGATTCTAACCCATTCCTAGTTGATACATCCCATCAAAAATAGAGTACCCCTTTACCACCTAATATAGGCACCTCCCCTCAAGTACATCATTGCTCAATTTTTTAAATTTTTTTAAATTTAAAAAATACAAAAAAATCAAATAATCATAAAATGCAAAAGCATTCAAATATATAAAAATCCAAAATCAAGACTTGAGCATGACATGATGGCTAGTTTAAATTTTTTACATATGTTATTTATAACATGTTTAGTATATGTAATATTATTTATATACACATATGCATTTCATGATATTTGAGTGTCATGCAGGATATATAAGTTACACACAGACATACAAATGTTAGCTCTCCCTCTACCCAGTGGCCACACTGGGGTAATCTTGTTCACATGTTTAAATAGTATAGGTTATATCTTTCCATGACCTTTATACCATATTAACACATGATATACCATTATACTATGATATGACATTGATACATATAGATGGTGTAGACTAATTCCTTATTCTATGCTCCATTTATGTTATTACTCTTTTACATGATAGATTACTTTATGTGTGATTATTGTGTGTGTGGAAATTAGACTTAATTTATGTGATATCATTGATGTCCCTTATTTTTAATGTTTTTTATGTCCTCTTGCATATATCCTTTTGATTTGATTGTTGTGACATCACATGGCGGCCTATATGTGACAACTAACACTTAAATTTATTGAGATTACTAATACTAAAGGGTGCCATGATCTATATCATGCACTATTGCTACATAGTTTTATCTAGAGATACTTGTATTCCATAATCCATTGATATACCTATCTATACATGACATTTACATGCCATGCATTCCATATGCTACACACATACTTTGATTGACACATACATTACTATTATGGCATATTATCCACATAATAAAATGATATTACATGACATTATCTTTACACATGACATGATAAATTCATTCTTATTTATAGATGAGTGACTTATAAGATACATTGCTCATATCAAAATAGGGGAATTAAAATGGGCTTGTCTTTGAGACATAAGACTCCATGAGTAGGAAATCAAAGCAGAGTACAAGTTTCAAAGATTTCATAAATTCATATGGTTCATATAATATATTATGTAAGATACATGATGGCCATCAATACATTGATAAAGAATACATGGGTATATGCATAGGCATATGGACAAAAATTTACAAGAACAAAATTGTATATTTTCACATTAATAAAAATTTGGGACACAGGTTCTCAAATTTAGCTTATAGATTTAGGGTGCATGATACTGGTTCATGCACGTATACATAAGAGCATAATTATATTTGAATGGAAAATGTTGTCATTCCACTTCACACTTATCAAAACATGTGTACATAATGGGGGCATGAACATTGTTAATTCCTTTTTGATTGTACATTATTATTTTTATATGGATCTAACTTGATCTAAACTAAGAAAAAAATACATTTAAATGTATAAGCCATTTATAGTGGTTGATTCATTTATTAGTGAACCTTGAATAATTGGTTTTCTAATTTATGTACATAGTGATATTTTTGAGTTGAACCTAGAAAATTGCTTATCTCTATCTTTTTCTAACATAGTTATTTGGGTTAGTACATTGTGTACTTTTCCCCACATTAATGAGGGTTGGGGCATATTATCTTCCCAATCATGATCCTACATAGTTACTCAAGTTTTGGGCATGATCACGCCATCTCTCTAGTTATTCAATAATGAAGCATTATCTCCAAAAAATCATGAAGACAACTTGGTTTACATCACCACACATTTGTAATCTAACCCTTTCTCTTTCAATTTTAGATTTGACATATGGACATTAACTACTTCATTATCATTGCAGGTTACATAAAGTAAAAGCTATACATTTGGAACCATTTCTAAAATTGAAAAGAATTGTACACACTCAAGTATATTTTATCCTTTTACTCTAGTAATTCCATTCCTAGAATAAAAGGGAGGAATTTGTAGATATTTAAATCTAGTATTTAGTACTTGATAATGACAAGATTGACAAACATTTACCACACATGACTTAAACACCCCAAAAAGGTCTTAATTCACCATCCTTTCATAATTTTATGATATCTTATGAGTCAACCCTTCCATTATGTTGTTATACACCTATAAGAAACTCAATGTCTACTTTAAACTTTCTAAATATCCTACATAAACATCTTAAGACTCTTAGATTATTGCACTTATACATGGATCAGTTCTGATGGTTATAGTCATTATCACCCTTTGATAAGGACCCACACTAGTTAAAACTAACCTATTCATAGCAAAAACCATTTTCTAAAATTAAACCCATTTTTAGGGTCGACGTATAAGCCTAGAATATGAGTGGCATGAGGAATTATTCAATTGGATCCATATATAAATAAACTAATGTCTCATTCAAAAATAACATGACACTTATTTGTGATACATTTACATACTACTACACATTGAGTAAATCAAGGTTTTTCTTTCCAATTTACATACCTATCACTAGGAACAATCATAAGCCAAGTTTGAAGTACTCAAAACTAGGTCAAAGCAAGCATTGTCAAGTACCAAAATCAATCACTAGATATATACACATAGCAAAGGATCACAATTACACAATCACACTAGGTGAGAGAACTATGTGTGGCTTTATTTCCCTCGGATTATTGTTTATGTAGGTAACAAATAATCATTAAGTGGAGGTGATTGGGGTCAACCCAACCCATAAAACTTACCCTATTTTTTTCAAATTTTTATCCCTCACAACCACATATAGGGTTTTAATGTAAAGGACAATGATTTTTAGATATTTACACATCATCAGGGTTTAAGATCATAAACATAAAACAAGAAAAGAGAATTTTTGGTGATTATATAGTCACTATTCCACACTTTTGAATAAGTGAGTACTAACTAATAGTCAATATCAACCAATGATACTAACCTTATCTTATGTAACTAACCTAATGTAAGTAGCATATCAATTTCTAAATTGAGTAAACCAAAAGCATGTTTATCCCTATTTCCAACTTTTAGAACATAGTCACAGTTAGAAAGTCAACCAAAAATCTAATTATAATGATCTCTTTAGTACTTTAAATATTTAGATTCCCTTATCAAATCAGGAGAATCATTGCCAATCATTTACATCTAGATGTATGCTTGAATGACACATTTATTGATTTTAATTCTATTTCAAAGTTTTATCTTAGTTAGATTAATCTCACTTATTTATCAAAATTTGGGTAAAATAATCATCAATAAGATCTTGTATCTTATGCCTTAACTTAAAACATATGTTTTTAGAATGTCTAATAAATCTATGGTAATCACAATATGCAATTAATATCATAATTATTAGGTGTAGGTCTACTTGCATCTATACATACATTAATTAAAATTTCTTGATAAGATAATGCACTTGTGACCATCCTATTATACACCCTTAATTCATGCCAATTTCATGGTCCTTGATCACCATTCCTTCACTTTTATACAAATGACCTACACAGATAAGCAATTAATGATTACAAAATGTTCTTATTTGTCTTTCAAAACACTTAATCTCATCCTTGGACTGATACCCACTTCTATATTAATTTTATATACTCCTCAAAAAATGCCACTCTGCCATGACTATCCACTCATTGATAGTGTTTAAATCTATTGTCCACATCCTCCCACCAAATAATAGTTAGTTACTTAAATTAAAATTTACCTAATGGTTAATCCCACACATTTTACAAGTCCCATTCAAAGGAATTCCAAAATGATCACTATAGAGCCACATTTAATATACATTTATTCATTAGAAGTGCATATGATTGAAAAACATCTGAATATATAATTGCACATTGAGAGGAAAGAACCTATTCTTCATAATTAAAAGTCTACACAAACAAAAAATACCTAAGCTAAGTCTAAATACACCTCTAAAGTCACAAGTAATTATTGAAGCACTTAATCACACTAGGATTACACTAACATATGAAATTTTACTAGTATTTCACACACACCACTGTACCTTGAGAGAAATACATGGAGTTTGATTCCTATTTAAAGTATTCTCAGGTAGGCAATGCTCAACATAGGGGGTGTTGAGGTCAAGTATAACTTCAACCACCAACCCCTTTTTTCTCATTTATTCTCTTTATCCCTATTATCTATTGAGATAGGGTCCTAATTGAAAAATAATTCATACAACATATTTATAAATAAATTACACAAATTTGATCTTATACAAGATCAATAAGTGAAGGTTCATCGATATATTTTTACACAAAAAACTAAAACCCTAGTGGACATCAATGTGTACTATAGATACTAATGTAAGCTAGTCATGTTTGAATAACATGACCTTACCTTAGGAAAATGCAAAGCCCTATTTCTAATTCATAATGACCTCAAACATCCATATAGTTAGTTTCACATTTGTAGTCATAATCATGTATGCTTGATTTCTAGCTAAGTTATCCATCCTTGGTATTTTCCCGTTTTAGTATATTTATATATTTAACAAGTTCCAAATTAGTTTGAGTGATTTATTTCATATTTTATGAATTTTAAATTTACACAATAGTTAGTCATAATTAGGATTTGATATCTACTTATCCAAATTTTTGATAAAACATATTAGTGAACTCATTTATTGTTAAATTTTGTAAAACCCTATTTACACTAGGATTCTCCTTCTTTCATTTTAGCATAGCAGTTAAGGTTTTTTATTTTTTATTTTATAATTTCCATATTCATATATTATTTCTTGGTTTAAAGTTTCTTTATGTTATTTACATGTTGTTTTCCTATAACATGTAAATATTTCACTTGTGTGTAAGTCCCTAGATGCATAATTTAATGGCAAAGACAAAAAATCCATATTAATCAAGAAGTTAATAATGAATAGTCTTAAGATGCTTATTATTACATGGCCCAATTTGAGTTTTCATTTATTACCACTAGACATATGAGGGCTCAGATGATTCCTTTTGTTACTGTTACCCCTATACCTCAAAACTATATTAGCTTATATCCTGCCTCTACTTTTCACCCTAGGTTCATAGTAAATACCACATTCAATCTATTCTCACTAGAAAAGGTCTAGTGCCTTATTAGGGAAGGCAATAGGAAAAACACAAGAAATCCCTCCCCATTCCCAACCAAATCCAATGAGACCAGTTAATCAATTTAGAGGGTATGATACTATTAATAAATGAATGAATATGACAACTAATATTTATATGTAAGAGTTACTTTAGAAAGATACTATTTTCAAGGATATTTTATATCAAGCATTGAATTAGATACCTATGCTACATGACACAACCTTATTTCTTACATCTATTGTAAATACTTCAAAGGATATTGATGATGTTATATATTTTGGAAATGAGGATTTATCTACGTACTCTATTATTATTCAAGATATTCCTTTGTTTATACATGGTCAAATACAAAGTACAAAAATAAAAAGGATTTTGATCAATAGTGGTTCAGGATTGAATATTTACAACCTTAAATTCTTACAAAGAGTGGGTACTAACCTAGATTATCTTTAAAATACATATAATGATATCAAAGGATTTGATAATTTGCCTTTCCAAGCTTGGGGTTGTATCACTTTGGATATCAAGATAAGACCCAAAATATTTTCTACTATTTTTCAAGTAATGCCTAATAATATGCACTATAATTTACTATTAGGTAAGCCATAGATACATGTAATGAAAGATGTAACTATTAATTTACATTGATGCATCAAATTTCTACATGATGGATACTTATATACATGCCCTACTAATAATAAACCATTCAAATATGGTAATATTATAAAATAAAATACTGAGAATCAATCACAATTAAAATCACCTTAATAAACTATATTTCCACCACCAAAGGTCATACCTATAGACAAAATTCATACATATGACGTTCATAAATCTAATAAAAATTTACAATCTATAGATATTCCAAAATGATAATATTCATCTAAAAAGCTAGAACAATAAGGGATATACAAGAATTAAATTTATTATTAAATTCAAAAGATCTAAAATTCATATCTATATAAAACATTGATGATGATTCTTATGCTAGTTTTGATGATGATATAAATACAATGTAAGTGAACATGGATGATTATTTATGTGGTTTGAATTTTACACTAGCTCGTCCAAGGGGATACATATATGATTCAAAGGCAATCATTTAGTGAATACAAATAAAATAAAAATGGGGATTTAAAATTTTGAAAAATGAAAAAATATTTGTTGTAATATATATTATTACATAGAATACTATTTTATCAGGTGTAACATGGACTAATATATTTGTCAAATCTAGCATTTATAGAAAACATGAAGCAAAATACATAGATCGATACATTAAAAACATGAACAAGTAACCAAGTACAAATTCAATAAATAATATGGAGATCATAGATATAGAGCCATTTATTAGAATTCAAGATCATAGTGTACAAGATAGACCACATGTTATGTTATAGATGTTACCAAACATGGAATTACTTTTTTTGCCCACAGTAAGGTATATATCTACTAAAACATTATCTAATCGAGAGGGAAAACCCTTTTATAATTTTCACAAAAAACATGGCATGCTATTGGTACTTGTTCAACTTTAAAATAGGAAATTCATAAATATAAGGATAACAAAACTATTCATATTATACAACTTATACTACAACTTAATAGGGCTCAAAATTAGGATCAAATATATATAAATTACAAGGCCAAAAGGAATCCCTTGAATATTAAAGTTTTTATTGAAAATTAATATAAATAACACGTGGAAATATATGAGGATACATAGCCAAATGTATGTACACTTTCATTTATTCAACACGTAGGTCATGGTCAAGATGAATTGTAGAAAGTTATATATTTCCAAACTTCAATAAGACATATTATAATACTAGTTGCACGTGGTCCCAAATTTGTGGACACACTAATTTTTATTATGCAAACATGTAACTAGATAAGTAATACATTGGGATAATAATGGTTACATGAAATAGAAACTATAATTGATAAGTTATAGGATTGTATTGCATTTAAATTTAAGGACAATATAATTCATATTATTTATGATGGTATTGATGACAATTGTAGATTCAAAAATGATAAGCAAGGATCAAATTTGATTTATCAAAAAAACAAAAATGAGAATTCATATAAAATCGAGAAACATGTTATATGTATAAACATGATTAATAACAATGCAAAAGATAAAATATAGGATTATAGAACATGAGTGGTATGATAATCACAATGATGATTCTATATGGGAATTTGATAATATTTAGTATCTATAAGTTGATAATATTATATCATATCCATCGTTAGATTATCCACATCCATTGGATGTGATATTTTATTCTTATATTATCATGTTTTATATATTAAAAAATACAATTTTTTTTGGAATATTCCAAAAAATTCTAAAAAATAGGACCTATGCATGATATGTGTAGGTTATTTACATCAATTAATTTTTGCTTCAAAATATGAAATACTTATATATATATATATATCCAAATTTATATCAAATATGATTAAAAAATATACTTGAATGAGTTACATAACATATATGTTGTCAGTTCATGATGTAGTCATAGGTGGTGATACTATTTTAGACCTAAAAACTTTACATAGATAAAACTACTCTAATTTGATAGTAATTCATCGTGCTCTTGTATGATTCTACTGTGTTGGGTCATTTATGATACAAGGTGATATTTATTTTATTTTTTTGTTTGTTAAATAATTTAGGACATGTATATCACTAAGATACACCCCTGTTATGTTTGTTTGAGGCAAAATGGTAATCATAAATTATGATTTTATTTATGTATTAGGTTATTAGCTTGTCAAGTTAGTCAAACCCATTATTTTTTGGTTTTCACAACCATTTTTTTAATCTATAAAAGCTCATGTACCTTATAAATATTAATGCTTTATTGAATAAATTTGATGATATTCTTCCTATTCCTAGTGATAATTAACAAGCTAAATTAAACCCCCAATGAAACTAACACAAACCAATCTTTGTACATATAATCCTATCAGTGGGAGAAAGTGGCCACTTGGATTAATGATCATGTTACCTCATTAATTATCAACCAAGGTGAATTTATTTTGATAATGTATCAAAACTATATGTGCGACACTAGATATCTATGGAAGGTTGGGTCTTAAAAGTTTCATAAACATAAACACACTTGTATAAAATAAATTACATGAAAGTAAATGATAGAAAATAATTTTATCTATTTTATAATTGAATTAAAATAATGTATCAGAGCCTTCATAAACTAAATATATCAATGCACACAATTAAATATGCTTATATGAAAATAATCACACATTATAATGCATGTAAGATAATAAATATACATGTGAATAATACGTAAACAATACTAAACTAATGGATAAGCAATTAGTTTAGTAATCCATGTGAGTGAGCCCTAACTCAATTGGGTTGGATCTTGACTCATTTACTTCTTAAGGAAAATGAACTATAGCAAGCTAATTTTATTTCATAAACATAAAAATCTTCTCATAGCAGAGTTACAAAATTACTCTCTCACTTCCTTACTAATTATCTGACTATCTAAATAATATAACTTTTTGGCTGATTGAATGATGATCCTATGTGAACTAAACTCTTCCTATTATATAGGAGAGATAGGTTATTTATCTAGAGGATATAAAATTTATGAGGTTACAACTATAAATCTATGGTTACAACTAAACTAAATATAATAATAAACAATTGTGGTTATTAAAAAATCCAAATATATAACAAAATGTTACAATTCGTACACAAGGAGATAAAGATACAATTTAAATAATCACTCCTTCCTATATTCATGGCATGATTCTCACTCCTATAATCATGGAAGATATTCTTGATCCAATTTGCCAACTCACTACCAACTAGTTTCTACAAGAAGTCTGTTGGGCAGTTTCTATAGAAAGGCTATTGGGAAGATGTTACAAGAAGTCTATTGAGTATATGCTATAGGATTTTGGTAGATGCAGAGAATATGCTACAAGATGTATTAGAACAAATGCTATAGGGTGTAGTAAAACAAATGCTACAACATGCAATGGAATACATGTTACAAGATGCAATCAAACATATTTAAGTTTTCCTCCTTAAAATCCTAAAAGCTTCTCACATGAACTTAAATTATTTAATTAGAAAACTACATAATAAAAATAATTAATCACAATATTTTTACTAAAAAATAACTATTCTATATCAGAACATAAGACATATGTAACAAGTATACAAATATGAGTAAAATCATGGATTAGGGTTTATATTAATAGTCAAGGTGGAAATGTTTATTAACTAATCATGTGTCAGATGAGTTCCATTTATTATATTCATCACACCCCCAACTAAATTTATTGCACATCCTCATGCAACCATGCAAGTATCCTAAGGGTTACTTAGAAACTGTATCCATATATCCTTATTGGTGATTGTATTACTGAGTTTTAAAAAATAAAAAAATTACATCAACTTATTTTTTGTTACTATTTTAAACAAAGGAGAATGAATATCCTTCATTCACTTACAAAAATAACATGACTATTTCTTACCATGGCTCGTGTTGCCTTTCAAACATAAAATTCTTTAGTGGCTCTTTAGATTTTGGGGGTTCCTTCCTTTTCTATTTCTCATGGATATATTATCCAATTTTAGCCTTGTAATGAGGGATGAAACTTCACCTCAAGGTGCGGGGTGTGATTCCCTATCTGTTAAAACAATATTCATTCCATTTACTCTAGCAATGTTAACATGCATGGTTTGGGAAAATTCCCTTACTATGGTTGCATCAAATCCTATGAATCTCATGAAAAAAGTCTTCCAACCAACATTCCAAATAGTTTTATAATTTCTATATTTTTCATCAGGTCTATATGATCATAAGGCTCATGCATGCTTAGAGTTCCTCCCTTGATAATATATAAGATGCGCCTCCTTCATATAACCATTTAAAAATTATTTATGATATACATTCAATGAACTCAAGTCTTAGATATTTACTTATAGGTGACTTAATTTTTCTAAATATGTGTAATATTGTTAGTCTAATAAAATAGAGTCTTTCCTTCCCCCCAAAATTAGCATGTCACTTGTCCTTAAGTGGCTAAAAATTAGGAATAATTAAGGGCATTTTGGGTGTAAAAGATACCTAGGGCATAATTCTAGAGATTATAGCACTAAGAAGGTGGGGATAAGAATAGAAAAGGTCAAAATAAGAAAAAGCTGTCATGGCCAATAGATGGTGGGGAAAAGGGATAAGATAGGTGAGGTAAATGATGGAAAAGAGGGCATATGGTATATATTTTGACTTGTGGATTTGGGATAAAATAAATTATATTTTCATATTACCATGTTAGGATAAAAATAATGAGTAACTAAAAAAATAATGTAATTACCTAATTTACAATGGATTACCAAGTAAAAAACAAGAGTTAATAGATAATGTATGTAATAAATTTAGTTTTGGAATAACAAAACATCTTCTAGGTAGTGTGAACAAGTGTAAATATTACTAATCCAAAATCCTAAATGATAGAAATTTTTTTAGGAAGGCTAAAAACTACAAAAATAATTGTTAAAAGAAATAAAGCTTGTGAAGTTAGACAATAAAAAAAATGTTTATCCAGATGAACATGAAATAAGAACATTCCCATGATGTATAAATATCAGATCATGGATGACTAAGAAGCCTAAAACTAGTCTATAGGATGTTAGGAGACAAATATCAAACATATAGGAAAAGTGAATAAGGCAAATCATATAAAACTAGTTACAAACTAGTGGTCGAGGATGCACGATCAATTGTAGGAATGGCCTATGGAAAATAAATAGGTAGTATTGGATGTAAGTGCAAAATATAAACCTATATCCATTAGGCCAATGGAATACAAGATCACATAAACAAGGATACAATATGGAACTACAACCAAAGAAGGATTGGGGGAAAATTGTGATAGGATAAGTAGCAATAAGAAGTAAGAGAAATGAAGACATAGATCCTACCACCCCCTTAAAATTATTCATCCCAATCATTTGTAACAAGGTTGTTTTCTCTAAAAACACCAAATCTTAGAGCCTTTGTAAGAAAGAGGCAAAGATATATATAGGCTACAAGTATAAGCAACAAAAATAGAAATGGCTATAAAATGAAAGATGTGATAGATTGATTTATTTCTTGATTTTTTTTTTATTTTTTTTATTTTGGATTTTTCCCTTGATTAGCCAGCAAGCTATTTTTCTAATCAAGGCTCTTTATTCAATACTTGGTCAACGACCAAGCTAGTTTTTTGAGCCAAGGTTGTAAACACTGCCCAAAGATTTTCATTATTGATTTTTTTAAAATTTTTAGAATTTTCCATAAACAATAACATGGTGGAGAGGTTAGGAAGAAATTATACCATAGCCTCTAAATCAACCCAATTATTTTCAAAGAATTATCCATAGTTATATAATATAAAGTGACATTTGCTGAGAAAGAAGATATTTTGATAAATCATCAAAAGATGACTTCTATACTTTATTATCCAATCATCTAGTTACCTCTTAAGACAATGAATCAAAGTGTAGCTTGGTGATTTTCTTGTGTAAAACAGTTTTGAATATTGTAGGAAAAATCCTCTTTTGGTGTGTACCCATCATGCTATAGGAATTTGTATTGAATGACATATAGGTGATGTGAAGACACTTTAAAATTTTCATAAGAAAGTGTGGGTACACTACACACTAGTAATAATCACATTGATGAGTGTAAATTGCATCAACAAGGATAAATTTAATATGCCAAAACATTGGTCTGAAATTATGTATGGCATATATCAAAACTCTTGTTGGGTATATGTGAATGAATTAATATTCAATAGTCATAAGAGTAACCTGAAAGAACTTAAAAAATATCCATGACATTTATCACATCAAATCAATATTAAAATTTATTATGAAGCTCAAATGCAATCAAATAAATGTATAACATTAGTTGTAAGGTTGAGGTGTGAAAATTTTAGTTATATCATCCTCAAGGAAATTGATGTGAAGTTTATTAAGTGTTGTGCTTTTGGATTTCATTGATGTTTCAATTAGATGTAGACAAGCATTCTTAGTTTTGTATAGAATATACCAAAATGAATGTAGTGAGATTTAATGGAAATCAGTAATATCCCCAATAGGATTCAATAATCATGTAGTTTGGATGTTTATTTAAAAGGATAATCAAGTTGTTGGAGATAATTATATAGATGAATTGATTTTTTCTGTAAGTATTTTTTTACATAAATAAAGGTGAATGTGTCTATTTTTGGTGTTCAAAATTCTAGTAAATGGAGGGAAAATGTGTTTGAATTCTCCAAAATCTAAGTTTTTGGTAAAAAATATAAAACTTAATATCTCATTAATGTTTGGAGCTTTCTACATAAATAAAGGTGAATGTGTCTATTTTAATACGTGAAAATTAAATAGGTTTTTAATTAAGATTTTACTAGAAAAAATTGCTCTTAGAATTTGATTCTGAGTATTTTCAGTATTTTAATTTTTCTAGTTGCTATAGGTTACCCCTCCTAGTTTCTACATGATAAAAGAAAACTTGATATATAAAAAAATTTTGTTGCTAGAAAAAAAACTAAAAGAGGATTCTTTTTATCATATCAATGTACACAAAAACTTCTCCCATAATTTTATTTTGACCATTTTAGACATTCTTCTTTTAATTTCATGTTTTATTATTAATATGTAGCATTAAAGGTACATATTTGACAAATGTTTATGGCTATACAAAAATTAAAATAGGGTTGTGTAAAACACACTATTATTCACAAAAACCATTCTCATAATTTTAATCTTAGCAAATTTTATTTTTTTATTTTCTTATGACTCACTAGTTTTGAGATCTCAAATAAAAAAAAATACCTATAGATTTCTCTAACCTATAATATCTCTCACATTCCACCATTAGGACAAAAAATCCACTAAAATTATAGAAATAAACATATAATTTGTTTATTTAAAAATCAATTAACATAGGTTGGCCATGAATCATTAGTGATATTATTTTCCTATGAATGAGTTAGAATAAGGATTAGCTCATTATGGGTATGTAATTTGTTACTGTGGTTGAAATACTTCTTTGAAGGTCATATTATTATGGGTGGTGGGGGTGTTTTACAATCCTTTAATGGACATGGAATTTTATGAATGTAATGGGGTGTGGTATCATTTTATTCTTACAAGATGGATAAGCTATTTTGTTGCTAATGTTATTTAGAATGAGAAAGCACAATATAAACATTTAAGCACATAAATGTCTATATTAAATGAAAACATTTAGCAAGAGTTGCAAAATTTTGTTTTGCATAAGTGTCTTCTCCTACAAAATGACGCTTGTCATTTTGCTACACTACTTTTGGTCTAGGGGGGTTGCTTGTTTTATTTTCTAGGCTCTGGCAAGGACTACCAACATTTTTTTTCTTATAGAATTTTGGCCTGATGTCTATCCTTTCTTTAAATCTTAAAGTTAAAAATTGTTAGATCCTCATCATGCACTCCGATCAATTCAAAAATTAAGCCCTCTCGGTCCTCCTTCAATCAAGTGAGCTTCTCCGCTAAATCATTTCTCACAAATTTTATAAATTCACGAATACAACTTTTCTTTTGTAATATATTCAGCTATTCCTTATGAGAGGCCCAAAAAAAATAAAAAAAAGATTTACAGGACAAATACGGTATTGTACATAGAATATGACTTCTGATTATCAAAGCTGATATATGTCATCTTAATCTTCACAAAATTTTATGCACTTAAAAGGTATTAAGTTATTAACTCAAAGATTGAGTGTATTAAAAAATATCAAATCATCACCTCTTAGCTACACAACTGAGCCATCAAATTTAGATAGCTAGTAGGTTGATGAATAATTTGATAATGAACTCTCATGCTAAAGGTCTAGATAGGTTATTGATTATTTTAGACCAAAAAATTTGTGATGGTTTGATGAAACTTATCCTTTATTATGGCTATCAGTTTTAGGGTGGTGGATACCATGAGTGACCTTGATACCAAGGCTAAAAAACAAGTGGTTTTTTTTAATGTTTTAGTAAATTTTGAGATGGTAATCAAGTGTATATCTAAGAATTAAATTTATACCAGGAAGGAAAAACATAAGCACATGAACTAAATAAGACTTGTTCTCTCTAATTCATAAAGGATCACTTATGATAGGTTCTTATCTCTCAACGATATCCATGAGGTTTTTAAGTAGATGGAAGTTGATAAAGCTCTAGGAATTTACATTTTCCCATGTGAGTGCTACTAGACCTTTTAGGATACTATTGGCCATGATCTTCATAAGGTATATTTTGATGCTATTTTAACTAACTCTTTGGGACCCATTATAAATTAAGGTAATATTAAGTTTATTACCAAGGTTGGTGATCATGAAATTATCATTAATTGGAGGCCTATTAATTTTTTCAATGTCTCTTACAAGATTATTTCTAAGTCTCTAGCTCTCAGGGTCTAGCATATTCTTCCTTTAATTATCAAGTGCAAACAAACTGGATTTATTCAACATAGATTCATTCTAGATAATGTAATTGCTATTTAGGAAGGGATGGAATGATCTTAAACCTCAAATAAAAAAGATATATATGTCAAGATTGATTTTGAGAAGGCCTATGATTGAATTGAGTGGCCCTTCACTCTGGCCATGATGTAAACCCTTGTATTTATCCCTAAATTTATTTAAATGGTCAATATGTCTCTTTCAGGATGTTGGGGCATGTATTACATTTAATGACACCTAATATTCATGTTTTTAAATTCATCATAATATCTAATAATGATTCTCTTTAACCCATTATTTATATGTCTTATCAATAGAATGATTTAGCTACCTTTTAGCTAATGACACTACCAGGGGTTTGGTGAAAGGCATTTCCCTACCTTAGTCTAACATACAACTTTTACATGGCCATTTCATAGATGACTCTTTTATCAATTTTCAAGAGGAAGACAAGTTAGTTAATAATTCTATGGAATGTATCCATATTTTTTATTTGGCTTTAGACTCATCTATCCAATGGAGAAAGACTCAATGCTATTGCCAGTCTCTAGGTCCCAAACCTTCTTGGCTAGAGGGATATCAATGGAAGTGGATTCTTTCAGGGGTGTAGTTTAAGTTTTTTGGAATCCCTTTTGATTTTCAATCTTATCTTTCTAATTTATGGTCTTATGTGGTGTAAAGAGTTGGAATTTTTTTTTCTTTCTAGATCATAAAGCCTTTATCTCTTACTAGAAAATTTTAAATTTATTCTAAAGTTTTGGGAAGTACTCATGTTTATTATTCTTCTTGTTAGCCCCTTCTAATGTCGCTTATAGAAATATTGAAAAAATCATATGAGATTTTTTATGGGCTAATTTTGAGGGTTACAAGGGCTTTTAAAGAGTTGTTTAGAACATATGATGCTAACCCAAGGAATATGGTGGCCTGGTTCTCTTAGACATTAAAATTCAAGGCCTTGATCTTGGTGTTAAATGGATTGTTCAAGGTCTTGTTAGGGATGAAGACTATACTATTATTCTTCACCATTGTATTTCTCAAGGGCTTTCATGTGGTATAAAGGCTTGGCAAGGCTTGAGACTTCAATCCCTTCTTATTACCCTAGTTCCAATTAAATTCAAGGGTACCTTTGTTGTTCAAAGCCTATGGAAAACATGGAATAAAATTAAACCACATCTTAATTAGATAGGCAAAGGTTTCAAGAATGGCATTTCCATTAATTATTAGTCTCTCTGGTGGTCACCTTGCTTAAATTTTCACAAGGTTCCCTTTGCATTAGTCCTTTGGGTTAAAGGGTTAAGGCTTTTTAGAAAAGG
Source organism: Torreya grandis (assembly GCA_037957365.1). Lineage (NCBI taxonomy): Eukaryota > Viridiplantae > Streptophyta > Pinopsida > Cupressales > Taxaceae > Torreya > Torreya grandis. Next base: position 1,455,295 of record JARHVA010000553.1, read on the forward strand.
TGTGAAGTTTATAGGTAATCTCTTTTGTAAGGAGAATCAGTCTTGGCTCACTTGGTAGTAACTTCAAAATAAATTTCATTTAAATAAATTAGATGTAGAGGCTATAATACAAATTCAAGTTTCAATACTTGATGAATATTTACACAAAATAGGGGTCAACTCCCTTGTTCCTTGATGGAAGGATTGATATTGGCCTAAAACCACCACCTTTGATCACTATTATCCTTAACTAGGCTTTAATTTTCTATCCCCTCAGTATATTCCAAATGAAATGCTCAACCTTAGATGGAACCTCCATAATAGACATGGGGTTTGGGCTAAATGCTTTAATAATGTGTGGATGGCTATCATTGAGCCCAAAAAATTCATTTTTTATGGTGTCTCCTTTATCAAGGCTCAATTATGGGTGTATGGATCAAGCATATGGGAGTTTCAAACCCCATTTTCCTAGCTTATCAAGAACCAAATACTTTTAATCACCTTTTGTGGTTTTGATCTCATGCAAAATCTACATGGTGTTAGATTCATCCCATTTTCAACCCTTTTGACCTGAGTTCTTTATGTGGAAAATGACTCTCTTGGGGGAATCAACTCTACTGCTTACAAAATACAACAAATTTTGATAGATATTTCAAGATAATATTTTATTTCAAATATGGAAAGGTATAAATTATGCTTTATTTAATTATGAAGAGTTAGAACATAGTTTTTTTGTTATTAACAAAATTATTATTGTATCTAATGTTACTCTTCATATTTAAATCCAAAAAAACAAAGTCTACCTTAAACTTAATCACATCCAACATTTTATTGACCACTGTAGAAATTCTTAATGTGTGGTTATCAATGAACCTCCTAATCCTCCATGATATCCTATGCCTCATGGACCACACTGATAGCATTCCAAAACCAAACATAAGAGTCATTCTCCTCATCAGACACCTCCTCACTAGTATTACCCATGATGTGGTGGTTGAATTGGATCTTCTAGATCTAGATGTGATAGTAGGGGATATGGATATCCTCCCATGACTCATGATGGTGAGATTAGGGGTTGGGGTCCTCCCCCCCAAGGTAAATTTTCATGACTAGCTTAGGAAAATTCTCCTGAAAGAAACCAAGATGAGGCATTAGAAGCTCATCAAACTAATGGTTGGGATCCATTACTTGTGGATGAGGATCCACATTCTTTGGGAGGATGAGGTGATAAGCCTCAAGACATACCATTTTCACCACCTCCCTTGATGTCCATGTTTGCTATGGTTAGTTAATAGTCTTATTTATTACCTTATGTTCCCTTTTCTCTAGTTAGATGTTAAACTATTGATGTGATATTTTTTTTGTGTGGATGGTCATTTATTGACCACCTTTTGTACTTTTATCTAGGTGTTTCACCCTTGGTGTGGTTTTTCTCATGGGGTGTAACTTCTTCACTTCATTTTTTTGTATGATTAGAATTGTACCATATCTTTATTTGATTAATATATAGATATGATCTTCAATTAAAAAAGTCTTGTTCTCTTCTTTGTCTAGCTTGTATTTCCTTCTTTATGTTTCTTTCCTATTGCCAATCACATTAAAATTCATGTGGATTATTCTTCCTGCAATCATCAAAGTGAGAAATAATAAAATCTTTTTTAAGATGCATTTAAATAACATGCCCTTCCTACATTGTATTATATAATAAGATCTTGTTGTTTCTTGCATGTTATTTCAATATTTTTCCCTTAGTCACAAGAGTAAATTTTGTATACATGTGTAGCTTTATTACTAGATAAATATGGAAGTATGATTTTTTTTAAAGAAAATAGGTCATAAAATACCAGTTTCAACAGGTGTGACTCCCACACTAATTTTTTTTGGTATATGGAAGTGGAAGCGAGGGTTTAAGGGTGGTAGCCCCTAATGGGTTGAGGTGAAAATCCCTTGTGGGGTTTGAAGGTAGTACCCATAACATGATTAAGGGGAAGAATCCCTAGATCTAGGCACACTTTTCCTCTTTTATAGCCTTAATTTAACCTTTTAGTGTTTTATAATGAAAATCCTATGTTTAGATTAAAGGGTCAAGATGTCTAAATTGGTTAAATAAATATCTGATAATTAAGTACTAATTTATTATGATCTTTTATTTTTTTTGAATTTATAATAATAGTAATAAATAGGAATAAATAGAGACTTATCTAAAAAATAACTATCATGGATGATCTGGGTTATAAAAGTTGAGATCTAGGTAGTTATCTATATTATCAACAAGATTTTGGTATTCATCTACTCACTAGATAGTAATGCCTACTATGGATAATAGTGACATTTGTGTGTAGCGTCCTCAATGTGGCACTAATGTCTCCTTTATGGGACTATTTTTTTTCTAGGAGCACCTATACTTGTGTCTGTATGTCCTATTCCTACATGCACAAAACTAGGAGCTCTAGGTTGTGCCTAGAAAACCTGATTTAATGTGAAAAACCTAATCCTCCTTAAAAGTATGGCATGAGCAATAATTTTTTATGTGTTAGTAAAATGGATTGGACATCCTCAAAACCCAACTATGTAGATATATTCCTTAATACCAATACTCTGAAGAGGGATCAAGCCTAATGTAGTTCTCCCACATAGTGCTTGATGTAAGTGCAAGTGAATGTTAGAATGAGAGTGGCCTTCGATGCCTTAAATGTGATTGAGCTTTGAAATTTTTGAAAACTAGGCTTAGGGATCCTATATATGGTATAATGAATAAATTAAGGTAGAATAAGGATCAAATACCTTAATTTTTCTCAACTTTGTATTTGGTTTGAATAGATTTTACATCTATTTCCCATCTAATGAATAAAGGTGGATTAGACTTGTATTTATAGGGTTTTATTGATTATGTGGATAAGAAAATGAGCTTAAACAAACCTTAAGAGGGGAACACATTTTAAAAACTATATGTTGGGAAGATCTAGGGCTAAAGACAATAGTGCCTAGTTAGGGATACTAGTGCCATGTGGATGTAGTGTCCCAGATGTGGCACTAATGTCTTCTTTGTAGACTGCTAAGCAATTTGGATAAGGATATGAGATGATAGTTTTGAATAGTTGTAAGTGACTATGGTCTCTTAAATGACTATAAAATTAAGTCTAATGATCATGGATAGTTCTATGGCTAGCCTAGGGATAGGTTGACTCACTTGACACTCTTAGCATCTAATTACCACTTTTAGGTGATTACATCCCCCCCCTTTATGCTAGTAATAAAACAAAACAAAATGACTAGTATAAAGGAAAAAGAAGCATACTTGGACTTACCTTAGAAGTGAAGCCCATGTAGCTAAGTTTGAGTATGTGATTCTAGGTCTACAAATGTGGAACATGATCAAAAGCAATGTCCTGCAATGAAAAATGCAAAAATTAGTCCTTACTTAAGAGATTATCAAAAGAAAAAGACTATGCTAAAATGAAATAACTGAGTAAATCTGAGTAAAGAAAGAGGGAAGGAATTAATACACTTCATTAGGTATGTGAACCAATGCATGAACCTGGTGACAACCTATGTGCATGAGTGTGTATAGTGATCATATCATTGAATAACTTGAATTGAGATGATAACTTGCTCAATCCTCATATGGGTGGCTCAATAACTCAATTCAATTTTAACTCCATCATTTACCACCCATACTCAATGGATCTTAATCTCTATGAATAGCTTGGATAAGACTGTAAATGTGTCTAATCCTCTCATGTAGGTGGATCAAGAAATTACTAGGCCATGACTCCATTATTTCCCACCTATGTGAAGTAGATGCATCTGTAACTAAACTAGACAAAGTGCTAAAAGTATCTAAGTATAATATAACTATGTATTTGGATTTTTAGCCACTCAGGTATATTAGGTAGCTCTGGGACACTTAGGATTGCCAACCACTATAGATAGAGTAAGGCATGAAACTTGTAACAACCTGGAATGTGATAGCAAGTGTACAAAATGTAGAGAATGACATGGATTTTTCCATTCCATCTGATCAACCTATCTAAAATTGAGTATATGGAACTATATGCCATGCACATGCACCTAAACTAGTAACTGAGTATATTGAATCTAAATCAAGTATGTAATAGTTGACTTTATGTAACTAATCTGAAAGTATGAGTGATCATGCTATGCATGATACCCCCAAATATGAGTAATTGGTATGAATCTAAGTTAAAATGAATGTATTTGAGCTAAATTTGAACATAACTACCAAACCTATGACTATATCTGTGTAAATATATACTTCACCTCATGTATTGGTCTAAATGATATGGACTATCCTAAAGTTTGGGATACTAGACAGTAGCACCTTGTAGTGGATAGTATCACCCTATGGTGCTAATGTCCCAATATAGGCACCAATGACTACCTAATTTGATTTTTGAGTGATTTGGACTAAATTTTAAATCTCTATTCTATTTTGTGTCTGTCCTGATTCTGATATTTGAAACTAAGCCTATATGTTGAAATGTATCTATGAAAAGTAATGTAGGAGCTTGGTCTTTATAAAAACCCCTTTACATGCCCCCTCTTTTGAAGGTAGTTGTGAAATCTATGTAAGAACTACCCTCTAAATAATTATCTTCAAAAAATGTGTTGGCCATATCATGTGCATGATATTCCAATATAATGTATAAACATAATATTGAAATGTAAATGAATTTGAGCATAAGTAGGAAATGTAAGATGTATGTTGTAATCTAACATTGCAAAAGGGTGTCAAAATAGATTTAATCAATGTATATAATAGTAAAATATGAGTATTTACCTAGGGGGATGGGGTATGATGTCCATCATTTCACCCAAGTAGGAAGGGTAAAATACATGAGATCCCTCATGGCATTGAAAACTTGTGTGTGTGTGTGTGTGTGTGTGTGTGTGTGTGTGAAATAAGAAAATACAAGTGTCATGGTGTATAAGCATACAAAGAAGCAAAAATACAAGCACAAGAGGCATGTAAAAGGTATTCCAAGGGGCTAAAATACAAGGGACATGGGCACATGTCATTAACTCTAAGAATGAAGACATAAAAGGGCATATTAAAATTTCCACATATGCAAACAACAACTAATTTTGCATAGAGCCATATAGAAGGACATGTTCAAATGTCTATATATAGAAGCATGAAAGCATGCACAAGGGACATAGGCACATGTCCAAAGCATAAAAATAGATAAGTGTCATATAATTTAAAGAATAATGGCACATTCAAATGCCCTTGAAAATGGAAGAAGCATAGGAAACACAATCAAGTCTAATCTAGGAACTATAAATTAAAACATGTATAACTATGTAGTACAAATCTATGTAGATGCTAGGATGTGTATATACTAAGTCTAACTAGTGATATTTGATAAAAAATTTGAGTAATGAGGATAAATGATCAATATCAAGATAAATTAATGGGTAAACTAGACTGAATAATATGTAAAGATAAAATCTAGTTATAACAACTATGTAAGAGATGCACCCAAGTGGGTGGATGTATCAATGTATAAACCTAGATCAATGTAAATGATCCCAATCGATAGATGATAGCTGGTTTGGATTGATATAGTGGACCAAATACCAATCTATAATTTTCAAGAATGTGACAAGAACAAGTGAAGTATATGTGTATGATAAAACTGACTATACTAGGATAATGAGCAATATGCAATATCTGACAACTAGTAGAAATATAAACATATCAATGCATATAATCTATAAATTATATATTTTTTAAATATATATTTTTTGTATTTTGAAGTTTTTAATTATTTTTATGTTTTTGAAATATTTAAATGTTTTTTTATTTTGACATGTTATATTATTTTTGTGTTTTTTGAGTATAAGCTATGTACAAGCAAATGAAAATAAACTATGTACAAGGAATGAGAGAGAGAGAAAGAAGTATGTATAAGAGTAGGAACCATACTAGCCAATGAGTTTTATGGGAGACTCACCATCATTGTGACCTATGTCAAAGAGGGGAATTATGATCATACATGTGATGTGAAAGGGCAACTATGAGCCCATGATCTAGTGTGATGTATAATTTGAGTCTAAAGATGCCTGAGTAGTTGTGCTATGACGTTGGACACTAATAATGATGCCCTATGAATTGTAGGGGTCTTAGGGACCCATTTAGTAGAATTAAAAGTTATGGGTGATGTAGGTGCCATGTGCTAAGAACCCTTAAAACCTAATATAGCTAATCTCAGCATAAACTGAGTAGAGGAAGGTCCTCTAGAATCTATGATGTATCTATGATGTAATGGTCTCTCTAGTAATGGTCTCAGTGAGAGAGTATGCATATATGTAGATACCATAGTATTAGACCTAGATTGATCTAAAAACTTTACTAAACACTATGATGTTGGCATATGATCTATACTCTCTACTATAATTGATAATTATGTAATATTTGGCAACAATAAAACTATAATTGGTGTCAATGCTAGAGCTGTAGTTAGAAACTATGCTAGAACTACCTATGGAATGGGAAGAGGATACTCATATGGGACACCCTCAATCTTAACCACCTAGTTATCATATATATACTTCAATCATTAATTTACTATAGATGGTATGGCTCAGTGCTACTATAACCATGGCCCACTCAACAATATATCTAATACACCCACACTAGGTACTATTGAGAGTTGAGTGGCTATGTGTGTTGGTCTAACATGTAATAAAAGAATAATATACATAATGGAGATATAAAAATGGCCACTTAAACCACCAATGACTATATCTATGGGGAATATATCCCATGTAGTGTAGCCCAAGTGTAGTAAGAGTGTCATAGTGCATATGCTTATGCTTGATCCATTGTCAACCATAACACTAAGTATAGGATGGTGGTCTATATATGCTCATATGAAGAGTGCATGTACATCTATTTCATCATCCATAATATCTTGCTCTAAAAACATGATAAGTGGTCTAAGTGGCACTATAGTGTGATACATGCCATTAATATATATATATATATATATATATATATATATATATATATATATATATATATATATAGTGGACATGTCTCCTCTGTAACTATGTGATAAGAATCTAGTGGTGGATGAGTTTGGTATGTATAGTAAACACCTGATGTGCCCTCTACCTTGTTAGCTATGTACTTTTGAAAAGGATATAAAAATATCTTTAGTTCCTTTCCCTTTATTTATTATTTTGGTACATTTGTGGGTGTTCCCACATCAATAATGTTAGCCTAAAATAATATTATATCTTATGATTTAGGATAATGCATATATTTATCATGTGGCCTAGTGCCATATGATACTCATAGAATGAATTTTAATCATAAATATTTAGAAGAGGCTATGCCATATCAACCTCTTTTATGGGAGGGAGAGATATGGCATTGTATTCTAATAGTTTTTGTATAACTTGTGATGGTGACTCTATAAGATTAGCAAAGACTCTATGTTGAGGAGAAAATAAAACCAATCTAAGAGAAGGCTCAGAAGCTACATTGACTGTGGTCTTTTGATCACTTTTTTTTGTGTGGTCCTCACCTTGTATGGAGGTTTGTTTATAATCTTAATAGTTGAATCTTATCCATTTATGTATTTGAGTTTGCCCATTGCTAAGAGCTTAACTTCTCTTTCTTTGATTGTGTGGCACATATCAGTAAATGTGGGAAAATTCTTGAATAAGATAGCTTCATGAAGTGATGATAATAGGCTTTGATTACATATATCCTAAATCTTTCTATCTTCCATGGGGATATTCAATTTTGATAGTATTATATTTTATCATAAGACAATCAATGATAAGCTCATTTGACTTTTGCTTTAATTATGCCACTTATGCATATGATATCTTATCACTAATGTTGATAGGAAAGTGTGCTAGGAAAAATTCAGCTAAATGATTTAATTTTATGATAGATTGATTTGGTAAACCATAGAACCATTATAGGGTATAATCCTTGAGATTGCATGACAATAACTTCATAAGAAGCCAATCATTAGACACATAGTCTAAGCATGCTACCTAAAAGGCTTTGAGGTGATTCTCTAAGGCACCCTTTCCATCATATAATTTGAGCTTGGGAGCCATGAAATCAGATGGAAAAGGAGTTGTCACTATGTGATGTGATAAATGTGTATGCAAGATAATGTTGGAATCCAAGGCATGTGATAGTTTAGCTTCTCCTTGCTCAAGATGTAACACCTTAGATTATAGAGTAAGAACCTCTTAGATAAGGGATTGCACATATAGAGGAGAAGAACTAGCCATATGTGGTGTATTTTTGATTGATAATCAAATAACATTCTTGGGTTGTGCTATTTGAGTTGGTTGAGTGGGCCCCACTAAAGGTGTAACAACATCATTAATTGGAAGGGTTGAAGATTGACCATTATTTATCTTTTGGAGTTCCTCTTGAATAATTTTTATGAAATCATATTTTATATCCTTATGTTTGGACATAAAGTCTTGTAATTGATGCTTTTGGTTTCATCAAATGTACTATTAAATTTTTCCATTAGGTTAAAAGGTAGGAAAACAAGTTTTATATATTTTAAACCTTTTAAGAATTGTAATCTATGAAAGTTTTCAAAATTTAAATATTGCAATAAATTATGATATTTTTGGAATTTAAATATGAGTATATATAAAAAGGATACAAACCCTAAGTGTGTCTAGGGTTAGGGTTTTTGAATCTATGGTTTCTTTGCACCAATTTAAATTATATGTAAAATAAATTTAAACCCTAATGTAAAATTGATTTTAATTAGCTAGGTTGTCTAAATAAAATAAAAAAATTAGAAGTATTCATCCTTAAATTTATTACACAAAATTTATATGAATGTAAACTAGGGTTTGATGTAATGTTTTAAGTAAGATGGGTTCACCAAATGATTTAACCTTTTAAGGTTTTACAATGAAAATTCTATATTTAAATCAAAGGGTTGAGATGTCTAAATTAGTTAAATAAATATGAAATAATTAAGTAATAATTTATTATGACATTTTACTTTGTTTTAATTTATAATAATACAATAAATAGGCATAAATAGAGACTTATCTAAAAATTGATTGTTGCAAATGATCTGGGTTCTAAAAGTTGAGATCTAGGTAGTTATATGTGTCATCAACAAGATTATGGTATTTATCTACTCACTAGATGATATCACCCACTATGGATAGTATCACCATCTATGTTTAGTGTCCTTAATGTGGTACTAATGTCCCCTTTGTAAAATTATTCCTATTTTATTAGAGCACATATGTAAGTGTCAGTATGTCCTATTTCTACGTGCATGAACCTAGAGCTCTATATTTTTCTTGGAAAACCTGATTTAATGTTTAAATCCTAATCCTCCTTATAAGTATGGCATGAGCAATAATTTTTTGTGTGTTATTAGGATGAACTAAACATTCTCAACACCCCACTATGTATAGATTTTCTTATATACCAATACTCTGAAGAGGGATCAATCCTGATGTAGTTCTCCCACTTAGTGCTTGATGCAAGTGCAAGTGAATGACAGAATGAGAGTGGCCTTGGATGCCTTGAATGTTCTTGAGATTTTAAATGTTTGAAAATTGGGCTTAAGGCTACTGTAGATGGTATTATTTATAAATTAGGATAGAATAGTGATCAAATACCTTAATTTTTCTTAATTTTGTCTTTAGTTTGAATATATTTTGCATTTATTTCCCATCTAGTGAATAGAGGTGGATTACAATTGTATTTATAGGGTTATATTTATTGTGTGGATAAGAAAATTATCTTATCCCAACCTTAGGAGGGGAACATATTTGAAAAAATATCCATTGGGAAGATTAGGGCTAAGGACAATAACACCTAGTTGGGGACATTAGCACCATGTGGTTCTAGTGTCCAAAATGTGTCACTAATGTCCTCTTTGTAGATTACTAAGAAATTTGGATTGGGATATGAGATGATAGTTATGAACCTATATTTTTATCATCTACAGGTGACTATGGTTTGCTGAATGATTGAAAAAGTAATTCTAATGCTCAAAGATAGGTCTATGGCTAGCCTAGGGATATGTTAACTCAAGCGACACTCTTAGCATCCAATTAAAATTTTTAGTTGATTACAAGACTTGTAATTCTCCTCTAAAAATGATTTTTTCTCCCAATATGGATATATCCAAACTTCACTCAAAATTTTCTAATTGTGCTATTTTTAGGTGATTGTTACCACTCACACTGCCATGATCTTCATAAATAATTGATGTAGCTTGTTTATCCTTCCAATTGGGTGAAAATATAATTACTACAAATATTTCCATATAATTAGGTGAATGGATTATCATATTAGTAGTGCCCTTAATCCATATTCCTTAATTAGTAGGTGTAATATTAATTATTATAGGTCAATCTTGCTCATGGATATGTGCAAAGCTAATTACTGTAGGTTATTTTCCTTCACCTATAGTGTCTTTGAAATATTCATGTACACTAAATTTTACTATAGGATGTATTTCCTTATGCATAGATGCAGGTCTCTATTTAACATGTATAATCACTATATATGCATGATCAACTGCTACATTATTATTACCTTTCTCATATATTATTGTAAGTTCACTTTTATAAACATGTGCACATGTCATTACTATGGTTCATTCCATATAAGCAAATAGTCATTTATCATCAATGGGTGCATGAGAAATGGATATGATTTTCTTGTTAGCATCAAGTAAAATATTCTTCCTAAATCTATAGACCAATTTTTATTGACACCTAATGCAAGAATCCAACCCCATAGAAAGTATAGAGAGACATGTATATCTATTATATCTAGATCCTATCCCCCTATCCTTATCCCTATCTAATTATAGGATAGATTATGGCTATCCATCCCTAATGAATGGATTGGCTATATGCTCACCCCTCTCCCCCTCTCTCTATATATGGGACATATAGGACTTGGCCTATCACCCCCTACATAGAAAATTAGGTTGGCCTATCCACTATCTACTATATATATATATATATATATATATATATATATATATATATATATATATATATATATATATATATATATATATATATATATAAGTTTCTTGATAATGGAGGTTGTTGTTATATATAGATAAGGGGTCCCTATTATCTATTGCTACAACTTTGGCCCATTTGATTACTGCAGCTGATTTCCTTCCCCAAGTATTATGATCAATTATATTCATCAAGAGATGGAGAAATTTTTGTAGGTAACTGTTCATCTCTATCAGTTGGTGCATAAGAATATGCCTAGGGATTACTTGTAACAACTTTGATAAATTGTTTTTCACATATTAAATTATATACTAATATAAATGTGATTATTATGGTACATTATTCTCTTTTAGTGGTTGCAAATTTTTTTATAGGAATGTTGGATACAAGCTAATTTCCCATAATTGCATAGGTAGATGAAGACAATCCAACACCATCTATTGCAATGTGATCATCTTTAGCATATGCTGAAGAAACTAATACATGTTGGTTGTCACCAACATAGGCATATACTTTTGCATGAGAAACTACTATAATCTAAATTTTATCAATAGGTGCAATGATAGTTGTTGCAAGATTATATTCTTCACCAACATTCTCAAAGAAAACTATAATAGGCTCTTCAATAAGCACTGGAGAAACTAATGTAGGTAGAGTTTCATCAATAATTGCATATATCCATATTGTTTTTAGCTGGTCTTCCTTAGTAGGTACACAGAGAATGGATTTAGGTATAGGGGATTTGCTTTCCTTAATAGAAGCTACTAAAAGCTAGTTTTTACCAGTAAATACAACTAATTATTATTTTGAATGTACATCCCCTATTTTTGTTTGGCTACTTGAGGCTTGCAACTTCTCGTAATTCTTGGTTACATCAACTTCCTATTCATTCTCTATATTATTACCAAATGAAACTATCCCAATTTTTTTTTTTTAGCCATTACTCTTTTCTGCATAGGGTTAGTTTCTTTTTGTATTTTATTTTTGATTTTTGCCTAATTAATGCTATATCACATAGATATGAAAAAAGTTATGAGCTAACATTGCTCATATTAAGTAGTGGAAGGTGAAAATTTTAATCTTTTAAATTCCTAATTATAGGAAATAAATTTTCTAAAGGAAAATAGTAAATTAATATAAGGAAGCATAAAAATTGATCTAGGAAAATAAGAAATTTAACCATTGTTCTTAGATTACTAGTACTCAACACCTTCCTCGATAATGATTCCAAAATTATGGTCCAGATCAAACCCCTAATTAAACTAATGAAGACCAATCTCTATATGTACAACCTTGATGATGGGAGAAAGTGGCCACTTGAATTTTTAATCATGCTACTTCATTAATTATCAACTAAGGTGAGTTTAACTTGACAAGGTATAAACATTATATGTGCAACACTGGCTCTCTATGGAGGGTTGGGTCCTAACTATTGCATAAACATAAACACACTTGTGTAAAGTAAATTATATGAAACTAAATGACATAAAGGAATCTAATCTATTCCATAATTAAATTATAACAACATATTGGAGGATTTATGAACTTAGTGGATTAATGCACACAAGTAAATATTCTTGTATGAAAATAATCACACATTATAATGCACATAAGATAATAAATAGACATGTGAATAATAAATAAACAATACTAAACTAAAAATTAAGGAATCAATCTACCAATCCATGCGAGTGGGCCCTGCCTTGATTGGGTTGGATTTTGATTGCTCTCCTTACGTCAAAAGAATTATAGCAAGCTAAATTTATTTCATAAACATAAGAATTCTACTCATAGTAGAGTTATGAAATTACTCTCTCACTTCCTTACTAACTATATGGATATTTTAATAATAATATCTTCTTGATTGATTAACTGATGCCCCTATATGACTTAAAATATTCCTATTATATAAGAGAGTTGGGTTCCTTATTTGGAGGATAATAAATCTAAGTGGTTACAACCGGAATTCTATGGTTACAACCAAACTGAATATAATAATAAACAATATTGGTTATAAAAAACCAAATACATAACCAAATGAAATAATTCATGCACGAGGAAATAAATATTTAGTTGAGCAAATCACTCCTTCCTATATTCATTACATAATTTTTGCTCCTAAAATCATGGAAAAGATTCTTGCTCCAAGTCACCAACTCACTACATAATAGTTTCTATAGGATAAAATAGTCACTACAAGAAAATATTATACAAGAAGTTTGTTAGGTAGATATTACAATAAGTCTAAGGGGAAGATGCTATAGGAAGTCTATTGTGTAAATGTTATAAGATCTGAGTAGATGTAGAATAAATGCTATAAGATGTATTAGAATAGATGCTACAAAGTAAAACAAAATAAATGCTATATGATATAACATAATAGATGATACAAAATGCAATAAAATATATTTAAGTTGTCTTCCTTGGAATCCTTCAAGATTCTCAATTGACCTTAAATTATTCAATTAGTAAACCACATAACAAAAAAAATTAATCACATTCCTTTAGTCAAAATTCACTATTCTATATTAGAACACAAAACATATGTAAAAAGAATATAAATAAGAGTAAAAACATGGATTAAGGTTTATATTAATGGTTAGGGTGGAAAGGTTTATGAACTAATCATGTTATATATGAGTGCCATTCATTGGACCCATAAGTAACAATGGTATTAGATCTTGGGCATTTGAAGAGGAGGATTAAAGATTTGAAGAGCCTAATTTATCCATGTATAGAGATTTTGAAATTGTGAAAGAGAGTGAAGCCATGTCGATATGATAATTTTTTATTCCCTACTCAAAATTTTAAGACCTCCTCATTTTTTCTAGTAGTATTTTTCAATGTGCATTGCCAACCTTATTTATTTTATAATAACGTACGTTCTTATATGACCTTTGGGTTTTGGTTGATAACAAAGTTTTGTTTTTAATTATTGATCACTAAATACACTTATATGGTGTCTAAATAACTTGGAAAATAATATATAATTAATAAACTCATGAAAATTCATTTAGAATATCATTCTAAAGAATTTTAAAATTTTTATTTCTACCAAAGCTTGCTCAAAATTTAGTAACTTATAGTAGACACAATTTATTTTGCTAGAAGTTTCCTCAAAATTCAGAAATTCATAGCATAGAGCACCTGTAGTATGCTTTGTATAGTGCTCTAAGAGAAGTATGGTGAAATGAACAAAAATAGTGTAGAGCTTTACATTATATAAATATTTATTTATAGTTGAATTTTCTATGACTTTGTACTTGTGGGCCCAACAAGGAAGAAAAGTGTAGTATTTACATACCAGGTAAAAACTAAGTAAAAATAAATAAATTCACATGCCTGTATTATTATTGTTTATTTTTTGACTCAAGCAAATTTAGGAATAAATAAAACATTTTCCCTTTGTATCCTTAAATTTATTTAAGGAAGAGTTGGCTAATAATATTATGTGAAGATACATGCACATGGGGAGGTTAAGGGTTCAAAACCCATTAGATATATATTTTTGTCCAAATTTTTTTGACATCATTTAGTCTTATATAAAGTGTACTAGCACTATAAAGGTGTAAAAATATTCATTTTTTTAACTTATACTTAGATAGGTCCCTAAATCACTTATTATATTTTCAATCTAATTATGAGGGTCAAGGCAAATCCCCAAGTAGCATTCTTTTTATTTCTATATTTTTGTACTCATGGCTAAAATTGTAGGTCTTATCTTAGAAAATGGATGCCTTACTCCTAAAAACTATAAATAATAGAGATTACACATGGAAAAAACTATCATATTCAAATATTTATGGGAGATAGTTGAAAAAACACTCCATAGCCCACAAAAGTTGTAAAACTTCTTGAATATCAAAAACATGACAAGCATGCTCTTAGTTTGTTAAAATCATCATGTTTTGCTCAGGTGATTATCCACATTAAAGCCATTAAATCTAATGAATGGAAATATTAAAAATCATTAAAATATTTATATGACAAACAACCTACCAATAAAAATATTGATCTCTTAATGGAATTGCTAAATAACAAGCTGAACACTAAAGAAGATGTCTCTAAATATCTCTACTACATGAAAACTTTGAAACAAGAGTTTTACACTACATGCGACAAGATAGATGATGACATGATCATACCCATAACTCTGAATGGACTCAATTATACTTATACCATTTTTAAAAAATTTTATGGATTAGTGATAAGCTCAATAGAGCCACATTTGATTATATTTTTGAATTACTTACTCGACACAAGTGTCATCTTGTAAATAAGAAAACTTAGCTAACAAAAGCTCAAAAAATGTTTGAAAACACTAGATATTGAAAGGACATGGCCTAAGACATTTTTAGAAACATTATCTAAAACATTATACACAACACTCTCATTGATAATATCTAAGACACTCACATCAACACTCTCATCAACATTACTCACACCATTATCTAGAGTCCACACACAAACATCAACATAAGCATTCTTCTAAGTCTAGCAGTTATAGTAGTGAATATTCATTTTTTGGTTATCATAAACACTAAAAAGAACCAAGATGTTACAATTGTGTTAGAATTGGCCATCTTTAAAATGTATGTCCTTCTCAATGACCCCACTTTCCACATGAAAAAAGAGCTAAATCAAACTATGTTGGTCATTCTAGTGGTAGATATTTCATCCACTCTAACTATTTTAGTTTTTTTTACACTTCCTCTGATCAGGGGCTTCCTAATGGTTGAGGTCTATGGTTTAAATGGACTTGATGATATATTTTGAGTGATCCATGATTCATTTATCTTGTGAAATCTACTAGGCTCAAGACAAAGTTCTATTGTAGTAATATTTTTTGTCTTATGTTATTACTTTCTTCTTGTTTTGGATTTTATCCTTGATTTCATGACATGGAGCAGACAAAATTGTTTGATTTTATTTATATCGATGCACAAATTATCATTTCTCACTTGATAGTGAATAAAATAGAGTTATGGTTGGCCTTTGATTAGTCATAAGTGATAATACAAATTAATAGGGGTTACTAGCTGTAATAATGTTAGGCAAAGGTTATAAAAAATTGTTGGGAATACATGAGATGTGTCATACATAGTACATGTTGGTCACTTGGATGGGCTTTTATATGGAGACTTATGTGGGTAGATATATTTGGACATGCCTTGATCATATTCTACTAAAATATTGTAGATATGATCATAAGGGATGAGCATACCTTGATTGTGTTCATTAGCATTTATGCCACAACTCACAGGGTAGGATTATATATGAAGTGACATCAATTTTGATCACTACCAAGAGGTAAAGTGCACCAATTGTATTTACATCAGAGTTTCTTCGATGAATTAAGAGTCATGGCTCCACTTTTTCCATCTTAAATACCCATTTGGATAAAGGGGGATTTTTTGGGCCATTTATGATCGAAGGTGATATTTATTTTGTTTTTTAATTTATTACATAATTTTGGGCATGCATTTCACTAGTAGACACCCCTGTTGTGTTTATTTGAGGTAAAATGGTAATAATAAATTACCATTTTATTTATGTATTAGGTTTTTAGTTTCTTGAGTTAGTTAAACCCATTATTGGTTTGTTTTCGAAATCTCTTTTGTAAGATATAAAATGCTTATGTACCTTATAAATATTAACACTTTATTGAATAAATTTCATGATATTCATCTTATTCCTGGTGGTAACATAATGGAATTATCCTAGTAAACATAGTCTCTAATTTTTTTAGATTCAAACTAGTCAAATGACTTCTAAAGATTTTTTACATCTCAACAAGTTCACCGCGGCATCTTTTGCATAGGTTTTATCAATTTATGGCTATCCCTATTGTTACTACTTCATTAAATTACATTGTGTGATTATTGACTCACTTAATTTTACATTGTTATCTTATTAGATACTCGAGTTACTGAATATCATGATGTTACAAGTTGTTAACGAAAATCAATTTTTCTTATTCATGCATGCTTTTTATGTTTGCTTTCTTGCTTCATGTTTTGTGTGTATTCAAATTGTTTGGAATGTACAAATTTGAACATGTCATTATTTGTGGATATATTCCTTATTATATACTTCTATGTGTGTGAGTGACATTTGAACACATCCATTATATGTGGCCTCTTGGCCTTCTTTCATATCTTATGTGTTTTTGCATGTAAACTTTATGTGTGTGCATGTCTTGGCCATGACACTTATTTGCTATTGTTGTTCATTTTATGATGCCATGAGGGATATCATGCACCCTCCCAATTTTTAGATACCATGATGGATATCATGCATCCCCCTTGATTTTCTATATATTAGTTTAAATGCTCAATATATGATCAATATTCATTGCATGCTTAATTTCTAACATCTATCTCAACATGAAACTATGCATGATTGGTTTTACATACATATCACATTATTATATTACTCAATTTTAACTAAAATGATGCCATGATCTCTAATGTTATCATTATTACACTAGATTTCAATATTTTCTATAACATCATTCTTATAACTTTTTCCTTTAAAATAAGTTATTGTGTAGGATTAAAAACTCACCTCAAAAGAGGGGGCATACACAGTGGATTGTATTAGAGATTAAGCTACAACAATACATTACACTACCAAAAAAGTGTAAGTTTTACTCAGTTAATCATCATTCATATTCAAATTTTTCTTAGAAAGTACTTTTAGGAAATAACACTCCATTTAGACACAAACTTATGCTAACTGTGTATATAACAATACACTTTCATCCTATGAATAAAAAATAACATTTTCCAAAGTTATTAAAACTACACTTAGTTAATAGGATAATTTTTAGTAGTTAATCAAAGATAGTTTTAGGTTTAATACACAATTTCATGTAAAAAATTTCTCAATTTGGGGGTATCACATGTGGCATGTGTTCTAGGATTTTGACATAATTTTTACCTAAAAAATCACTTTATATTAATTAATTATAAAAATAAATAAGATCAAAATTCATATTAGGGGCATGTGTGTGGCACATGATCAATTTCTTAGTCATTTTTATACCAATTTTTATAGAAGAAATGATAACTCATGTCATTATATATGTTGTACAACCAAAATTATAAAATACTATTTTAACACCATTTTTACACTAATTTTTCACCATAAATGAATTTTAATCCATTTTTAGTGTTTGATTCACTTTTTTGACCAGTTTGTACTAGTTTTTCCACTAGAAGGATATATTAGAATTCATATAGGGATACTAAGCTACTATACCTACCTTGAATTATGTGATTATGGAGTTAAGTAAACCCTAAGTTCTTAATCACACTCTCATATCAATGAATTTTGGGGCATGCGTAGTCCAATCCAAGTGTTTCAAAGAAGAAGGAATATCCAAGGGTCTTACCCTCTCTAGTCATCAATTTTGCACTAGAAACACAATGACTCTCATACCCAAAAAAGTATATTTGTTCCTTGTTATTTGATCTATAAGTTTCTTATCTTTAATTTTGTATTTCTATCCTAAATAAGGACTAATTTATATATATATTTCATTGTAATTTTTTTCATGAAACATAATTTAGTGTATGGCCTATATTCAAGACTATTCTTCATAGGTAAGTTTATGTATAACCTTTTTTATTTTACTCTAGTACTTTCACTTTGATGCATTTATATAATAAAATGGGAATGTAGACACATAAATTAACATTTTTATCTAAAATAATGAATTTTTGACCATCCTCTTATACACACTTAGTTCACGCCAATTCCATGGTGCTTGACTACCATTCCTTCACTTCTATGCAGATGACCAATACCTCTAAATAATTAATGATTACTGAATGTTTCTATTATCCATTCCAAAAATCTTAAGCTCATCCTATGACTAATCCACATTTCCAACTTAGTTGTATTTACTCCTCAAATAATACCACTCCTTTAGGACTATCCCATCCACTATAGTGTCTAAGTCCACTGATCAAATCCTTTCACCAAATAACAAATAGTTACTCAAATTAAAATTCACCCAATGGGTCATCCTACATGTTTTTAAAATCCCATTCAAATAAATTCCAAAATTATCACTATAAATCCACATTTTATATCCATTTGTTCTCTAGAAGCTCATATGACTTAAAAACACCAAGATATCTAACTGCACATTAAGATAAAAACACCCATTCTTTCCAATTTAGAGTCCACACAACTTAAGTAACCTTGAGATAAGTTTGAATACACCTCCAAGGTCACAATTTATTTTTTAAACACCTAATCACATGAGGATTACACCAACATATAACAATAATACATTATTTCACAACCATCACCATAAAAAGGTAGTGTTCAACATGGGGGTGTTGAGATCAAGCACAACTTCAACCATTAGCCTATTTTTCTTATTTATTTTGTTTATACTTAATTATATATTGAGATAGTGTTCCAAGTTAAAAATAAGGCATACAATGACTTCCACAAAAAAATGCACATATTTGATCATGGACACAAGTCCAAAAAGCAAAGACACATTGATTTATTTTTACTCCAAAATCTAAAACTCTACTGGATGTTGATGTAATCTATATATTATAACATAAGCCATCCATTTTTGAATATTGTGGTCTTATCCCAAGCAAATTTAAAGCCCTGATATTGATACAAAGTGACCTTACATAACCATACAATCAATTTCATAGTTAGAGTCATAGTCCTACATGCTTGATTTATAGCTAAGTTATTCCTCCTTGGTATTTCCCCCTTTTAACATATTTATATATTTATAAAGTTCAAAATCAATTTGTGTGATTTATCACCTATTTTATTCATTTTGATTTTACATAACAATTTTTCATAATTAGGATTTAATATCTACTTATCTAAATTTTTGATAAAACAACTTCAAACTCATATGGTGGAGGAAAAGAGATGAGGTTACACTCAAATAACTTTTGTAACATACATGAGGAAGTCATGGTAATCATGATAACTACCTCTTATGTGGATTGGATAATAAGAGCCTATTTTTAGGTGTTGATATTGCATTAACCATTATATTTTCCTTATTCTTTATATCATTTGAATTAGCCCTTTAACTTGTCTTGCTTTGAAATTTAGTTGATGAAGTACTCATCATATTAGGTTCATACTTTAGTTTGTTTAAGTAAATGATTTTGAATTTTCATTCTCTCACTATATGACATAACTCATTAAAAGACTTGAATTTATTGAATACTATTGACTCATGCAATGGTGCAATAAATTTTTTCTTGAAGATGTCTTATAACTCATTTTTACCATCGGATTGGCTATCTTATGCTTCATAATCTTATATCATAGTACATAATCACTGATTGGCTCTTTAAACCCTTGTTTAAGTTTAGTTTCTCATCAATGTTGATGGAGAAGTGATTTAGAAACTGAGCTATCAAAGGATTGAATTATCTAATTGATTGGAGGGGGAGGTCATAAAATAATCAAAAATTATAATATTTGAGGCTTTTTGGTAATAACTTGGTCAATAATATATCATTAGATCCATAATCTAAGAACATTATATTAAAGTATCAAATACGTTATTAGGGATCACATTTACCATTTTCTATTAAAAAATTAGGAACTACAAATCCTATAGGTAAGGGATACTCTATTATATCTAGATGTACCTTGCTCTAACTATAACACCTTATCCTACAAATAAAAATTAGTATGTTTGATGGAACTTGAAATTGGTGAGGTTTATGATGTAATATACATAAGAATGGTAGGATGATAATAGGTCATTTATTTAGGAATACACATATAAACTTGTGGGAAGCCTTGTATTTACCTCACACCTTAGGTGGGCACCACATTTGTGACTGAAGGTGTAAATGTATGAATAACACTAATAATATAAGTTTGAACACCTATGATTGGATTTGTAGATATAAAATATTTATTAACAGTACTAAACAACCCTTGTTGTTCCCAATATGTAATAGACTTAGCTTTGTGTGCAACGTTATATGCTAGGATTAATATTTCCACTTTATTCACTTATTGAGGATGTTGATGAAGTCCATGATGAAATTTAGACAAGGATTTAAATTGGTCAAAATCTATGCCATTAAGTTCATTAAGATCAATAATATTTTGGGATTTATAAGTATCTTGATTATCATGTTATAAATTAGGCATCTCAATATAATCATCAATTTGTACATATTCATGTACAATTACATCATCAAAAGAAGAAGAAACATTCATTATACTTATTTTTTCCATGATAAAAGAATCCAAAGGAATTTGATTGTGATCTATATGGGCCCTACTTAATCTAACATAACACCTTAAAGCGAAAAGGGAACTATCCTTCTTGGATGGAATATGATGAAATCATGCAAGTATACAAAAGGTGAGGGATAAATATGAAAATATTTATTTTATTTTATGTGGGTAAATCACATATCATAACTAAAACCCTAAGATAAAAAATATGAAAAACCCTATAAATAAATATGAAACCCTAAAGGAGACATAGGGTTTGGCATAGTTTGAGTAATATTTGAGTTCACCAATATGTTTTACTCTAATTTAGATTTTAAAACCTTGATTAATATAAAAAATTAAATGTAGTCTAGATTTTAGAATATGACAATTAAACATGAATTTGAATGCAAAGTACTAAAATATATTTCACAAATGGCATGTGCCAAATATAGAAATAATCAATAGACCAAGATAATTATCTTTTCTAGTTCACTATCTAACTATGAATAAATTATGATAGTGGAAAGGGATTGTACATAGGATTACAAGTTGATCAAATCTAGAACTAACTCTCTATATGTACAGGGTCATTATCATCAAGTTTTGGGTAGATCTATCACTGAAAGTGACTAAGTCTGACATTATTATCTTGGGATATTCTAGATCTCTATGACCATACAATCTATTGCACCTACCTACAATATATTTATATGTGAAATCTTAATGCCTAACTATATGTGTAACTATAGAAAGTAATATTATTCTTGTAAACCTTAGGTACGCTTGTGAAGGGATAAAACCTATAATTTTTTTGGAAGTTTAATGGGTCAAGATGACCCAATCACCTCCATTGATGATTGACTACTACCTATGTATCTAATACTCCAAAGAGGGAAGTCAATCCAGATATAGTTTTTACCCTTAGTGTGAATGTATGATTGTGATTCTTTACTATATGAATGAATCTAGTGATCTAGATTTTGACACTTGAAAAGGTTTGATCTTGACTTAGCTTGGTGTGATTTAAACTTAGATAATTACTATTCCTAGTGACTCATTTTAAATTTAGGAAGAATATGGCAACTTTGTTCAATGTGTAATAATGGATAGATGCTTGATAGATAAGTGTCAAGTTAGTAAAAAGTATGGGTTTCATTTGTATTTATATGAGTCTATTTGGGTAATTTATAATGCCTTAAACATGCTAGGAAAATGAGAGGACCCATATGAATGATTTAGATTTGAAAAATAGTCATTGCTTAGTGAGGGAAAATAACATCACCCTCAAGACAATTTCATTGATGAACTTATCTAAGATTGATGTTAGTGTATAAGAGAAAAAAATATGGATATGATACTTTAAAGATGTATGATTAATATATTTAGCTATTTTGACACAAACTAAGAGGTTCATGTAGGTGACTGAAAACAAAATGGGAGGGTTAGACTCATAACAATCATGTGGATGTGAGATAATGGAAAAAAGGAAACATATACATGTGCAAAAGTCATGTATGGTGAAGGTAGGTCTAAAGTGACATTTTAAAATGTTTGATACCAAATTTTAGTATAAAAAATTACATTACATATTAATATTACACTGATTGAACACACATACAATTATATGGGATACCTACTTGTAATTTGAGCCCTCTTCAGAGTATTAGAACATAGGAATCACTTAGCAAATCAACATGGGCTGGTTGAGGTCAACTTAACCCATTATTTCTAATACTTTTATATGTGAATATAGTTTTAAAATTTTATCTATGGTTTTAAAGTGAATAAAGATGAAAATGAACTTGCACATAATCCCAACCTTTCATATCACACAAAATACCTATCTATAAGTAGGCACAATGATATGTGAAAAAATAATCTAATACTTATCACAAGGATAAATCCAATAGAATTTAGATGGATATGGTTACCATAAACATCTAGGAATAACCTAATTTATTCCAATAGGCTCAAACACTTAGTTTATATATTCAAACAACCACATACCCATTTCAAACCACTATTGACAATTGTACACTATCACATACCATAATATAACTAAAATAAGGTAAGTACCCTATCCTATTGGTCATTTATATTTATATAATGTGCAATAAATTCATCATACTCTACTAGTTACATTCATATTTTCTTAATTTAGATATATATTGATCTATAAACTAGGTGGATATTTTATATTAAGCTTCACCAATAGGAATCCTGTAGTCTTAACCCAACAAGTGAGTGGAAAAAAACTATTGTTCAAGATTAAATTAATTGTAAACCAAAGATATGAAGTGATATAATGAATTATCCATAGTTTTTAAACATAAATGAGAAGTGAATATAACATCAAACACATTAATAAATGATATCTATCTTAGAAAAACCCGACGTGGAAAAAACTCCAATTGGGTGATGCAATTAGACTCTCTTTTCCACTATGTGATTCAGAACATGTACAAGTTACTACCAAAAATTGGAATTCATGGATATAAATTTTACTATTCCCTATCCAAAGCTTCACACATTATTTGTTTACACCTTTTAGACACTTATCATAACAAACCAACATTGAACAACCACTAAATAGCTAATAAAAACTAAAGATAAAATGAACAAGGATTCAAACTTGCTATATTACAATGTGAATCCAATTTCAAGACTCTTTTGATTTCACATGACTTGTATTTATGTGCTCTCAACTTTGGAGTCTGCCAAGAAACTCAAATAAATTATCACTGGGAAGTTTGAATGTTTTAAACTTTTCCTCTTTGGGCTCTTTATCTTATAGAAATACTATCAGTGTTAATAAATTGGTAGTTGCAAAAATGTTAGGGAGATTTTTGATCTATCAAATATGAACATTGGTGGTTACACATGTGCACAGGGTAGTCAAAAAACTTCCACCTAAATATAATAGTGGTTCTACAATCTTAAGTAAACCCCTAATTTTTAAGAGTAGAAAACATCAAATTTATCACAATGAATGTGTCTAAATTACCCCCACATTAACTTTGGTATTATAAGATAGCTGAATTGATGTTTTTACATGAAGTGTCTTACATGCATGGATAAATTAGGTATAGTGGAAACATCTATTATACATGACTAGTATATTAAGATATAATTTTAGATCATTCTCCCCTAATTTAAGGCTATTAGTCCCTAAAAGCTCTAGGAAATAAATAAGTGAAAAAATTTCTTTCCCTCATCTTCTCTAGAATACCATTTGGCCTTTCTGGGTAGATGTCCCTTTAGCCCAACCAATCAATGCTCTTGCACCCTTCTTCATGTTGTCCTATCCTTCTTCTATAATATAAAATATTCTTCCAATTCCAACTAACTATTGGGGGAGAGGCATTTAATTGAAGGTATAAAAAATCCTTCATCTTCATTATTTAGCATAAAGGCTACAAAGACATAAGTTATCAACATTGACAAATGAATAAATCTTCATACAAGGAAGCAAGTTGAGTATAAAATAATTCTTGTCCATTTGTTATATAATTTAGTATAAAATAATTCTTGTCCATTTATTATATAATTTAAAATGGACCATACCTTAGAGGTTTAATCTTATTAGACTTAACTTTGAGTCTTTATCTACTCATCTACCACCATGCCTTGTCTCCAAGAAGGAAACTATGTTCAGTTCTATGGTGATCATGCCATACTTCATGCTTGGCATGTGACTCCTTCAACCTTTGTTTCACTTAGAGGTGAATTTTTTAAATATTATCAATTAATATTTCAAATTTGTGGATCCCTTGATCAAATTTCCCATTGTATTTCCATGGTTATTTCAAAATAACATCAACTATACACCAAGGTAATTAGCCAAAACAAATTTCAAAAGGAGTTTTCCTAGTACAAGAATGGACTACCCTATTATAAGAATGTTGAATATATACCAAGTTTTCATCATAAATATTAGGATGATTCCTATTATACCCTTTCAATAGTTATACCAATGTTATATTCAAACCTCTATCTACTCATCAATTTTTGGGTGAAAAGTGGTAGATTGTTTCAGCTTAATATCTGTATTCTCCCATAATGTTTCCTAAAATTTAACAAAGAATATTGAGTCCTGATATAAAATAATAAAACCAAAGTGAACCCACACATTATAAAAAAAATTCATATACATCAGTACCTTTGAGGGTTTTCATACAAGAAATAAGAATACACATCTTACTAAATCAATCCATAGCCACAAATAGATAGTCATGCCCCCTCTTCGACATAGGCAACCCATATACAAATTCTATGGAAATGATTTCCCATGGACTAGAAGGAACTGGTAATGGCATATACAAACCCAAATTCCTATTATTAGTCTTGATTTTACTACATATAAAAAAACTTATTATGAGCTTAGCAACACCAATCTACATATTAGACTAATAAACATACCTCTAAAAATGTGAAATAGTCTTAATAACACCAAAATGTCCTATAAATTTTGAAGTACATGCTTCCCTCATTAGCTAAAATAATACCTTATTGGGCATAAAAAAATTACTTAAGTTGTAGAGTAACCCATCTCTAAGGTAATAATCATCCTTGGGCTCAAAACTTGCACCTTGGGAACTCTTTTCTTAAAAAAATGGCTCCCAAAAATCTACATCATGCTCATATTTTTTCAAATAAGTCTCACACATAAAAGACACAAAAATAGTTATGGTGCCCATGGTTGAAAGAAAAATAAGTCTAGATAATATATCAACTAACACACTTCTCTTATATTTAATAATCAAATGAAATTATTTCAAAAACCCCATCCACCTATAGTGTCTAGATTGTTCAAGTTTAGTTTTTGCTTGAAAATATTGGAGAGGTTGATGATTCACATGGACAATATTTTCCTTACCCACGAGATAATGTTTCCATTTTTTGGCCACTTGGACTAGATCACAAACCTATAGTTCCTTATCATATGTAAAATAATTGATAATTGCACTATGAAATAACTCTGAATGGTAATATATAGGCTTACCTCCTTGAATTAGGACAACCCCCATATCATAGTCACTAACATCCCTTTCCACCTCAAAGGGTAGCTACAAGTTATAAAAATATTATACCAAAGCATGGCTAATATTATGTTTAAACATATGAAATGCATTTTGTTTCTTATTACCACAAGTAAAACTCTTACTACTTGATGTAATAGCATCCAAAGGTGTGGCTATAGAAGATAAGTTATTGATGGAATTCATCAAATATCGATTTGCACCAATAAAGATCCTTATTTTAATCACATTAAAAGGTCTTGACCACTTCATAATGGCTTCTACCTTAGCTGGATCAACTTTAACTCTTGATATTCAATCACATGCCTTAAGTAGATGTGATTGATGAGCAAAATCACAATTTTTCTCATTCAACACTAACTTATTTTACTTAAAAAAATTAAAAACATGATTAATATGATCAAAATTCTCATAAAACATTATGATAAATATAATAATATCATCCATACACACAATGAAAAAATATTCAACAAATGGCCTCATTAACATTCATCAACCATATGAAAGTAGGTAGTGCATTGCATAACCCCAAAGGTAGAAATAACCATTCATACAAACATTACCTTGTCTTGAATTTTGTCTTCCAAATATACTCTTTTTTAATTATCACTTGGTGATACCAAATTTAAAATAAAGCTTAGTAAAATACCTGACATGCTAAAATTAACTTATAAGATCATCAATCCATGAAGACATTACCTATTTTTTATGGTAATCTTTTTAAATGATATATAATCAACACACATTCTCCATTAACCATCTTTATTAGGTACTAAACAAATAACACAACCACATGGAGAAGTACTAGGATAGATTACACCTTGATTAATTAAAGGTTATAATTTATATTTTACCTCATTGGCATACTTTAAAGATTGCCTTTACAACTTGAGTTTTAGAAGCAGACTATTTGTTAGAACTAAATTTCATGTTCAATAAGCCTCATTAGTGGAAACCCAGTGGGATCATTAAAGACTTATTTGAATTGTTTCACCATCTATCCCATATGTTTTTTATATTTATTATGAACAAATTGAAAGTATGTCTTTGCACAACAAATTTTTATTTTGAGTATCTCTCAAAAGAAACAAAATAAACTTTCCACTATCATTAATAATATTCTTAGCTTCAATAAAAAAACTAGAATGATGACATCAATGAGTGATGGTGTGCATATTATTGGGTGAATATTTTGTCACCAACTAAGGGAAAAATAGGTGTCTCAACCACAACATAGGGAGATTGATTGGCCAAAACATGTAGGTTTACCACATCAAAATGGGACAAATATCTCCTCTCATCAAGGGGAGGTTACCTATAACTATAAGGTACTATATACTATAAATAAACTACAAATAACACTCAGGGTAGGATAACACCATCCATATCTCTTTTTTTAGAGATGATGTTCACAAACATAGGAGAATTCCTGGGTGATTACTAGAGGTAATTCTCTTCTTTCATAAGTAATACTCAATCAACAACCAGATTCATTCTTGGGTAGTAAAAGTAACTAGACACAGTAACATAGTAGGATGAAGTGTAGCACAAAGTCTCCACATCAACTGCCAAAGAGTGAAATATATGAAGGATAATGGGGGCACAAAGTCATCCCAAGATCTTTTACACAGATATAGAAAACAACACACTAAAGACCATTGTGGCAGCACAAAGTCTCTCCACAGTCAGCTTCAGGATACCTTCTTGATTACTTCCACTAGTTATGCTTGTTAAATTAAATGGACAAGAATGCTTCTAGGAAATAGACATAAGAATAATTTCCTAAATAACATAAGCTATTCTAGCACAAATTCTAAAATGTCACTTATTTTCTCATTCAAATAAAGAAATATGATTAACAATCTGAGCTCAAAGTCTTAGGAATTGTCTTTTAATTTGGGCAGAGTTTCACTTCTAATAATAAAGAGGTCTCCCTTATAAAATGGGATATTAAAATATATAACATTCCAAGAAAGACTTGGGTGCTTGTTTTAATGAAAATGGCCCATGCTGAATTGAATGCCTTAAATATCTGTGAAAGGGCCATGCTGGAATAGGTCATTAGTCTTGACTTTGGCATTCTGAATCATCTCAAATGTCTCCTCTTAAGCATGGGTTATCTAGTCTTATTTATGATGATTAAATATCTATCCATTCATCCTTACTTAATGCAAAAAAATAGGCTACATCTTTGAATGCTCATGCTCTCTGATGTTCACCTGGTGGACTATTTCACCTATTGGAAATAACTCTCCTATAGATATTTTTGGATTTCCTATAGTTTTTCTCTCTTTCCTTGCCATGTTTTGTCCTTCCTTGGTGATCTAAGATCTTAGGGCTATCTTCTCAGTTTTAGCTAGCTTTTTTGGCTCCTTCTTTGGTCGGTCACTGAGTTTGTTCTCAGGTGTGTATCTTTGAAAATCAATGGATATTTTATTACCCTATATTTGACATCTATAAAGATGTCACTGATCACTTAGTCACTTGAACCTTTGAAATGCATCAGTTTAATGGTTCAAAGTGGTTCAATGGTTGGTGGTTCAATGCTTCTTGCAAAGGGCTGCATTCACTTAGTCCTTTTTATGAGTTCAATGTATTTGTTGAACCAATCATTTGAACCATTTGCTTGGAATATTCTTCTAGAATCTTCTACTTTGAACATCTTCTATAATATTATGTTCAAACCTTTGAAACTCTTTGAAGCCTTTTTTTCTTTAAGTCCACTGAATTCATTGAACCTTTGAACTTGCTAAAGTCTTCAAACTTTCTAGATCCTTTGAATTGCTTAACTCCTTTTAAACCTTTGAACCACTTTAAAATTTAAACTTGTGAAAGTTCAAGGTTCAATGGTTCATTAGTTCAATGGTTCATTCCACTTGTTTGAAGCCTACCGATGGACCTTTAATTGAACCTCAATGTTGAACTAGCCTTAAAATTGCCTAAGTGTTGGAACTTCTTTCTAAGAAAGCTTGCCTATTAAACCTATGAGTTCTTTAGTTGAGAAGACTTGAATAATTGAAGAATTTGAATACTTAGAACATTTTTGAGAAGGGAAGAGATCATTTTGGCCTTTAGGACCAAAAGAGTCGATATGTTGTCCCCAAAAACAAGTGACAAATTTTGGGAACAACAGCTGGCTCTAGTTGGGGAGCTTCCATCAATTGCAAAAATAATTGAAGGGAGTAGAATCCAAAATCTTAGTGCCTTCATGTATGCCATTGGGATATAAAGTCATACTACCTAAAAATAAAGGTGAAAAAACAAAACAAAATGAATCAAACAAAACAAAACTAAAGACTATAAAAATATGTACAATTGATGTCATCTGATACTTCAAGGATTGAAGTGCTTTAGATGCTACCCATTGTGAGGTAGTGAAAAGGGCGTGCCATCTTGATACTTTAGTAAGAAACCATTTTCTCCACAGAATCAATGATTGGTGAATGGACCTCTCCACTAGGAATCAAATTTTATGTGCATTCCTTTTGGTTCTCTCCTCTTACCCCACAACAAGACTAGATCTCTAATCCAAAAACCATGAATCCTTGCTCTCTTATTAGAGAGTTTCTTTACCTGACTTTGACACATAGTAGTATAGTCCATTATCATAGTTTGTTGCTCTTCTAGTCTAATAAAGCACATGATTTAATTTTCAACATCAAACTCCTACCAATGGTTGGTATTATCAGGTACACTTGGTTAAAAGACTAGTTTGATAGTGTAACTGTGCTCTTCAAAGTCTTTGTGAGGAACCATGAGGATTGCAGAGATAACCAATGAATTTACATGATTATGAAGCTCTCTGGGCACTATAGAAATATTGAAAGCATCAAAACTTTCAAGACAATCCCATACCTGATTGTGATAATGTTGCAATCTTTCATTCTTGGTTTAACACAGGTTCCTCACCTGACAAACCATCAGTTCAACATCTCCTTTGGCGTGAAGGAGTTTGACACCTTTGTCTTGAGTAGCCTTCAACCCAAGTAATAGAGATTCATACTCGGTAGTGTTGTTGGTGTTGTTGAACTAAAACTTGTATGAAATAAAAATATCTCCTTGAGGAGATATTAGAATAATCTCAACTCCAAAACTGGTAGAAGAGTTGCTGCCATCAAATTCTAGAATCCATACGCCATCAAAAACTACTCGTATCTCAAAATTTCCTTTGTTTGGAGGGGAGGGTCCTTCTACACCTACACTATGCTTTATTAATTTTTCTGCTATCTCATTTGAATCAATTCTTGGATCACCACCTATAGGACTTTCATCTACTAAAACATGAACATCCTCTATGGTTAAGAGGTAATTACCCACCCCTGAAGACTCAAATAGAATTTGAGCTTTAGGGGCTATCATTTGGGTGACAATTTACTTTTACTCCTTTTCAAGGAGTAACCTCTGCATGATGCCTTTGATAGGGATCCTTGCCTCAGACAGGTCCATACTTATTTCTCCACCAACATCCTTGCAAAAATTTTGACCAAGAAGGATGTTGTAGGAGGATGGGACGTCGACCACCAAGATTGTCATCTTAATTCTTTTTCTTGGAAAGGCTGCAAATGTAAACTAGGCATCTTTGATTTGTCCCAGCAAAGGGACTTATTTGTTTTCCATGGAGAAGCATCTCCCAAATGTCTTGGTCAATGTGAGACCAAGATATTCTACCAATTAGGCAGGCATGACATTGTCAGATGTGCCTGAGTTATTGATGCAATTATTCAGCTAATGACCATTTATCAACAGGGAGACATAAAATGGTTCTATCTTCTTAAGAGTAGTAGGAGGAGTAATAACAAGGTTATTTTGGGTGGATGTGGGAGTCATCTTGGGAACAATTGGTCCTATAGGGATAGTTTTATTCTTTACACATTGAACCAACTTATCTAATTGCTCAGGGTTGGATTGCAAGAATTCAAATTTAGACATTTGAATTTTGGTTTTCTTAACATGGTTGATTATATCAAATGTC
The DNA here is from genome assembly GCA_037957365.1 of Torreya grandis. Taxonomy (NCBI): domain Eukaryota; kingdom Viridiplantae; phylum Streptophyta; class Pinopsida; order Cupressales; family Taxaceae; genus Torreya; species Torreya grandis. Next base: position 1,486,546 of record JARHVA010000553.1, read on the forward strand.
TAAAATGAATTAGGAATAGGGGAAGGTAATTCATCCTTCTAGTTTTTAGGAGGGGTGGTATTGGTCTATGAATTTGAAGGAAAATTTGATGTACTCACCTTTTTAGTGATCACCGAGTCCTTTGATTGAAAAGGTAGAGTGGTTCCCCACTTAGAAATTGAAATTATTGGTTGAGATTTCTCCTCTATTTTTTTCTTATCAGCTTTCTGGGCTGATTGGTTCTGGGACTGGGTGAATACAACATATGATCCATCAAATGCTTCACTTTTACTTCTAGGTTCATCTTGGTAATTCAGGAAACCAATGTTGGAGTCGCCAATTGATTCATTTTGGTCTTCCATAAAGATATCAACACCATCTTCCTAGTTTAACTTAGATTAGAAAGAAAAATTTAATTTTATTTCAAGGTATACAACTACTGAGTTGGTTGGAGCTGCTTTAATAACAAGTTCCCCTAAGGGGGAGGAAGATGATTTGGCTACCCTTAATTCCTAGTAACATTGCCTTGGTATGACTAATTGGAGAATGTCCTCCTTGGTATATCTCAGTATGAAGGAGGAGTAGACATCCCTTGCACCATTTGCTTTTTGAGAGCTAGTAACTCATTTACCAACTTTTGCACCATTGGATCAGTGGTGCCTGTAGATGGATATTCAGAGGATGAAGAAGATTTACCTCTATTAAGATCTCTCCTTATCTTCCCCATTAAGATGAGATAATCTTCCAACTTAGTAGCCAAATCTTGCACTGCAATAAGGTCTATGTGGCCAACACATTTTAGTAAAAAACTCACTTCAGGCAACTAAGAGTTGATGAAGAAGCATTTAAGATTCTCAACTATTGGGTAAGCAATTGTAGGAATCCTTTTTCTCAGCTTGTCAAACTTGGCTATGAAATCTCTCATTGGTTCATGAGGCTCCTTCTTAATTTGTGTGAGCTGAGCTAGTTGAGCATGTGCATGTTTTGAAAGCTTGAACCTGGCTTCAAATTTGGCTTTGAAAGTGTTCCAGTCAGTCACTGACTAAGCTTGTAGATGGTAGAACTAGTCTGCAGTAGTAACTTGTAATGTCTCTATGAACAAGCTGATTGCTATGTCTTCATACTCCACACCTATCATGCCATAGGCTATGTTGAAGGCTAAAATATATTCATCAAGATGAACTCTCCCATCACCAAAGAATTTGGGGAAATTCTTCCTTGATTTATGTGGTAGCTCATGTAGAGGTGGATTTAAATTGAGTGGGCCAAAAGAGTTACCCCAGGGGCCTTGAGCTACCATTGTATGACTATGGAAAGGGGAGATAACAAATATTGGTGGGGTATGTATGGGAAAATATCTACTAGCAGAGGAAAAAGAAGACTTGCCTTATATTGGTGACCTGGTGTTGGTAGGAGGAAGACTCCTAGTTCGTTGAAGGTGAGGTTGTGGAGGAAATAAATCAAAATTACTCTGCTACACCAACTCAAAAATAGGGTCAACAACACCTTGATCTATCTAAATTCTTATATAGTGTGGAGCTACTAGATTGTAGAATAAAAATGGAAAATAACTGGCCCTACTTCAGCTTAGAGCTTGAGGCTCCAAACTGCTCATTCTTCCCTAGCAGAGTCACTAAAAATTATTGGGATGGAGTTGGTAGAGTAGACAATAACAATGAAACATTCGATCCCTAGAATATCTAGTTTCACATATTAGAGTATATAATGGAAATGGATAAGGATATGGAGATGGAAAAGAACTAGAACAACTCATTCGATCCCCAACAGAGTCACTAAAAAACTATTGGGTGAATATTTTTTCACCAGTTAACTAAGGGAAAAATAGGTGTTTCAACCACAACATAGGGAGATTGATCAACCAAAACATGTAGGTTTACCACATCAAAATGGGACAAATCTCACCTCTCATCAAGGAGAGGTTCCCTATAACTATAAGGTACTATATACTATAAATAAGTTGAAAATAACACTCAGGGTAGGATAACACCATCCATCTCTTTTTTTTCAAGATGATGTTCATAGACATAAGAGATTTCCTAGGTGATTACTGTAGGTACTTCTCTTCTTTCAGAAGTAATACTCAGTCAACAACCAGATTCCTTCTTGGGTAGTAAAAGTAACTAGATGTAGTAACACATCAGGATGAAGTGTAGTATAAAGTCTCCAACTCAACTGCTAAAGAGTGAAATATATGAAGGATGATGAGGGTACAAATTCATCCCAAGATCCTTTACATAGATACAAAAAACAACACACTAAAGACCATTGTGGTAGCATAAAGTCTCTCCATAGTCAGCTTCAGGACACCTTCCTGATTACTTCCACTAGTTTTGCTTGTTAAATTAAATAGACAAGAATGCTTCTAGGAAATAGACATAAGAACAATTTACTAAATAACACAAGCTATTCTAGCACAAAGTCTGAAAGGTCACTTGTTTTCTCATTCAAATAAATAAATATGATTAACAATCTAAGCTCAAAGTCTCAAGAAATGCCTTTCAATTTGGGTAGAGTTTTGCTTTTGATAACAGAGAGGTCTCCCTTATAAAATGGGAGATTACAATATATAGCATTCCAAGAAAGACTTGGGCACTTGTTTTCATGAAAATATCCCATGATGAATTGAATGCCTTAAATATCTATCAAAGGGCCATGCTAGAATTGGTCATCGGTCTTGACTTTGGCATTCTGAATCATCTTGATTGTCTCCTCCTAAGCATGGGTTGTTTGGTATTATTTATGATGCTTACATGGCTATCTATTCACATTTAATTAATGTAGAAAAATAGGTCATGTCTTTGAATTCTCATGCTCTCTGATGTCTACTTGGTAGACTATTTCACCTATTGGAAATAAATCTCCTACAAATATTTCTAGATTTCCTATAGTTGTTCTCTCTTTCCTTGCCACATTTTGTCCTTCCTTGGTGATCTGAGCTCTCAGGGCTATCTTCTCACTTTCAACTAGCTTTTTTGGCTCCTTCTTTGGCTAGTCATTGAGTTTGTTCTCAGGTGTGCATCTTTTAAAATCAATAGATATTTCATTACCCTATATTTGATGTCTACGGGGATGTCACTGATCACTTAGTCGCTTGAACCACTTTGAACCTTGAACCTTTGGAATGCATTGGTTCAATGGTTCAAAGTGGTTCAATGGTTAGTGGTTAAATGTTTCTTGTAAAGGGCCACATTCACTTAATCCTTTTTATGAGTTTAATGTATTTGTTGAACCAATCATTTGAACCATTTGCTTGGAATATTCTTCTAGAATCTTTTGCTTTGAACATCTTTTGGAATCTTCTATTTGAACCTTTGAAACTCTTTAAAGCCTTTTTTTCTTTAAGTCTACCAAAGTCATTGAACCTTTGAACTTGCCGAAGTCTTCAAAATTTCTAGATCCTTTGAAGCACTTAACTCCTTTTGAACCTTTGAACCACTTTGAACTTTGAGCTTGTGAAAGTTCAAGGTTCAATGGTTCATTCCACTTGTTTGAAGCCTATTGATGAACCTTTGATTGAACCTTAGCATTGAACCAGCCTTGAAACTACCTAAGTGTTGGAACTTATTTCTGAGAAAGCCTTCCTATTGAACTTATGAGTTGTTTACCTGAGAAGATTTGAATAATTGAAGAATTTGAATACTCAGAACATTTTTGAGAAGGGAAGAGATCATTTTGGCCTTCAGGACCAAAATAGTCGATATCTTGTCCCCAAAAATAAGTGATGGATTTTGGGAACAACACATGTGAAGATGATGATGATGAAGGTGAGAGATTGGTTTCAGATGGAGAAGGTGGAGGATGGTGAGCTGAGGGTGTTAAGGAGTGGTGGTAAATAGTTGATGGTGGCATTTGGTGCTAGAAAGACTATTTTAGCATGTGTAGGTTAGGATGTGATAATAATGGTATTAAGGGGAGACCAAGTGAATGGTGAAGGCCATCCACATGATAATTACCAGTTGATGCATGTAACAATGATAGATAATAGTAGTGGTAGTAGCTTAGAAGGGTCAAGGGTGAACTAGACTAAGGGAGTAGGTCCCCTACAAGAACCAATCTTTGAAAGAAGTTGGATCTAAGATGAGTTTGGATGAATAAAGGTTAGGGGAAAGATTGGATCTAGGTAGAGGTAGGAAAATAAAATATGTAATTTTTTTTCTAGTTTTTATGCATCCCATTTTGTTCAAGCTAACATGCCCTTTGAAGAGTTTTTGGGGCTGGATAGGCTGGTGGTGGACAAAGGCATGTCCGAGGAAAGTCCTTCTCCAAGAAAGCATGTAGCTAGAAAATATTTTTATTTGGTTAGGGTTTCTATAAATATTTTTGTGTTTTCAAACTATATTAATACTTTAAACCCCTTTCATTATTGTAGTGATTTTTGTAAAGAAATTAGTCTCAGAAACAACCTAGCTCAGACCCTATTCTGATTTCTAAAATCTAGTTTCAAAATGAAAATATTATATAGGAGGATAAAGAGCTTATGGAGAAGGTTAAAGGAAACATGGAAGCAAAATTATATAATGAAGCCCTAAAAATGGCTTTATTGAGAGATATTCCTTTAATTTTTTTGAGTCTCCTCTACTTTTTCAAAATTTTGATGCAAAACTCTTAATGCTAGAAGTGGAAAGAGGTCAAAGAGATTTGATTGGCAGGTGTGTGGGAAAATGAATTTATTAGAATTATCTTTTAGAGTGGTCTCAAAAAAATTGGCGCATACTTAAATCTCCTTCTTTATCTATCTTAGAAAATGGTTTCTTTATGCTTTTGTTTCAATCCTATGAAGATAGGGACTTTGTATGGACAAACGACCCTTGGTTTGTTGGAAAGTAGGGGTGTTTTTTATCCCTCAATTATTTAGGTTAGATTTTATAACCTACCCTTGGTCTTTTGGGATGTTTATCTTTTCAATAAACTAGTTGGTAGGCTGGGATATTTTGTCAAAACTGATGATTCCATTAAGGATAATCTAAACTATGTTGGGGTGTGTGGGTTGGTGGATATAGCTAATCCTCTGCACCATTCTATTTATATTTCTTCCTCCCATGGTGTGTGGAATAAATTTATTAATTTTTAAGGTCTCCATTTTAGATGATTCAAATGTAATCAAGTTAATCATAAGATTGATTCATTCCCTAAGAAATTTTTTCAAGGATGTCATTCAATGTTCTTGCAGAAATAGGTCAGAAAGATTGGTTGCCTGAATCAAGATTTGGTTCATAAAATGTAATTATATTCTAAATCCATTTCCATTGAGATATCATCTACAAAACTCTTTCATCAGGATTTGAACATGCCTAAAAAAGGTGAGGATTTGATGACATCAGTATTGCAAATTGATAAGTAGGTAGGGAAGCCTTCCTTTCCCTATCAAGAAAAGGATGTTGTCCTTGAGGAATTAGGGATATATCATGTTACCAATCTCCCTCCTATAGCTAACTCCTTTAAAAAAAATCAAATGAGATTGCTCAAGTTGGGGAAGATGAAGAAGAAGAGCTAGCCAATAGAGTAGTTATGTATATTTCATAGTAGCCTAGTGTATTAAAGACCCAAAATTATGGCACAAAAAGGAAAATGGGTATAAAAATGGAATTATAAAGGATACAACTTGATTATTTGAACTTCATTAATGGGGGCACATATTAGATTGTGAAATATTTGCTCTTTAGCAAGACTAGGCATTTGTTGGTAGCTAAACACTAAGCTTAACAGTTGGGTATATAATATTTTTACTAAGTAATTTTTCTCTTGGACTTTCATTATTTGAAAGTCATTTGATTATCTGGTCTGTTTCTTTGTCTTTTATTATGGTCAGTGTCCATTAATCACTTTTTTTTTGTACTCAGCTTAACCTTTTTTTTGGGTGCTCTAATATTTTTTGGTGTAATTTTTCATGAGGACTGGACCCTTGTTTTGTGATCCAAAACTAGTTAAATTTATCATAAAAAACTTGCATATACTAAAAAAAAATATTCTTGGCTTCATAGGCACTTACCAAAGAGATTTTGGAATCACCTTTACAGATTGAAATGTTGTAGCTCTTGCCATCCTTAACCAAATGGTTTGAGTTGGCTATAATCATTAATATAACATCTTGGATATAAAAATATGGGTTATAAAACTCTACACCACACACACCAAGAGACCCAACATCCACTGTAACTTCATTAATGAAATGTGCATTAATACTAAACTTAACTTTGAATTTATTGGTCACCTTAATTTTTACACCTTTATTTACCCAACCCAAATCATATGGGTTTGGATGATTGTAATTTTTAATCTTATATTTGTCTTGTAACTCTTTACTTATCAAATTAGCTCATGAAAATGTATAAAAAATAGCATCCACCTTTTTTATTTTCATTTGAATTTTAATATGGAAAAATTTAAAAAAATCACTCTCTTCAGCACTAATACTACATAAACATACTTTTATATTGATGGAGGTTTAATATAATGTGTATTCCACATTGGATTTATAACCAATTTTCTCACCTTAGAGAGATCACATAGCCTTCTTATTTTTATTCTTTAATGGATGGAATTTTAGGTGGAACTTCCAACATTGATCCTCATAATGTCTATCAAGATCATGATGCCCAAAATGTATTTTAGATTTTTTTAGAAGTGAAAGTGGAATTATGCTTACATTTACATATTATTTTCCCATTTTAATTTGAACTATCTTGTAGCTTTGGAGTGATTTGAGAGGTAGACAAACCCTTCTTTGTTTCATCCATCTCCAAGTATTAGTGAACTTGAGAACAAGCCTCATCTACATACATAGGCTTGGCCAAGAGGACAAATCTCCTCAAATGACTATATATTCCACCCACACACTTCATCAAAATTTCATGGAACACTATATATTTTCCTCTTTTTACAACCTTATTTCAAAACTCAATTGTGTATTCATATACACTTTCCTTAATTTTGCCAATATATTGCCAATACACAGACCTCTCATCCTTATAACAAATAGAATAAAATTAAATCTTAATTAATTCCTTAAAATCATCCCACTTAGTGTAATCACTCAAAATTTGGTCACAAATACTTGATTATATTAGTTTTGGCCCTATTTCACTTTGATTGACATGAACACTTAATTTGGATCTATTTCACTACCTTATTCTATCCTAAGCACATATGAGGACATTTTTATTTTGTAAATTGCTATCTACCACCTAATTTTTTTTTAACCCATAAAAACCCCTCTATGTATATCCATATATTTATCCATACCTAAAAGTTTCACATTTCCCTAAAGGACAAAAATGTCCAATATGGGATAATAGTGGAAAAAGTTTTTGTCCCCTATGGTAGGTTTCTATCCTTGGTATTCTAATGGTTAATTTTCAAATCTAAACCCTCCCTTTGTGATCTATGTTTTTAGGATTTTTAGCATGAGGTTTTCAATTTTGGATTGCTATAAAGGCACACTCAAGTCACATACTCTACCACTTGGAAATTTTAATATAGAGGCATATTTACACTACTCCACATAGAGAATATTTCCCATTCCTCGCAATTCTGATTCTAATAATTTGAAGTAGTCCTCAACCAAGTCCAAAGTATATTTTATCCAAGTTAAACAAAATTAGGATCAAGTATAAAAGGCATTTATAGATGCATTCATATAGTCAATGGAACACAATCACACAAAGCACGTTAAGTGGGAAAACTAGGTGGTCTTGAATTCCCTCTTCAAATTATTAGATACATAGGTAGTTTTTAATCATCACAAGGGTTATTGGGGTTATTTTATCCCATTGCACTCTTCCCTTGTTCTATTTGCAATTTTTTTATTATTATAAAACATTATTAGGGTTTTAACCTTAAATAAACTATTTGTAGATTTTTTTACACATCTAAAGGTCAAATATCTACACATATACCTAACTCAAGCCATTGAAAATGATCATGACCCAAGTTTATTATTTTTTATCAAAGGACAAGATTGAGCAACTAAGGATTATATTGGTAGTCGATCCTATCCCAATTAAATGATCCTATCCTTCATAAGTTTTAGTTCACACATTTTGGTTACTTATAAATTTAATTCCTATTTATCTGTTTCAATATTCTATCAACTTCACATAGTCATTTCTCAAACATAAACAAATATTTTTTTATTTCATTCACATTTTGTCAAATTTAGTCTTTTACTTTCATTTTTCTTGTCAAAAGTTGATTTATAACATTCTATTCAATTTATCTAAATTAGGGTTAATTAATATATTAATTCAAATTATGGTAAAACATATTGATAAACTTGATATAGTTATACACTTTCATTTATGAGCCCACTTTTTATTCAATCATTTCTTCAAAATTTTGTCTTAGGGTTTAGATAAATTTTAAAATATCCCACACTAAAAGAATCTTCTTTCAAAATTGACACTAAAAGAATTTTATTTCAACCTTATATATAATAGATAAAACTAAAAACAATTTATTTTGACCTTTGATATGATATCTGACATGGAAATAATTTTAATTTGACTTTATATTTCAAGGGAATTTACAAATCTCTATACACAAAAATATTTGCATTTTATTTTAGGATCTAAAATTAATTTTTTATAATTTCATTTACAAAAAATATATGGCTATAATAGATAAACATTTTTTACTTTAAAATTTCCTAGTTTTTATTACATGTTGTATTCCATTAATAAGAAAAATTATTAACAATCATGTAATCAAACAAATCAAATTCAATAAGGATTAACTGCTTAATGAATGATCTCAAGATCTATTAATTTTCTATTATAATGAACAAAGTACATATATGATTGTTGAAAAAAACATTATTCAACCCCATCCACCTTCAACGCATCCTCTTGATGGTGATTTTATGTATTTTAAATCAAAAGTTCCTAAGGCTTGTGTCTATGAATCCTTTCAAATTCATATACACACTATGAGAGAATTAATAGAAGATTTTCAGAAGCAAAATAAATATTTCATTTCAAGGACCACATTATTGAAAATTATATTACCTTCAAAAAGAAAGCATAACATGTTAGTCTTAATCATACATCTACATCTTCAGTTAGTTATTTTTTCTTAGCAACATTTCATCTCAAGATTTGACACCAAAACAAAGTACATCTACAACTAATTATTCAAAAATTAAATAAAAGCTAGTAAAAGTTCTAGTGAAATTCTAAGAGAAATGACTCAAAATAATTTGGTCAAACTACCTCCTATACATCTTATAATAATATCAAAATAATATTGTGGATATCATATAATGAACTTGCATCATACAAATATTTTTTGGGATTTGAATAACAAAATATAAGTATCCTTGACAGTGGTGATCTTATAATAGATACATCAATCAAGACATCCACTCAAATTATGAATGCATCTCCTAAATAACAAGTGCACTTAGAATAGATGGTAAAATTAGAATAAGAAAGGTTAAAAATGGAAAAATTAGAACAAGAAAATATTCAAACAACAAAATTAGAGAAAGCAAGGTTATAAAAGGAAAAAGATGAAAATGAAATGTTGAAATTACAAACGAAAAAGTCAAGTAAGCAAAGGGAATTATTGGAAAAATAATATTATTTGGGTCCTTTAGTATAGTTTAGATTTATCCCAAGTCTTTTTTAAGTGTGCATTTATTTTATTTATATATGAACTTATCTTAGATTTATGAGGTGGCACTTACCTCTCTTGTCCACTTGTTGGATTTGGGAGTTACTTGCACAAGTAACTCCTCCCTCTACATGTCACACAAATCCTCCTCACATGTAAGAGGATTAAGACAATTGGAAAACACATGAGGCTTGATAATGTAACTCCTTTTTCTCTCATAGATCTATTTGTTTATATCTCATATCTCATTATTCACATTGCAACACAGTATATTCTCTTCTTGACTTACTCTTGCATTATTGTAATGCTATTTTGGATTAATGCCATTCTTTTCTCTTCTAGATTATAATTGTTATGTACTTATACTTGATTCATTATCACAAGCCTTTTAATAATATTATGAGATTTTTCTCCATTCGACAATTTCCACACTTATCCAATATCTTGTCTCGCATTTTGTGGTTTGCTCATTTTTAAAGGTAACTTTGTTCCTTCAAGCATTTTAATTATTTATTTTTCAACATTAATCATTAGATATTTGGAAATATTTATATTAATAATTTATTTAAAATGATAAATTAATAAAATAAAATCTATAGAAGTTTTTAAAAAAATTCAAGATAAGCAATAAAACATCCTTAAAAATTTGTTTCTCACAAAGGAAGTTCAAAAGAAAAATTTTCCTAAATTTTTTAATGAGAAATATATGGTTGTTAAGGATTAAAAAATCATATATATTTCATGCATAGAGGACCAAGATAAGGATAAAACTAAAACTTATATGGTTACATATTCAAGTCAAGAAGTAAAAAAAGTAGAAACTACTCAACTTTCTAGCATGTAAGTAGTTGTTGACATTATTGACCTCATAGATAAAATTATTACCCCTATAACTTGAAAATTTAATTATCATGTTTTTTTCCCTATTTGATACTATGTTTTTCATTTAATGTCTTTAAAATGGTCATCCAAAACCTTGATTATCAGAGATTAAGGTAAATTTGATGAATTTAAGGTTTTGATCATCATGGCCATGTGCTTGTCTAGCCACCTCTTGACCTATTTTAGGTTTTTTTAAGTGATTAAATGAGTCTAGAAAATATTAATAGGTTTCATGACTTGTGTTAAGGTAATTAAATTCTTTACAATTGATCAAACTAGTTGGTGATATGCTTGACTAACCTCATAACCTAGTTGTTGTATTTTGGATCACTTTATGGCTTTTAGACTAGGTTTTGCATGATAATGGTAGTATAATATCAGAATAAGATCATGATTTACCTATTTATACATTAAAATGTCTAATAAATACTTTTAAAATACTTTTATTAGGTTTTTAAAGTGGTTATGGCACTTTTAGGGCTAAAAAGGCCTATTTTGAGGCTATTCATGTAGTTATTCAAGGTATAATTGACCTATAGGAATATTTAGGATCTTATTTTTTTATTTAAAGGTCAAATACATGGTTTTTAATGATTTTTAAGTGTCAAAATATAGAAAACTAGTTTTTCTTTTATCGACTTCCTTGGTAGCTCAAAGAAGGCCATTGATTTTTTATCAATATAATCAAGTGAGAGAGAGAGTTAGGTCCAAATATATTGGGAAATGATAGGTAACCTAATGATATTAAATTTAGTGTCATTTTTTTCAATATTCATTCCACCATATTTAATAACAATCGCTAAGAATGTAAGGGGGTCACTATATCCTAGTCATCTAGGCAGGGTCTAATTTTGTCTCTATTTATTCACTTCAGATATTGATGGATAAAAATGGTTATATTGGGATGATTTTAGGGTAAAATATAAATTTTTTAATGTTGGAATCATAAGGTGATTTTTATTGACAATGAATCTTTTGATAGGAAACTAGTTTCCTATCTTGATTGTTAAGGTTGACAATTTTTAAGCATGTTTGATATATAAGCTGAGTGTATTCATATTCAGGAGTTATCAAATTCATGTTTAAGATATGATACACCTATATATTAAAAAATAAAGGTTTGGGTACCTTCATATTGAATAGGGTCTTTCTTGAGGTAGCTTGAGTAAGATGGGGCCTTTCACATAATACAGTTGTAGGTCTAATGTGATTCTAAATGTGTGAGACTATATTAGTGAGGTTAGAATAATATTTTAGGATTTAAAAAAGGTGAGAAATTATATATTTACCCTTGGGAATACAATATATATGACATTATAAGACCATGCTTTCTTAAATCTCAAAATAACACTTGTAGGCCTAATGAGTAGGTTAGAAGAACATCATGACATGTGATAGGAACATATAATGTTTTCATAAGGAGTCATGAAGATAAATAAATTATCTTAGAGGGCGTGAATTTTTTTCTCAGTCTTCATAAGGTATTCAAGGTGACTATTTCCATTCAAGAGATTTTTATGATCCAATTAAGCCTCAGATTCCTAAATAACATAGTCAAGTCTGTGTACTATTGTATCACCAACTATTAAGAGAAGTAAAATAGGTATGTGCCATAAAAAATGTGTTATGATGTTTTCAAGATGAATATTTAATGTGAAATAATTACTTTCAATAGATGATAATGATCCAAGTGACACCAAGGTACAAGTTAGACGCATGAAAGAAGACCTTAAAATATAGTTTATCAGAGATTAAGGTACTTTAGCAATTTTAAAGGTAAAATCATGTTTTTGTTTCCATGTTTATCAAGATTTTTGAATGTTCCTACAAGTTGGTGAGGTGACCTTATTCTATTAATTAATTTTGGCATCATTATTGTCATGTTATCAAATATTGCATATATATTTTCTCTATCCGTACAAAGGCCTAAAAGGGCATAATATACACCTACAATAGTCATAATTAGGATACTTCAAGAAAATATCATGTTGAATCATGGAGGTAGGTCATTTTCATGTTTATGAGATAAAATGATATCAATGATAGGTATTTTATGTTTTGATATCTTAGGATCATAAGGTAATTGGAATGATATTTTTCAATCTACAGTTTGTACAAACACTAAATGTACATCTACAACCATGTATTTTAACATGGTCAACAATCTTGTTATGCATTATGAAATTATTATACAAGTCAAGAATATGGTTTTAATGGATGAGTTGAGTGTAGATAATAAATTTAATAATATTTACTGAGGACCAAAAGGAGGTTAGTTATCAAGATAAAGGCAATGGACTTTTGAAACCTATAACTAATATCATTCAATGAGGCTGTCTTATATGTGATCACATAAAGATAATTGTGTGAGAGGAAGAATTTGAAGTATCAAACTTTTATAAGGTGTCAAGAAGAAAAATAAGTCTATTAATACCTATTAAATTTTCTTAATTCTATTCATCTTCTTATTTCAAGTCTAAGAACTCCAAAAAACACCACCTACAACTCAACCTAATTGAGTTTAACTGAGCTTGAAGGACATGGATGAAAAAGAGTGAAATAATGAGATTGAAATTTGGTTGATAAATAAATTAATAAGAGTTTTTAAATTTTAAAATAATTTTACAAATGGTTTTATAAAACAAGAAATCTCTCAAAAGGTTACACACAATCCTAATGAACCTAGAGTCAAACAAGGTGAAGACACGGTCAGTTGTGTACTAAGTGAATGAGAATTATTGTGTGAGATGTTCAATGAGGGGTTTGGATATATTAAAAATATGATAATAAGTTTTGAATATATGTAAAATACATATTAAAGGTCTTATTATAGTCACTTTCCCCAAATAAACTAAGGAAACAAAATATGCACACCTACAACTAGTTCACACCTACACGCAATCTTTATTTGAAATGAGATTGTGGATAGGGGTGATGGATGTGGTGTTAATATGTGTTATATATATGAGTTTTAATGAGATATGAGATTAATAAATTTAATCAATTTACATTATAAGTGTCTAAGAAGGTTTGGCTCAGTGAGACAATGCTCAGCCTAAATGACACAGTCTATTAGAGACCTATAGGCCCACTCACAAACATAGTGAAGAGAGTGTATTTATCACCAAATATTAATTTATAATATTGGAAAGGGAGTTTATATGATATTATTAATACCTAAATCAAGTTTTTATCCTATTAATGAGGATATAAATCCAAGGAATAGACCTCTATGGCTAGTAAATGCAATTTGCATAAGGGTAGAGAAGATCAAGGTTTTAAACCTTTTAGTTTTCAAGGATAATGGAGGATCATGTTAAATAATTTAATGGATAATTTAATTTTTTATATATATTTATTTGGTATAAAAGTGTGTTTTGAGGTCTTAAGACCCAAAATAGCCTTTCTCAGCCTTTTCATACACAATCACCAACCTGAGAGGCAAGTTTGTAGAGGTTAGACCTTTTTGTAGGAGATTCATAAATGATTTGTGTTTATTAGGGTTTTATAGGTAAAATTATTAAAATATATGGAATTGTTTCATCCCTTGGGTCTCACATCTATATGGAAAATCAATAAGAAGGTAGAGAACCCTATTTTTCTTGAGATGGAGCTCGAAGAGGTTAGATTTTTACGCAAAACTTGCATAAGGTTTTATATGTGATATCAAGACCATAACAGATGTTATATGGGTACCCTTTAAATAAATTATTGGCATTGGTTTTTATAATGGACCCCTATCCTTTATGAACCATTGCTAAGAACATAAACCTCTCTAAACCCTTCTTAAACCCTACAATTGACCCAATGGAGAAGATATGATTCTTAATGCATTTATAAATTCCATGATTTAAACTAAAAATGATCATAATGAAATTAAAAACTATCATTAGCTCTACTTTAAGGTGTTTTTTTACATGTTCAGGTATAATACCATATAGTACATGGCTAGATGTGTAATTTAAAGATTATTTGTGAGGGTATAAGTTGTAGAGTGATCTCTAAAAAATTTGAAAACAATTATGGGGGATTTAAATAGGATAACAAATAATTAAATATCTTACACATGTCCCTAAATTTTTTATTACAATCCCTTCAAGTTGGACACTTAGCATAAAAGGGAGAAAACTCAGTTTTGCAAGCCAATAATCAATGGTGAAGGCCTATGAGTGTAGTAAGAAACTTAAATATGAAGGAATGGGTTGTATAAATGTGATATAGATCTCATGAAGTCATTTTAAATCACCAAAACCTATAATTTTCATGAAAAATATCTCAAACTACCCCTCAAACACAAAAGCATCTAGGCTTACCAATGTCCATTTCATGATTTGTCTATTTAGACAAGGCCCAAGAACTTTAAATTTTACATGGATAATGGTATTAGTATAGGTAGATTAAATTAAACATTTTTTTAAATTTTCACATGTGTGGGTGTCCATTTGGGCCAAATCTCTATTTTTAGGCTTAGGAGGCATAATTAAGCCTAATTAGAGAGAGAAATGATAGAAAAGAGATACTTGCACTTGGAGTTGGCTATTAAAACTTGGTATGGAGTTTTAAGGGGATATAGGGTCCTAATAAATGGGACTAATTATCCATTATAGTCCATACACTCTTCTACATAAGGATATTTTCTAGTTTTTAGGGCTATAAAGAATGGGTGATAAAAAAAGAAAATGGAACAAATTTGCATATTCTAGAGAGTTTGATGGCTCTAAGTGATTTTTTTTAGGTCTTAATTGATGTTGATAATCTAATCATGGAGGATATTTACATGATTCAATGTAAACCCAATTTTCTCTCTCTTACACCTCTTTGCTTAAGGAGTCAAGTGATCAAATCACCAAATTGATGCATAAAAACTATTCAAAAGGATTTATTAAGGTTGATACTTATATCTTATTCCTAATAAAGAAATAAAAAGTCAAATTTTTGATTGGAAGAATGATTTAAAGGTTGAAAGGGTCTCTAACACTCCTAAGAAGAACTTCTTTCCTTCCTATGCCTAATATTTTAAAAGGGTCAAAGATGCATCAATGAGCATTATAATATACAAAGTAAGGTGGAGAGACCTAATAAATATCTCAAGATAATATTTAAATGGGGCATGAATTAATACTTAAAGACCTATTTTTAAGGAGGTGACTTATTCTTCAAAAAATGACATGTGAGCTAGTATAGAGGGTGTGCAAGCAAGGATATAGGCATCTTCAAAGTGGTCAAGCCTAATTAATTAATTAATTAATTATGAATACATTTTAATGTTTACCTAACACATGATACTATACCTCTAATCCACTCTAAGGACATAAGTTAATAGAAACATTGTAGGAAATACTATGTATCAATTTAAGGGGTTTGAATACCAAGTTTGTCATCCCTATTTTAGGGTTGCTTTGTCTCCCCATCCCATGTTTTTATTTTTATAATCTCTTTTACAGAATTTTATTATCACTCTTTTACTTTGGAAATGCTGAAATGATGGCAAATTTTTGAACTCACCTCTTGAAAAAATAAGAATCTCTTTTCCTCCATTTTTAGGTTTTGTGTGAAGTGTATGGTGATTGTCATTGATATAACATTGTGAATCAATTGTTTTCCTATGTTATTATCTAGTTTTTGTAACTTAATATAGTATATTTAAGTTTATATGGGTCATACTAAGTGTCAAGTTCAATCTTAGTCTAATCTTGGATGTGAATTCAATCCCTTTTCATTCTTTCTAGGTAAAGAGTGAGTTTGTAAAGTCTTTTATAGAAAAAACTCTTCTAGAAGTCATATACCTGAAGTGAATATAATGTGTGAAATATTTTTCCCTTCCTAAGAGTGATAATTTCAAACATAAGTGGTCATATACATCAGTGCATCACCTTTAGTCCAAGTTTTCATTTCAATTCTAATACAAGTAGTACCTCTTTCACCCTTTTCATAGTTAGAAATTACTAGTTAATTGGATTAAAATTAGGTTTAGTGAGTGCATCAAGGTAACCAACCCTCTATTTGGAGATTCTATCCCTTATAAAGTCACCCACACTTAAGAGAGATTCCATTATTTTAGAAAGAGTGGGAGGTAGCACACATTCTCACAAGGGTAACACTCCTGATTAACAAAAGTAGTGATACATGATTCTTCTCTAGTTCATAATGAGATGTAAGATCCTAACGATGTTAAAAATATTAAAAATAAACACAATTTCAATAATATAAATCCAATCTATGTTGTAGTGAGTTTTTCATATACATATATAAAATATGATAAGAGTGGCATACCATAATTTCAAGAACAAAAAGATAGTTATGAGCATAACTATGCAAAATATTTGTATGATGCTTTCAATAACACAAGACCTACACATAAAAATTCCATTCCAATTAGTGGATTAACACATAATTTAGAATGTGATTAAATATGTAATGAAGGGAATTCATGGGAACATTTTTTGGACCATGTTATTGGTTATCATTTTTCAATTTCAAATCTTTTAAAAGTTTAAAAACAGTCAAATAATTAAAAAAAACAAAAATATGATTGCACATCACTTCTTCATTATTTATGTTGTTCTTATATTTATTGCACATTCATTGATTTAATCAAAATATTCTAATCCCATATCTCTTACTAATTTTTTCTCCTCTTTGCTCTTCATTTTCACCTTTACAGATATGAATAGTCTAAAACAATGATTTATTTTATAATATTCTACCATTTACTTTTCAAATTTTAGAGTCTAAACTAATGAAATTTCATTTTATGTCAAGGAAAAAAAATTCTAGTAGGGGAAAATAATGGTAGATATTCCTATCCCACTTTGAATGATCTTGTTCTATGCAAATTTTTAACCAAAAATCAAAATTTGAGCACACAAAGCCTCAATATTGCCAATTTTTAGACATTCCACTTAATTCCAATAAATATTAATGAAAAATGTTTCTTTTTTTTTGTTATATTACTCATATAGGCCACATAAATTTACAAGTTTACATTTGATAAAATGAGAATGTAAAATTAGTCCTTTGCATACTTATTCAGTTTCCTAAAGTCTTTTCAAAGTTACAACTTTCATATATAGTGGAGAAATCTTGCTCATTTATGGCCATGAAATCATTTCTAGTCCATAATTAACATTAATGTATGTTTCATATTGTTCATATTTCTATCCTTTATTCTAATTTTGATCCAAGGTTATCATTGGTTTCTTTTTTATAAGTTGTAAAATTGTAAAAAAGTACAAAAAAATTCAAATATGTCAAAATATAAAAATATTTAAAATATTCTAACAAACCAAAATAAGGACCTAAGAATGATTAGTCATATAGTTTATATCATTTTCATATGTTATATATCTCATGACTTATAGATAAAATAATATTTTTCTATCACATGCATTTCATTGATATTTATGAGTGTTACATAGGACATACAGATCTCACATGGACTAAGATGTTGCATTTGCCTTTACCTAGTAGCCTTGCTAAGATAGGGGCATATTTTTCACAAATTATAATATTTACAAGTGTTATCATTCTATGATTTATATGCTATTGAGTTATATATACTTCTTAAAAATGTCTTGATAAATCACTATCTTACATTTTATATATAGATATGTGATTTGTTAGGATATGATCATATTATATATACATTGTGTAGATATCTTTCTAGTTATATTCTCCATTGATGTTATTATGTGTACATAGTATATTATATGTTAATTTTATACTATGTACGACACTTGTCCCTTTGTGAAAAATTGTTTAAGCATCTAAATGAGATCATTATTTGGTATGTGTGAGGTTTAATCATATCCATTATTATTGTATACTATCTCTTTATTGTGTGAAACATTTGAACATGCCCCTTGTTTATGATATAATTCATGTCCCTTACATGTGTCCCTTAGCCTTTTATTTAAAAATGTTACTTATGCAACATTTTTAACATATCCCTTGCATGCATCCCTTGGCCTTATTATATGACATTGTGATTATTGTGTTTGTGTGCTTGTTGAGATTGTTAAGTTTTATGAGTTCCATGATTCATATCATGTTCTAATTAATACATAAGATATTAAATCTAAATTTTATTACTATGGGATTGATTGATACATTTATATAGGCCTTTCCTCATATGTTACATATATAATGATACATATCTTACTATGTTGACATACTTTTCAAATATGTTACATTATTCAATGATTACATCTTAATATGCATGATACAATTGAATTTTATTTTGAGATAAGTGACTTTTAAGATATAATTCAATCACCTCAAAATAGGAGAATTTTAGTGGGCTTTATCAGACATAAAATAATCCTTTTCAAATCAAAAATAATTTTTTTATAAAGAACACACTTTCAAAGTTTCAAAATGGTACAAAATTCAGTCATTGACACACATTATGGGGGAATATGCTATGCATATGCACTTAAATTATAGGATAAATGTACCGAGTCATAAATTTTTGGTTGCATGATACATGTTCATGCATAATTTTCAAATCAAATTTACAAATTTACATCTATATATAGTTACTAATTTTACACACTGTTATTTTTCAAAATTTAGGGGGCATGATATAAAATCATGCCATACTTTTAAATACTACTTGATATATATGAACATGATAGGATAATGGATGCTATCAATTTATATTTTTATCATGAATTTAGAAACAAAAGAAAAAAGTGATAATTACAAGCCATTTACAATGGTTGATTCAATTAAAGTGCACAATGCATAACTTAGAGGTTCAATGCCCTCAAGCTTTATGTCTACAAATCCATTATGGTTTTCAACTTGTTTCATGTATTGGGGATACAAAGATACATGTTTTATTATGTTTACAAATCCATTATGGATTTCAACCTATTTCATGTATTTTATTTTCTATACAATTTCAATTAAACTTAAGGCCTCCTCTAAAATTATCCATTGGTTTAGCTAAGGAACCAAAATTTCCAAGTGTTTAATGGGAAACAAAAATTATCCAATGCTTCAAGGAAACATCATCTCTAAGAAAAATTACAATATAAATGTGGTTTCACACATATAGGTGTATTCATTCCTTGTGATTTTCAATATTTTCAAATTCAAGTTACATTTCAATTTTTTAGTTTTACATATGAGCATTAACTCTTTTACACCATTGTAGGATTGTATAAAGAACACCTTGCATGATTTGGATCTTATCCCAAAGGCAAAGTGTGTATCACACACTCATGTAATATTTCTCCTTCACTCTAGTAATTTCATTTCTTTACTAAATGGTGGGAAAATATTGTCACTCAAATTTTGTCACAAATACTTGATTATGTCAATTTGGTTCCATTTCACTTTAATTGGCTTAAGTACTTAATTTAGACTTATTTCACCACCTCACTCTATCTTAAGCACCTATGAGGTTTTTTTTAATTTTCAAAATTGATATATACCACCTAAAAAAATGTTTTAATGTCTAAAATCCCCTCTAAGCATCTATATAGATAGATTTAGATCCAAAAATCATATGTTTCCTTGAAGGACAAAAATGTCAAGTAGGGGATAATAATGGCATTCATTTTTTCCCCTATTAGATGTTTATGTCCTTGGTAATCTAATTTTAGTTTTAAAATTTAAAACCTCCCTTACTTTGTGATTCATGTTTTTAAGATTCTTATCGTGAGGTTTTCCCTTTTAGATTGTTATAAAGGCACACTCAAGTCACCTATTATACCACTTGGCAATATTAATACAGAGGCATACTTACACTAATGCACATTGAGTAAAGCTTACCCATTCCTCACAATTTTAATTATAATCATTTGAATAAATTATTATCCAAGTACAAATCATTTTTTATCCAAGCCAATGTAAATCATGATAAATTATTCAATCCATTTATAGATGCCTTTATGTAGTCAAAGGATCACAATCATATAAAGCAATATATGTGGGAGAACTACGTGGGATTTATTTCACTCTTCAAATTATTAGATATGTAGGTAAGATTCAATCATCATAGGGGTGATTGGGGTTAGCTCAACCCATTAGACTCCCCCTTTTTTATTTAGAAGTTTTCAATCATTAAAAAGCCTTTTTAGGATTTAAACCTTGAAAAAACTAATTGTATTGATTCATCACACATCTAAAGGTCAAATATATGCATATAGACCTAACTCAAGTTATAGTAAAAAAATCATTACATAAGCTTCATATTTTTTTAAAAAGAAAAATAATAACAAACTTAGGACTATAGTGGTAGTCATTCTTAGCCCAACTTTGATGATCTTGTCCTTCATTTTTTTTAGTTTTAACTTATGGGTACTTGTATATTTAGTTCTTTTTTATTTGTTTCAATCTTCTATCAACTTCACATAGTCAGATCTTAGATATAAACAACTAAATTTGTCATTTCATTCATAGTTATTATTATTTATTTTTATTGAAATCTATTGAATTCTATATTTTATTTTAATTTTACTTATCAAAAATTGATTTACAACATTTTATTAAATTTATTTGAATTAGGGTTAATTAACCTATTAATTCAAAATATATTAAAACACTTACTAATAGGAGGAATATTAGTAACAACTAAGGAATGAACATAAATCTCATTCCAAATTAAAACACGATTAGTTAATTTTAACCTTACAAAATAAATTTATTAGATCTTGTTAATCTGATGCAAACTATAATATGTATCTTAGGAGTTTGAAGAGCACACAAACATTGATTAGTTACTTTTTAGTGAAGATAATAAAAATAAAATCATAACAATACAATGAAACTAAACAATCTTGCTTAAGAACTAAGGGAGCATAACATATTGAACAAGACCAAAAAATATAGATAAAAATACACAAAAAATTTAATTCCCTTGTCAAAATTGATGTCCACTTGTTGGAATAATAGATGTTCATGCTCGATCTATGGCATAAGTGACTTATATAAATGATTATCCATATTGGTATCACTTATCCAATGGACACTTATGGATTTTAAAGGCTTGGATTGGCTTGGTGTGAAGCTTGGTATCAAATTAGCATTATAAGATTACTTTGATGGATTTTTAAAGGCATTCCTATAGAATAACCTTACACATAAAAGCTTGTTTGGGTAGAGTGAGGGAAATTATATTTATAGGTCTCAGAACTAACTCTAAACCTAAGGAGATTAGGTTTAATTCTAAAATTTCTTGAGTCTAAAATAACCTAGGTTTAGTCAGGTTAACCTTGAGTTGGGTCAAAGTACTCATGAAGTCTTGAAAACTCATTTTTAGATATTTATGAGCCATGAAAACTCACTTTAGATATTTTTGAGGTTGTGACTTACCTTTTTATACTATTAGGAATTAGTAATTCACTTGATTATCTCCTATGAATTTAAATTAATATTTGGCTAAAAATTCCTTTTTAGATAAATGAAATTCACTAATTTAAATTGAAATTTTCACCTAGGCAAGTTAATTGAGATTTGATTTTAGTTTAATATTGATTATTAATTTTTGGCTTTTGGTAATTGTTTTAAATGTTTTGAATTAATAGCTCAACAAGTGAATAATATCATAATACTAGGTTGTAATTTGACTAGGGTTGAAACCAAACTAGGTTATTAGTACATAAAGGGTAATGTTCCAAATAAGAAAGTCTTTCCATATTTTTGACCAATTAAATCCATTAAAAAAATGAATTTGGGTAATTCATGTGATTTCTAGGCTTAAATTATGTAATTTTATAGAAATTAATCTAAATCTCCATTAAGGCATAAAAGTGGCCAAAACTAAGTGTTTATAGTTTTCCCCTATTTGAGAAGATATTGTGAGACATAGGCATATTAACATATTTTCAAAGAATGCAAAAGTTGTTAAGTCAAAAGGTTGATACCCTAAAGGGATGTCAAGTAGCCTTGGATGCCCCCTCAAGGGAGCAGTTGGCAAATAGAGTTATCAAATGTTCTATTGAAATTAATAAAATGACACAATCTAGTGGTAACAAGGGTGAAATTCCTAATTTTCCCAAAGGAAATTATAATCAGTAATTGTGATTGAGTCACTGATTTACCCAAAGGTAGTTATAATCAATAATAGAGGGTGAGACACTAATTTTCCTAAAAGTGGTTATAATCAGTAGTAAAATGGTGGATTCACTAATTTTCCCAAAGGCAATCATAATCAATAATGGTGGGTGAAGGCACTAATTTGCCTAAAGGTTGTTATAACCAATGGCACAAATATTTTCCCCTATAGGGTGGGTAGATCAAGAAAATAATGATTTACCCAATGATGGTTATAATCATAAAAATATATCAAAAAATAATGATTTTCCCAAAGATGGTTATAATCATTCACATGTGGAATTGCATGATTTTAAATGAGTTTTCCCTAAAATGGAAAAATATATTGTTTATCTATCAAAAAAGAATTTACCACACCTGGGTAAATTGGCAAGGGGAGATATTGTGATAAATATATAAAACAAATTTATGATGAGATGGTAAAGAATAACAAAAAATTTATAGCCTAAGTGTGAGTAGAAAGATTCATGCTCAAATAAACATGTGGTATAGGTATAAAAATAATGTTATTAAATAGGTCTCATAAGTGGCCCAAAAATATGGTCTGGTTATAAAACAATTGAAAAAAGTATGTAGGATCAAATGGCACATAAAACAGACCATAGAGTTGAAAAATACACTTCTTGGAGTGCATGAAATGAACCTTAGGCATTGGGGGGGGAATTCAAAATTAAAGCTATATATTCACCCTTGGGGTTAAAAACAATTCATTTTCACCCTAGCCTATTTAAAAATTGAGCTCTGGTTTTTTACGCATAGATGAATAAAATGGTATGTGGAGGAACATGATGACATATATCTAATCGAGCGAGAGAGAATAAGAAAATCACATGACAAGACATATATAAGTACTTCTAATTTTGTCATTAATGTTATTTTTATTGCATTTAATGCTAGTATTAGGTCAAAAAATGGTGAAGTCACCATTTGTATTTTAGGCAAAATGGTGGCTTCACTACAAAAATCGGTGAATTCATATGAACACCATTCTTAAAAATGATGAAATTGCCCAAAATGTTTAGAAATAATCAAAATAGTGATTTTGCCTATTTTTAGGTGGTGAAGTTGCCATTTTCATGAAAATGAAAATGATGATTTCACCTAAAAAGGTGAAAAATCATCAAAATGATGACTTCACCATTTGGGAAAATGGTGACTTCACCTTGGAAGCCAAAAAAACCTAGCTTAGGGACCCAATAGGGTTGTAACCTCTAGGAGAGAGGGGAAAATAGGCTTAGTAGGCTAGGCATAAGATCAATTAGTACTATATAGTTAAGCTAAAACTAATCTATCTATGATTGTAAGAGCAACTAGATATTTTAACATGTCGAGAGTGACATTCCCACTGCCTATGTACCCAATAGATATAGATGGTAGGGATGGTTAGATTTTTATATGCCTTAGATTTACATGATGTGGAATAAATGCTAGTCATACATGTAGATCAAGCTTATTTGAGTGCATTGGTAGAGTGATGGTATAGTGAGACAAACATTTCACCTACCCACTAGAGAGGTGACAGTCACATTTGAAGATACCTAATGTATCCTCAAGTTACTGATGTAAGGATAGAGGATCTTCTAGACATCCCAAACACAATAATAGGTTATATTAGATGATTTGGTAAACTACTAGGAAATTCTCATGGATTATGGGAAGGTTGATATAGATTTGATCAAGACATACATTGATATTCATATTGATGACCTGGCTCCTATCAATCCTTCACCACCATCACTTATCAACAGGGAGTTCATTTTTTTGATGGATATTATCAAAAACATATTTATACTTGAAAATAATGGTAGATATTTACACATGGGCCTCAAAGTCATAATTTAAAACATGCTATATGAGGTGAGATGGTTTACATGGGGTCCAACTATCTTGGCTTAATTATACAAATATCTATACATGGTGGCTTATCATGAAGGATACAAAATTAGAAAGTCAAAACTTATAAATGTGTGGGGCTAGAAGAACATTACCATTGAGTGACTAGTGGGTTAATTATGGGTTTGGGACCCTAAAGAACCATTAGCATATGGTTAGGCACAAATTTAGGTAGGCAGGTGAAAACATAAGGGAGATATTTACTTCTACCAATGGATGTTTGATGAGCTCACCCCATAATTTTTCATTTGTAGACCTTACCTTATTTTTTAGTTATAGTGGTTTTGAGACAATTGGTATATAAATTATATGAATACCAAGTGTTTTCTTACTAGTAGATAGTCTCACATCATCGAGGAGTACTATCTTGATCAATTACTCTGGTAGTTTGGCTTTACAAAAGATGTGCCAAAGGGGCCTTGGTGGTTTGTGCATTTCATAATGGAGATCAACTAAGACACTCCTATAATTAAGAGGAGTGTAGCCAATGATATATATCTCATTATTCCATGATTTTCTTAGGATTATGTAGAAGTGGTAGATGCAGGGGTTACTCTAACATACATTCATTAGTGGGTATAAGTGTGACCTTTGAGGCTTCTAATTCCTAGTAAAGAAGGTGGGAAGAGGCCCTGATAGAGTAGTGGAGGTGAATAGGGTGATGATGATGTCTTTGATGGTAGGGATGATAGGGGAGATGATGGAGGAGATGATGATGGGGATGATCATGATGATGATTACATAACCATGATGGTGTTTTAGTCTAACCTAAAAATAGGTATTATAGGCACAGAAGTTAATCCAGGCTAAGTAAGAACTTCTAATAGAGTGAAGGTAGGTAGGGATGTGCACATGTTCAAGGAGGAGATCACCACTAGGGTGGGGGAGATCATAGGCTTAGAGTAGTATGTGGCTAACTTATAGAGTATATTAGACATATATGATGATTATATGATTAACCTTCAACTTAATATTACTTTGATGAAGGTTAGGTGGCTATGATGGTACAAGTACATGCCTAGATTAATGTAGAGAGGGATCAGGTCATCACAGATAGGAATCTAGCATTGGTTGATGTTTAAGGGATTTGACAGAAGTAGGATGAGGCTCAAAGATCTAGCACATAGGTAGGGTTTTAATATATTTAATATATTATTCTTGAGATCCCTTAAGTTAAGGATGAGGCCTCATACTACCACAGAGCTTATGAGACTAGTATTTCCAAGGACTAGTAGGTTACATCATTTGAGGTCTGGGATGTTTAGAGACCAAGTAATATGTCATGTCGGTCCTAGACTAGGACCCATGTGATAAGGGATTCAAGGTAGTCAATTTATCAACCATGACCACCACTATCAAGACCACATGAGTCACTTCTAGTGACAGGTCCCATGGACATGCAGAGTTAGAGTTTATTGTTAACATCTTGACATTTTGTCAAACTAGCATTTTGTACTTTTTGTATCAACATACTGATGTATTTTGAGATACTATTGTTATATACATATATCTTCAATGTATATGACATTTGAGATATATTGAAATTCATTTTTGGGTTATTCAATGATGGTGTACATGTATATATATATATATATATATGATTCCATGTTTTTATCTTGTTTATCTCATGTTTAGCATTGTTTAAAAATATAAATGTTTAACATTGTTAATTTTTATGCTCATGTATGCTCTTTCATTTACTAATTTTCCATTTATATAGAGATGTTACATTGTTTTTATTTGCTTATGTTGTATGAATTATATGTATGCTTATTCATATATGCACATCCATATAAACACATAATAAATCATTTTTACTCTGGTTATTAATCATTTATTTAGGCATGTGTTTGGATATGGATGGTTATTTGATCTCAGAGAAGTATTGTCACTACATTGATATGATAATCTATATGTGCCTACTTTTTTCTATAGCTTGTGATATTATGCATCATAGTTATGAATAACCATAATGATAATATATACTCTAAGCATGGAATTTTTTTTTTAAATGCAAATATTAACAACCTAGGAATAAGATATGAATAATCAAGTCCCAAGTGTAAATAAAACAAGTGTAAAAATAAATACAAACATTCACAACCTAAGTACAAGATATGTATAATCAAGACTTAAGTGTAAAAAAATGTAATAACCCCACGAGAATTGAGAAAGACTCAAAAAGGCTAAAATTCAAAATAAACAAACAAATAAAAAATAATGAAACAAAAAAAAACAAATAAATAAATAAAAATAAAATAATTATACAAACAAACAAAATAAAATAAACAAAACAAATAAGTAAGAAAAAATAAATAGAAAAAATAAAAAAAACAAACAAACAAACCAAAGCAAATAAAAGTTTAATAAACAAACTATTATAAACATACAAAAGAAAACAAACAAACTATACAAACAAAATAAACAAACTAGGCTAAAACAAACCATACAAACAAAACAAATAAGTAAAATAAATATACAAAATAAATAAATAAATAATCAAACAACTCAAATAAAATATACAAATAATGTTAATCACAATGTTAATAAAAATAGAATACAAATTATTCATGCATGTGTAATAGAGGTGTTACTCTTGGAAATAGGCTTAATCCTAAGCTAGGTATCAATGACATAGGTAAAATAACACAAGAAAAAATGACATAAGGTTACCCCTAGGCTATACAGAAACAACAACAAAGGGTATGATGATAGATGGTTTCTCCTAGGCTATAGGGATAATGATACAAACAAATAAAATGGGGGAAGGGACGATAAGAAGGGGTAGCTGAGTTGACTCTAAATACACTAGGCAAGTGGATTTTACCCACATGGTTCTATGGACACAAGATTCAATGTGAATTTTATGCCAAATGTAGTTTTCCCTATATATGGGATATAATAAGAAAACATGATTGACTTGTAGAGGAAAATAGGAATGGTCTTTAAAAATGATGAGTGCATAAGAAAAGAGGGGGATGACATTCAAAATCATAAAATAATCAACACAAAAATTTCATACAAGTGCGAGAGCTTGGTTTAGGCCAAAACCACACTAAGAGATGAGTATCCACTAATGAACTGAATTGGCAATTCATAGTGTTTATTACATCTATGACCTGAAATGAGAAAGAGATTATAAAATAGAAAGAGCATTCATTGAGGTTGCTTGAAAAATGAAAATAATGTTGGCTGAGGTTACTCATAAAATAATGAGAGTATTCAAACATAAATTACTTGAAAAAGATGAGATCAATAATTAGTGCATCAAGCTTGAATGCATAATGCATACAAAAGTGATTTGAAAAATGGTGAGAGCATTCAACTAAGACCAGTAAGAATGGGGAAACTAAAGGATAAATGATTACTTGTGAAATAAATATAAGACCTAGGATCCTTAAGGTAAATAAATGGTCATGAATAAGTGATGCTAGCTGAGCTAACCCTAGATACCCCATGTATCCAAGTGCTACCTACATAGTCTGTATGGACCTCATGCCAATGTAGTTATGTCATAAATGGGAGGAAAAAGGCCAAGTACCTATAAATGAACCTAAATAAATAAGAGAGTCCATCTCTAAAATTTTTGATAGCTTTATATTTCTCATGGAAATTATAAGCCATTTTTCATGATTTTATGATTTTTAGGATTTTTTAAAGTCTTTTCAAATGTTTAGGGGGTTTTAAAACTATTTCCAATATTTTTGGAATTTTATAGGCATTTCAACTCAATGGAGAATCATGAGATACATAAATATCCAACTTGTAAAATAATGAGAGCGTGGCTTGAACTACTTGCAAAATAACAAGAGTGTTCAAATTTAAATTGCTCACATAATGATGAGAATGTTCAAACAAGGGTGGCCAAGATGACCTCATAAAATATTGAGCACTACCTACATAATTCAAATGGACGTCAATCCACTATAGTTATACCTACATAAAAGACATCCAAATAAGTACCAATAAGTTTAGGTATATGGCAAATGGAAAGATATGGTAACAATGATGGTAAGGCAATGCAACAATGCATGGTAAAAGGGTTGTTCCTAATCTGACCAAAGGTGGTTATAATTAAGAAGTAATGATAAGGGTCAATTGTAATAATTTTATAATATGTAGTTATAATTATTATCATGAGCAATGATATAAAACACCACAATAAATAAAGAAGGCAATTTCCAAGACCACTGTCATACTACTTTCATATACTACCATCCAAACATTTGATTCTAAAATAATTGATATAATTGAATTTGTAATCAACCATTGAATATTCCTAAAATATAAATGAATTATAACCAAGGCCAAACATGATAGATGGGGGTTAGCTAAAAATAACTGGCTGGTAATAGGCTAAGACAAGATGAAATGGTATAGGGTATGGTATAAATAATAGGTAGAATCTAGCATAACTTAAATGATCCTTTTAGAATATTATTTGAGTCCCTCAAGCATAAAAATGTTTGAGGTGAATTATGTTCATTAGTTAATCAAGTTAATCTCTTTTTGCATGGTGAGCATGTATGATCCAAAACTATAGTTAATAATAACTACATAAGGCCCTAACCAGTTAGGTTAGAACTTGTTGATGCCTGAAAGTGTATCACATAAGTCTAGAGTGTTTAAGAAACACTTATTTTTTCTAGATTAAAATAATCCATTGCATGATTTTTAGGTTGTGATATTCTTGATATCTTTAATAGAATAGTGACAAAGCAAATGAACTGTCTCACAAAATTTATAATGTTTGATTGTTGGGAGAAACTGTGGCCTAATAGTTTGCTTGTGAAAGATGAATATGATCTAAAATAATTAGAGTTAATTATGATCAAAACCTAATAATTAAATATAAACTATCATGAATATTTACAATGGAGTCTAAACTAAAGTGACTTGATCAAAAAATAAGCAAATGAAAGGGTAGGGCAGAAAGAAGGTGTTCTGATTTTTAGTCCAGACATTATGACAAAGTTTAGATTTATCTCAAATTCAATTTGAAGATTTACTTCCATAAACAAATAACATTAGCACATCTAAAAGGAAAGCAAGGAAAATGAAATGAATTTAAGATCCTTAAATCAACCTAGGATAAACACAAATTGAAAAATATACATTCATATATGTACATCAAGAATCAATTAAAACCATTCAAATCTAAACATCCAAATAGATACTTGAGAGATAAACCATAATAGTAAACACAAATAAAATACTAGATAATATTTACATAATTCCTTGTATTAATTACTCGAATTTTACACAATTTTTTTCTCAAAAACTCCCTCCTAATTACAAATGACAATAACCCTTATATAGAAGACTAAGGAGGTATGTTAGTTAGTCCTATAAAGTGATAATTAAATAAGTGTCATGGATATCTATCCCTTTTACAATGTTCTAGAATTAATGACACTTTCTAGAATGGGTGGACCATACAATAAGTTTTTTTCACTAAATAGATTGACTTCATTTAGAGGAGTATTGAAAGTCACTTTGGGTCTTTTTGCTTTAGGAACATTGGCTAACTCAGCCTTCCTCTTAGAGGTGTCAATAGGAACTATGTCTAATACTTTGTATTTTCTCTTTTCTTCCTTACCCTTTATCTTATATTATTCATTTGAGTCTATGTATGTCATAGACAACATATTTATTACATCCTTAATATACTCTTGAGGATTTAGAGCTAGCATATGTACCTCTTGTTCTACTACTTTGGGAGGTTCATTAGCTGATGAGATAGAAGTTATTTCACTTGGCCTTTTATCTTCAAGACTATGCTCCACTTGATCCTTTGCTTGTAAACTAATTGATGGATTTATAGATGATTCACCATTGATCAAATGATATTACCTGGGTCCCAATTGCCATATATCATCCATTTTTATTTCTCTCTAGTCTTGACTCAGGCCTCAAGTTATGTTCTTTCAACATTATGGTGACTTCAAATTAAGATGATGCCTTGGTGTAAATCAGATCAAAGGCACCAGGCTCATGATCATAGGGAACATTTAAGATCCCTTTAATTTTCAAATGCTCCTTAACTTTTCCATAGGGGTCCCACTATCTAAGTTCATTAATCTATAGGTTGAAATATGATCTATGTTTTAATGCTTTCTTAATGTGGTCCTAATGTTTCAACATGGTCTTAACAATTTTAATATGGATGCTATGAATAAGTCCCTTTCCTTTAGTATTTCAAAGACCATCAATGCCATGGAATAACTGGTATGCAACTTCTTGCTCATCTAACTTGTCAGGAACATGGATAGGTAGCTTGAGAGGAGAATTTTATGTCCCATTAATTCTTATGACTGTATAGTCTAGATATAACCATATATCCCCCATATATTCAATATATTTTATGATTAAAGGACTAATTATTGACATGGGGATACCAATTATAACTTCAGTCAAGACTAGATAAACATAATCATAGATGAATTGAATGTGATCCCTATATTTGTAGATGTGCGACCTAGATTAATATTGGGAAACTATTTGTGTTCCATTTTAGGACCATTCCCTTTGCTTTAGAATATTTTTTATTGCACATATGGAATCTATGAGGTAAGACATGAAAAACTTGTTCTTCTTTTTATGCCTAATTGCATATACTTATTTGCTCAAAGAGATGCTAATTATCTCACCTAGTGGGGGGAGTATCATTTTTTAACCCATATGTAAACTATGGGCACCCATATTGAATTTACATAAGCTATGGTTGAATCCCCTCTCAACTTATTCAACATTTTCATTATCATCCTAATTTTAGGTCTAAATTAGTTCATAGGAATCTTCTTGTTAAGGTCTGAAAAGACTTGGTTTACAAAATCTAACCATATGGTAAGGGTTTCCATCAAATTGTGTTCTTTATCCCAAGAAT
Organism: Torreya grandis; assembly: GCA_037957365.1. Taxonomy (NCBI): domain Eukaryota; kingdom Viridiplantae; phylum Streptophyta; class Pinopsida; order Cupressales; family Taxaceae; genus Torreya; species Torreya grandis. Next base: position 1,517,879 of record JARHVA010000553.1, read on the forward strand.
TGATAGAGTCTATGTCTATTTGGGGTTTGGGAAACTTATAATATGTCTCAAATTCAATATAAGAAATGTAAGTCACCTTCTAATTATTCTCATTTATTAACATGCCTTTATATATCTTAACACCTTTAAAAATGGGAACATGAATGTCAATGATTTGTAATTACATGATGCAGACCAGTCATATAGGTTACAATAATTCCATCTATAATGTCTTTATTTAGGTATTCTTCTCCTCTTTCTGGGTGATAACTGGTTAGTTCTCAATCTTCCAAAATAATTTTGACTAATTAATGTCTCCTGTGTTCAAGGCAATAGTAATGAACTGATGTCTTTGAAAACACATTCCTCAACATTTATTATTAAATATAGTTCCACATCTTCCTTTGAAATATGTTTGTGTGTTCCATTTGATTGAATTATGAAATTATAGACAATAATCTAGATCTTCTAGGTTTAATTACCTAGGGCAATCTGTATGCTTAGGGATTTTTTGGAGGTTTATGTAGAAATTTGATGGTGACAATGAAGTTTGAACTATGAAATTCATGCCTTAGATTTTTATTGGATCATGTATTTAAACCTTTCATGTCTACAAGTCCATAATATGTTTCAATCTAACTTGTCTTGCTTATGTGGCATTGTCATGTCATATTATTCATTAATTTTTGAAATATGACCATTTTTCACTTTTAGGACACATGTTACCATATTGTGCTCTCTCATATCTTGATTAAACATGCTCTATTAATCTTTATTATAATCCCTAATCTTGACTTTTATCATGGACCATCGATCTTGACTTGACCCTCTAAGATTATGCTACTTGGTAGCTCCACAAGCCTTCTATGCACTTTGCAAACACACTCCTTCAATTAATGCCTTTGTGTTGTGTGGAAGCTTCTCCTTATATTTGGGTTCATTAAATTGTCAACTCTTTACTTGACATAAATTTTTATTTGAGAGGTTGAATACCATTGGTTAATATTTATTTAATTTATTGTATTTGTGACACATGTCACTACCACATTAATTCTAGGTTTATTGAAAGGTCAACTCCATCTCACACCATTGGATCTAACTTTGAATAGATCAATGTGCACCATTAATTATGATTTGACTATTGTTAAACCTACCCCATTCATAATTTTTATCTTCTAAATATTCATTACGATGATGACACTTATCACCATTTCATTCCTCCTGGGACTTCTTTGACATGTTGTCTTTATACTCATCATCGATTGGGATCTATATGCTAACACATGAACCATTGATCTTTGAACACTTACTAGGTTTTAACCACATGCCATGGTTATGACATTTGGCATCTTCTTATTCTTTTTTAGGTCTTTTAAATTATTGACCATGATGAACGTCTACTCATTATTGATATTGGACTTGAGCTCCAAGATCTCACCACTTGTCATCTTCATGTTGATTCATTCCTATGGGTAATAAAAATAAGTAAAGTTAGGGTTTGGGGAATATAAAGAAATTATGATAAAGTTTTAGACTAAGGTCTTAGTTGTATTAATAAATAAAATTAGGACTTTAGGCTAAATTTTAAACTAAGTTTAAAAACATAATAAAGTGCCCCCACATTTAGTTAGTACCCACAAATAATACAATAAAATAAGTGAGATTTGGGGATATAAAAGGACCTAGTATATAATTTTTTAGACTAAGGTTTTGGTCATGTTGGTAAACATAATTATAACCTTAGGATAAAAAATTAAACTAAGTCTAAGACATAAAAAATGTTCCCACATAAAATTGACCCACGTAAATTTGAATCTTATTTAAAAGTCCTAGGTTAAAATATATTAGACTAAGATTTTAACATGATTTAAATGTAGATTAAATTAATCAATAAGGGACCAAGGGTTAATAAAAATAAAGGGTCAAATTATCATTTAAGCATAAAAAACCTTGAACATGGCATATTCAAAAGGGATGCCGTTAAACCTATAACATGGAAACAAATATCAAACATTAGCAATATTAGATAAAGTCAAATGAAGATTAAAATTTGACATGCCAAATGTAAAGATGATGAGAAACATGCTATTAAAATTATGCATTCTTGATCAATTTGAATGTCAATTTATAACATAATTTGAAAAATTGAACAAGGTTCCTCATTTTTCAAAAATGGGGGTATATTGACCTCAACAAATGGTAACTTCTAAGGGAAACATTATAAAATGTTAGAACTCAGATACTCTAGTTTGAAACAATAACTAGAATACTCATTCCATATGATCAATTACCATCATTAAGATCAATTCATGATTATAACAAGTATTACACATGAAAAATTAGGCTCAAACATTAAAACCTAGTCATGTTGTGCGTGTGCTTTGATTCCTTAATTGATTATTATGGAATTTAGATAACAAATTCTACATTTCATGACCTTAATCATTAACATTGACTTATAACATATTTATATATTCATTAAGAATCATGCTTTATAAAAGGAAGGCTTGAGCATTGCTTTGATACTAGTTAGGCATCCATAGCCCTAACAGAGATACCTTTGACTCTATTCTAGGCCTTGTTCCACTACCAGTCAAGTGTCCATAGCTCCAGTGGAGGTTACTCGAATCACCTTTTCTCAAAAATCTTTTAAATTTTCAATAAGGCTCTTATTTTTTTTATTTTTTCAAGTATATTTAGCTTTCCAACAAAGGTTGGGAACCAAAATTAGCTAGGTTTTTGGATTTTGTCAAATGTTTGATCTTTAGACAATCATCCTTGGTTATAAACTTCATCCCCAAAAATAATTTTCTTTATGTGTTAACATGAATTTGTCCCAATAATTGAAAATTTCACTCCACAAGTGGAATCCTTATCAAAACTAAACTTAGATTAGAATAAGGTGTAAGATTTTAAGGAACAATTAACCTAGCTATCAATTAATACAAATTTATTTAAATTATTACGTCAAGCTTAAATTTATAGAATCTATTGTCAATCAATGGTTAAGAGTCATACTTTCATTCCTAATTTATTGATCTTTGAGAAACTATATGCATTGGAGCTTGAGGATTGTCTTGAAAAGACTTATTGAAAACAAGGAACAAAACAAAATAAAAGGAAACACATGACAAGAAAGCAAATAACAAGCAAACAAATATTTATAAGCACTATTTACAAATAAGGAACAAGAAAGAAACTAATCTAAGCCTACCTACACTAAATCTCATCATTCTTACAAATTACTCCATGTAGACTTGGGGTGGTACAATAGAGAAGTAGTGATTGAGATATTTCCATTTATTGGCAAAGTAAACTTTGCTCCCTATAAGTCTTTGAGCTTGAAGGTGTTATCTCCTAGTATCTCAATAATTTGATGGGGACCAATTCAAAAATGAGTGAACTTCCCATACTTTATTTTTGGTTTAGATGCTTTTTCTTAAAGAAGAACTAGGTTTCCTTGCCTAAACACCTTAATATTTGAACATTTATCAAACCATCTCTTGACTATGGTTTGATGCCTACTGAAGTGGGCAAAAGCTTCTTCCCTTACATCCTCCATTTGAATTATGTCAAGTATCCTTAAACTAGAAAATTCTTGATCTTCTTCCATGTACTCCTGCATGAACTTATATGTTGGAAAATTGAGAGTAATGGGAAATATATTTTACTCTAGGATCAAATATATTTAAGTCTTTATAGGACCATGATATAACATATTTGTACTTGGTTAGTAACTCTTTATCTTTCTTTGAATCTATGTTTGTATAAGTTATACCAATATTTAATAGCTATGGCTAGCCTTGGGATCACATTGACCTCATCTATGACATTAGATTCAAATAATCCTATGTTGTTCATGAAGTCTAGGATCTGCTAGTCATAATTGAATACTTGAAAATGATTGACATTGTCAAGGATTGAGGGACATGAAACCAATTCAATGATAAGTTTTCCTAGTTTAGAGTCTTGATTTGGAATAAGATTGGCTATAACTAAGGCTAGCTCATCAAAAAACCTATTCTCTTCTCTAAGAATTGAGACAATGTTAAAGGCATCAAAGTACTCTATCAAGTCCCACACTCTAAATGTATACTTATTAATGTAGGATAATTTACACTGGTACTTGCTTCTAACTTGATTAACCACTAGTTCAAAATCACCATGAACCAGTATTTCTTTGACCTTATGCTTGATGGAAAATTGTAATCCTAAGATTAGAGATTCATACTCTATCAAGTTGCTAATACAAGGAAACTAAAGTCTATAAGAAGTATTAAATTCCTTCCCAATGGGATTAATTAGAACAATTCCTACTCTAGAACCAGATTTATATTTAGCACCGTCAAAGTATAATTTCCACATTCCATACATAGCATTAGAATCTTTAGAGTCACATAACTTAGAAGCGTCAAGAGTGTAAACTCCTAACTTAGAATTGACCAGGTTGACCCTTTCATTTACAACGTTGTATTTGGTGATCATATGTTTCATCTTTGGATCTCTTTCAATTCAAATTTGATTGAGAACTCCCTTAAATGGAAGCCACATATGTACAAAGTTAATAGACATGTAACCATTTAAAAACTTGGTATAATCCCTACTGAGTATCATTCTATAAGCATCAGGAATATCCACCACTTGAATGTCTATAAATTGTTGTATCCTTGGTTCAGTAGCAAGCTGCATGTGAACATTTAATAATTCTCCAATTAATTTAAGTCTTGATTTATCTAATTGATTAACTACCATATCAAAATTAATTATATTTAAACCAAGTTTATCACAAATACCTTTAGGAATGATATTAGCAGAAGCACCTAATTCTAAAAAACAATTATGCAATTTATTACCAATTTTTTTGATCATTAGCAAGAAAGGTGAAACATCTACCTTGTTCTTATACATAAATAAAAATGCATTTTCAATCTTAGGTGATTTAATAGGATTATTAGATATATATTCAAGTAATAAGTCTCTTTATTTAGTGATTTGAGTCAACTCATTTAAAGTGATTTTAGCTTTAATCTTTTTCATATCCTCAATTATATTATATCCATTCCTAGTGGAAGAATTAGATGTATCAACATTGTGTTTAGAGGTACTTCCCTTTGAAGGCTCTAGATTATTATCTATTATAGGATAAATAAGAGTCTCAAAGTTATTTAGTGGAGTTAAAGTTGTCAAAGGTTGCTTCTACTCTTTATTCCTTAGAGAATAAGACTTTTTTTCGGTATTATTGAAAGGCATGCACCTCTTCTAGAGTATCTTCAAGCTCATTCTCTGCTTGCAATAGAAAATAAAATGTCTCCACCATTAGGGTTGTATCAACATATTTATATGACTCTAAAGAGCCAAATGTACCCACAATATTATCTTTTTTAGGTCCACCTTTAGATACATTTAACTTATCTTGAAACAATTCGAAAGCATTAAAAAATTCAATACAATTCAAATCACCATGTTTTGAAGTATTGTGAACCCTGTAATATTCAGTTAGAGATATACCACAAATATTTATTTCAAGATTATTCTTTTTATAAAATGAATCATTATTTTTATTGTTATTACCATTATGAAACTGGTTGTTAGGTTTGTTGAACCTTTGAAAAGAGTAATTTCTATTAAAGTTCTCCCCAGTATTTCCTACTTGTTTTTATAATTGAAGAAAGTCAGTGCTTAGATTTTGAACCATTTTGAGTATGGACTCATTCTCATTCTTTGGTGTCTATAAGTTATAAACTTGAGTACTATTTTTAGTTTTTGGCACCAAATCTCTTTGATATTGTGGATGAAATCCATTTGCAGTGTTATTCAAGAATCTTAGGTTTTGGCCAGGATGAAAATGACTTAAGGGTAATTGATTCAAAATTGGTGCTTGGTTCAAAGCATGCATGTTCTAATTTGTATTTAGAATGACATTTAATGTAGGAAAATTAGGATTAACATTAATAATGGCATATACAAGTTAACCTTGAGGATGTATTTGATTATTGATTGTTATAGCTTCAACATAGGCCAAATCTAATGTGTTTATAGCTCCAATAGACTTTTTAGGAAATATAGAAGTCATGGTATCTAAAGAATCCTTGTAAATTTCTAAATCCAAGAATTCATTAGGTCTATTAGGAGTTATGGTTCTATTAAACATCTTCTAGAATTTGGCATTAAAGGCTCTAATGGTTTCACTTAAATCTCTTTTCACAGTAGTGAATTGTTGATAAAAGATTTAAGTATTGATGATATTTACAAATTGATCAATGAAAATTTGGTTAAAATGATTTCAAATTGTGATATAATTCTTAGGAAGGTTGAAAAACTAATCATATGCTTCATCTTTTAACGTAAATAGAAATAATCTACATGTAACATCTTCATGAACTACATTCAAAAACCTTAAAGCAACTTTGAAACTTTTGATATATTCTTTAGTAGTGATAACACCATTAGGACTAAAGTATGGTAAATATTTCATAGTATTTATAGGCAAGTCATGTACCTGACTAGGCACATTGATGGAAGATCCACCTAACCAAGCCATACCTTGATATATATTGAACATAGGAGTACCACAAGTGGGTGAAGTAGGTTGAGATTTAAAAATCTTTTACTCACCTTTGTCTGCTCTTGATTTATTATGAACTTCTAATAAAAGGAGAGGTAATACTGATTCAGATCATGACATAGTCTTGATTCTTTGTAGTTCCAATTTGTAAACTTTGAATATTATTTAAAATATGATGTGTAAATATTATATTTTTAAAGAATGATGATTAGATTTGCATGCTAAGAAAATTTTGAACAAATTTATATAAATAACAACTATCTTTAACTGAAATAGCTCAAAGATGTGTCTAAAATGATGAATATGAATATTATTTACACTTATAATCTCAAATAAACTTAGATTTTCAAATAATTAATTAATCTTTGAAAAAAATTTCTATCACTAACCTTAAACATGATATATTTACAAAGATTAAACTACCTTTGCAATAATTTCTCATGAATCTTCAAAGAATAGCAATCTTTAGCTAAAGAAGCCTAAAAACTAGTTTGAAACCATGAATATCAATGATATTTACATAATTAAGCCAAGAATGACACCAATATGTAAATAATTCACTAATCTTTAAATAAAATTCACTAAAATTACCAAAGATACTACAAATTCATAAATATTTAGCCTAAGGCCCTCCTTCTAGTTCTAGTGAAATGATGCCTATTGATACCTGAAAGTGTATCATAGGGGTCTTAAGTGTTTAAGAAACACTTCTAATTTCTAGATTAAAATAATCCATTTCATCAAGACATACATTCAAACTAATACATGACATGAAATAGATAAAAAATAGATCCTACCATGTACTAGACAAATGTCTAAGGGAAAGGTGGGATAATGAAAATAAGAACTCAAATTCAATTTGAAGATTTAATTCCACAAACAAATAACATTAACACATCTATAAGGAAATCAAGGAAAGTGAAATGAATTTAAGATCCTTCAATCAACCTAACAAAAGCAAAAATTGAAAACTCTGCATCATATATTCACATAAGGAATCAATTAAAACCATTCAAATATGAACATCCAAATAGATAATTAAGACAACAACCATAATAGCAAACACAACCAAATACTAGATAATCTTTGTAGAATTCCTTGCTTGTATTAATTTCTTAAAGCTTACACAAAGTTTTTCTCAAAAAATCCCTCTTGATTACAAATGATAATACCCCTTATATATAAGACTAAGAAGGTATGTTCATGATTCCTATCAAACGATAATTACACAAGTGTCATGGACAACTGTCCCTTTTATAATGTTCTAGAATTAATGACACTTTATAAAGTACTGACCCATAAGCAATGCACTTTACAAGATTACACATGCTTTTTCAAAAAAGAATATTCCCTTTTCAAAATTATATGTCAAGTTAAAAAAATGAATATACTTAAGTATGCTAATTTGAGTTTATGACTCTCTTGTTATTATAGTTTTTGGCCTCAGCTACAAGATCTTCATTCTATAGTGTCGATCATCAATCAACTTCAAGTTGACAATGGTCTCCATGAAGAGCTCCTCTTGATCTATCAGGCCCTTGAGATCTTTATGAACCCTCTCTAAAGTTTTCTTGATGCTCCTAGCATCACTAATCTTTTCATCAGCTGATAAATTCATGTCCATGATCCTCTTATTATCTACCCCAATCTTGCCTATGCTTTTATTATTTACCTCTTGCATAAACTAAGTATCTCTTTACTTAAATTCATCATCTATGATTAAACAAATTGGGTTGAGTGAAAATGATCTTGAATTAGGCTCCCTAATATGTTGGTTATCCTATTGTCTAATTGTTTGAGATCATTAGAAAGGTCTCCCATGATCTTATACCATATACCCAAAGTCTTGATCTTATCTGCCAATATTGCTATGGCCATATTTAAACGTGACAAGCTCACTATTCTAAACCTTGGGATTTGGTCATCTGTTAAGACATTGATCAAATCTTTTGATTTACTAGTTAAAGCTTGACATTGGCCAACTTGGCCTATAGCCATAATTTTTTTCTTATTTACTACATATTTCTTGGATCTTATCATCTTCAAAGAGCTAAATAAGTCATTTATGGTGGTCTCAATTTGGGTGACCATCCCTCTTAGAGATGATAAGATAGCTTACTCCTCTAGGTTCTTCTTTTATTACTTTAGTCCCTTGATGGCTACTTGTAATTTCTCTATCTATGATTGGGATAATTCAAGAACATCTTCCTCAAAGATAGGGTCTTTACTAGGCCTTTGTCTCTACTTTTGAGTCAAATTGGTCAATGGTTCCACCCTTTTATATGTCATTTCTTCACCTCTTACCATGACCTTATTTTATATTACTATTTACAAGCTAGTAGTTTTTGGATCAAATTTGACCCCAACTATAGATTGAGTCACCTATAGAGATAGGATTTCCATTTGTGATGAAGTTTCCAAGTCACTTGGTGTAGCTAATATTCTAGCCTCCTCTTCTTGTAAATTAATTATTCATGGCTTAAGCTCTTGATGCATAAGAATGTTAATTGCTTTCATCATAGCCTAAGGATAATTCAAAGTAGGCACTTTATGCAATCTATGTTCATACAAGAACCATTCTAGAATGGGTGGACCATATAATAATTTTTATTCACTAAATAGATTGACTTCACTTAGAGGAGTAGTGAAAGTAACTTTGGGTCTTTTTTGCTTTAGGAACAATGGCCAACTCAGCCTTCCTCCTAGGGGTGTCAACAGGAACTAAGTCTAATGATTTTTATTTTCCATTCTCTTCCTCAACATTTATCTTTTCTTTTTCATCTGAGTCTATGTATGTCATATACAACATCTTTAATACATCCTTAACAAACTCTTGAGGATTTAGAGCTATCATATGTACCTCTTTTTCTACTTCTTTGGGAGGTTCATTAGTTGATGATCTAAAAGTTATTTCACTTGGCCTTTTCTCCTCAAGCCTATATTCCACTTGATCCTCTACTTGTACACTAATTGATGGAGGTATAGAAGATTCATCACTAATCAAATGATATTACCCATGCCATAATTTCCATCTATCATTCATTTTTTTATTTCTCTCTAGTCTTGACTCAGGGCTTAGGTTGTGTTCTTTCAACCTTCTGGTGACTTCAAAGTAAGATGATGCCTTGGTGTAAATAGGATAAAAGTCACCAAGCTCATTATCATAGGGCACATTCAGGATCCCTTTGATTTTTAAATGCTCCTTAACTTTGCTATAGGGGTCTCAATATCTAAGTTCATCAATTTGTAGATTGAAAGATGATCTATATTTTGATTCTACCTCAATGTGGTCCCACTACTTGAACATGGTCTTAAAAATTCGCACAAGGAAACTATAAAAAGTTCCCTTTATTTTAGTCTTGTATAGACCATCAATGCCATTGAATAGCTAGTATACAATTTTTTGCTTAGCTAACTTGTCAAGAACATGGATAGGTAGCTTGAGAGGAGAATTTTATGTCCCTTCAATCCTTATGATTGTATAGTCTAGATATAAACACATATCCCCCATAATTTAAACATATTTTTTGATTAAAGGATTAATTATTTACATGAGGATACCCGTTATAGCTTTAGTCAATATTGGATAGACATAATCACATATGAATTGAATGTGATCCCTATATTTATATATGTGCAACTTAGAGTAATATTGGGAAACTATCTAAGTTCCATTTGGGGACAATTCCCTTTGATTTGGAATATTTATTGTTGCACATATGGAATCTAAGAGGTAAGACATCAAGAAAAACTTATTCTTATTTTTATACCTAATTACATATACTTATTTTCTCAAAGAGATGCTAATTATCTCACCTGGTGGGGGGACTATCATTTTTCAATCATGAAGTAAACTATGGGTACCCATACTAGATTTACATAAGTTATGGTTGCATCCCCACACAACTTATTAAACATTGTCATTATCATCCTAATTATAAGTCTAAATTAGATGATAGGAATGTTCATGTTAAGGTATGAAAAGACTTCGTTTCCAAAATCTAACCATATGGCAAGGGTGTCCATAAAATTGTGTTCTTTAGCCCAAGAATTGATAGAGGCTAGGTCAATTTAGGGATTGGGAAACTTATAATAGGACTCAAATGTAATAGTATAAATGTAATCCATCTTATTCTGATTATGGTCATTTATTAACATGCCTTTATCTATCTTAGCATTTTAAAAAATGAGAGCAAGAATGATAATATACTAGAGTACCTTGGGCTTTGTAGCTGCATGATGCATACTGATCATCTAGATTGTAACGATGTCATCGTATAACCTATTTTATAAGAGATTATTCTCCTCTTCCTTGGTGATAGCTAGTTGGTTCTCAATCCTCTAGAATATTTTGATCAATTATTGTCTCTTTTGTTCAAGGTAGCAATAATGAACTTGGTGTCTTTGAAAACACATCCCTTAGCATCTATTGTCAAATATAGCTCCACATCTTCCTTTGAAACATGCTTATGTGTTTTGATTTGATTGAATTATGTAATTATAGATAATAATCTATCTCTTATAGGTTCAATTATGATGAATAACATGGTAATTAGGGTAATCCATACACTTAAGCATTTTTTGGAGTTTTATACAAAGCTTTGATGGTGACAATGAAGTTTAAACTATGAGCTTCACACCTTAAATTTTACTTGGATAATGTATTTAAACCTTTTATGTCTATGATTCCATAATATCTTTCAATTTGACTTATCTTACTTATGTGGTATTACCATGTCATATTATTCATTAATTTTATAAATGTGATCATTTGTCACTTCTAGGACATGTGTCACCATATCATACTCTCTCAAAATTTGATTAAACACAATCCATTGATCTTAATTGGAGTCCCTATCCTTAAATTTTACCATGGATTATCGATCTTGACTTGACCCTTTGAGATTATGCTACTTGGTAGCTCTATAGGCCTTCTATGTACCTTACAAACACACTCCATGAATTAATGTCTTTATACCATGTTGTAACTTCCCATAAGAGGTTGAATGCCATTGGTTTATATTTATTTAATTTATCATGGTTGTGACATGTGTCACTAATGCATTCATTCTGGGTTCATTGAAAGGTCAACTCCATCTCACACTATTAGATCTGGTTTTGAATAAATAAATGCACATCATTAATTTTGATCCACCTACTGTTAAACTTGCCCTGTACATACCATTTATCTTATAAATAATCTCTATGATGATGACACTTGTTTCCATCTCATTCTTCTTGAGACTTCATTGACATGTTTACTTTACACTTGTCATCGATCAGGATTTGTACATTAGCATGTGCACCATCAATCTTTAAATGCTTACTAGGTTGTAACCACAGGTTGTGGTCATGAAACTTAGCATATTATCATTCCATTATAAGGTTTTTTACTTATTAACTTGGATTAACATCTAATCATCATTGATCTTGTACTTGAGCTCTGAGATCTTACCAATTTTCATCCTCGTGTTGATTTATTCTTGTAGGAAATAAAAATAAAAAAAGTTAGGGCTCTAAGAATCTAAATAACTTATGATAAAGTTTTATCCTAAGGTCTTGGTTATATTAATAAATAAACTTATGAATTTAGGCTAAAATTTAAACTAAGTTTAAAAACATAATAAAGATCCCCCACATTTAGTTAGTTCCCATAAATAATAAAATAGACCAAGTGAGATTTGGGGATATAAAAGGACCTAGTATACAATTTTTTAGACTAAGGTTTTGGTCGTGTTGGAAAACATGATTGGAACCTTAGGATAAAATATTAAACTAAGTTTGAGACATAAAAAAATGATCCCACATAAATTTGACCCACGTAAATTTGAATCTTATTCAAAAGTCCTAGGTTAAAACATATTAGACCAAGGTTTTAACATGATTTAAATGTAGATTCAATTAATCAATAAGAGACCAAGGGTTAATCAAAATAAAGGGTTAGATTAACATTTAAGAATAAAAAATATTGAACATGGCATATTCAAAAGGGACTCCATTAAACCTATGACATGGACAAAAAGATCAAACATTAGCAATATTGGATAAAGTAAAATGAAAATTAAAATTTGACATACCAAATGTAAAGATGATGAGAACCATGATATTCAAATAATGCATTCTTGATCAATTTGAATGTCAATTTATAACACAATTTACAAAACTGAACAAGGGTCCTCATTTTTCAAAAATGGGGGTATGTTAACCTCAACTAAACTTTACTTTATTATTTATCTTAGCATTAACATTAATATAATTTTATTTTACCACAAGGTCACCAAGCTCAAATTCATGATGCTTAATATCCAATTGTGTTGGACTCATAATATTTTTTAATAAGCTTGAAGGTTATTTAAGGCAAACATGTGTTTTCCATCAAGTAAGTCTAGTTCTTGAAATTAAGCTACTCTCTAATATTTATCATTAATGATATACTACAATGAAATCTAGAGAGAAGACAAATCAACCTTGATAGGAAGAATGACCCCAGTGCCATAAATAAGGGAGTATGGGGTAGCTCCTATTAGAGTAAATAATGTGGTATGATAGGCCCAAAGGATGTTAAACAACTGTAAGTGATAATTATGACTAGAATCATTGATAATATTCTTTATCATATTGATAATGGTCTTCTTAGAAGCCTCATCTTGGTTGTTGCCTTGTAGATAGTAGGTGGTAGAGAAATGTTATTTGATATGGTATTGGGTTCAAAGTTCTTTCACATATTTATTTTTAAATAAACCACCATTATCAGATATAATGTTAGAGGGGATACCATTGTGATAGATGAGATGGTTAAATTTGAATTTGGATATCTTCTTACTAGTTATGTAAGTGAGGGGAATGGCTTCTTCCCATTGAATGAAATATTTGGTAGTAGTTAGGACATGTTTATGGCCATTTGAGGATGTAGGATTTATCTTGCCTATGAGGTTGATTCCCCATGTTGATAATGGTTATGGTGTTGTTAGTGGTTTAACCATTTAAGTTGGGGCATGAATTAGGTTAGCATGGTTTTGAAACTTTACATACTTTTTCACATATATAGCTTCATTTATTTCCATAGTTGGCTAGCAATAACTAAAATGTAGTAATGTTTTGGCTAGGATTGCCCTACTAGTGTGGGATCCACACACTCTTTCATGAAGTTTTCTCAATACTAATCTATATTTTGTTGACGGTGAATAAAAAATTAGAGTTCCATCATAGCTTCTAAAATATAGGGTTGGTCCAAGTAAAGTATAATGAGAGGGTTTATGGATGAAGGCCTTTTGTTTATTATGTAAAAGGTTAGGTGGAATAATTTGGTCTTGGAAGTAGGCATATATTTCAAAATATCAAGAAGATGTGGGACCAAAAATGTCACAAACCATCTCAACAACTAATTCTTCATATGATGGTGCTAAGAGATGTTTCACAAGAAATTGATAATCCCTAGCTCTATCTATAATCTAAATCATGGAACCAATTATGAACATGACATTAGATGTTCTGTTATTAGCTTTAGGTATCCATTAAAACTAAATGTTGGAAATTTATTTCTTAAGGGTATCAACCATGTATTTATATGGTACTAATTTCTCATCCTTCATCTAGTATTGGTCTGTGACCTAATTGATGATTAGCTGTGAATCATCATAAATGAATAAATTGTGGATGTTCCATTGTACTACTTGGTAAAGCCCTATGATGAGTGATTTATATTTATCCATGTTGTTAGTAAAAAGAAACCTAATGAAAAGGGACTTAGGAATATTATCCCCTTGTAGCATCATAAATAATATTCTGGAACCTGACTCACAAGTTGTGACGGAGCCATCAATGTACATTTTCCACTACTCTACCTTACGGGGTGATTATGCTATGGTCATGATGGATTCATTGGGAAATACAAATGTGAGAGGTTAAGTATTAGGAAAAGGATATTTTTTGAGATGATATATGAATATTTATCCCTTAATGTCCTTTTGATTGGCATATTCAATCTCAAACTCACTCAAAAGCATGCTTCATTTTTCCATATGTCCTTATAAATCTATTTTGGAAGGTATATAATTGAGTGGATATACTTTGGCAATAATAATAGTCTTGTTGTTCAACATGTAATTATGCAAATTTTGGGATGCAAAGACCATAGATAAACATATATTTTTTAATTAGTGTATAATTTTGATCATACGCAACCAAGGTTTAGTTTAGGTAATAAATAACATGATATTTACCTTGTTCATTGTCTTGTGTTAAAAGAGCCCCCAAGAAATTTTGTCACTGATAGGTAATGTAATAATGACTTGTTTAACATAGGTGGACATAAAATAGGTATATTGGCCATATATTCCTTAAGATGTTCAAATTATTTTTGGCACTCTTCATTCCATGATAAAGTAATGCCTTTATTTAGCAAATGTGTAAATAGATGACATTTTTTGGCCAAATGTGATATGAAGAATCGGATTGACTAGATCTTGCCCTAAAACTATGGAGTTACTTCAAGGTATATGGTAGAGGCATTTTGGTAATGTATTTAAATTTGGCTATATCAACTTTAATGCCCCTACAAGAGATAATGAAGCCTAAAAATTTTATAAAAGTTACACCAAATGCACACTTCTTAGTATTGATCCTAATTTTATACACTTGAAGTATCTCAAAGATTCTTGGAAGTACAATTGGATGGTCAACATGGGTTTTTTATTTATCCAAGATGTCATAGACATAGTCCTCAATGATGTTGTGCATCATATATGAAAACTAATTGTCATGGATCATTGGTAAGTGGATTTTGTATTATTAAGTCTAAATGACATCACTTGATAACAAAACATTCCTAATGGAGTGGTGAAAATTATTTTGTGTTGGTATTCTATTGTAATTATTATCTGATTATATCCTGAAAAGCCATCCATAAGAGAAATCATTTCATATCTAGTCGTTGTGTTGAAAATCATATCAATGTTTGGTAGAAGAAAGTAATCCTTGGGCTAAGATTTGTTAATATCCCCAAAATTAGTGCATATTATGATACCTTCTAGTTTATTGATTACTAGTAAAATTCTATAAATCTACTCATAATAATAAATCGACTGAATGCATCTCATATCTATGAGTTTATCCAACTCTTTCTTGACTAGCACAACAATATGAAGATGTATTTTTCATAGCTTCTACTTAACTAGTTTGGAATCAATATGTACAACAAGATGGTGTATAACTAAGGAGGGGTCAAATCCTAGCATTTTTTAATAGGCCCATGTAAATATGTCAATAAACTCCTTCATAAGAGTTATAAAAAAATCACATTCTCCCTTAGTGAGGGATGTGCCTAGTTTGATCCATTTTGGGTCCTCTTGAGTCTTTATGTTAAACTTAGAAGTGTCCTCCAAAATAAGTATAAAACCATGTTCTAAAATAGTCAGCACAGAGGTGAATTGGTTGGCAATGGCAAAGTCCTCTATCTAACTGGTTCATCTAATTCTCCCAAGTAGGACAAATCATAATCTCTTAATGCTACTAAAGGAAAAGTAATAAATGCTTTAGGGCACTCTTAAATAATATGTGCAAAATATTTCTAATCCTTGGTACCAATATTGAATCCATAAATATGCCTCGGTCTATTGGTCTCCCTAATTCATATGAAAAGGGGTGAACATCCCCAACTAATGGTGCCTAAAATAGGTTTTCACTAAGAGACTTGACCTTTTATTTAATTTTAACATGGTCAAAAAGTGCCTCAAATAATTTTTCACTTTAGACCTCAATGCTTGATATTATTTTTGTTTTTGGCTAAGGACATTTACCTACTCTCTAAAATAGGTATCAAAATCTAATCAATTAGAAAAACCCTGCTTATGATCTCCAAGATGAATGTGATCCCTCAATCCTAGAAAGTTGCATATGGTCTCATCATTTTCAAACTCATATAATCTCATTATTAAATCTTGTTGGTCATAATATATAAATAATGGGTGATAAAGGGTAAGTGAAAAAGGATAATAAAAATTGTTATTGGTAAAAATGTCATAGGGGTTAAATAAATTCATGTTGGCAAGGTCATTATAAATTTTATAATTAGACCCTACATCACTATCAACATCATCTTCACTATTTGATGGTGTTAGAACCTAAATAAGATATGTGGGGTCACCCTCAAGTAGTTTAAATATAATACCATGGGTTACCTTATACTTGGTCATTAAAACTAGATTGATCATTCCTTGTTGATGTATCCCTAAGCCTCTACCTACATAAGCTAGGTGATCCATAATCTAATTAGGTATATGATACTTTATGCTTTGGTAAAAGTTAGATAACTATGTAAAGCCATGAATCATCTTTGACTAAGGGGTCCTATTCTAGGACAGAGGTTAGTTTGAAAATAATAGGTTTGTTGAGCTAAGATTTTACCTTGGTATGCCATTCTATGCGAGTGGTCTTGGCCTTGGATCTCCAATAGGATTTTGGGTTCTATGGTAATTTGGCAATGTGGAAGGAGTCATGGGTATTGTATTATCCTATACCTTTTCCAAATATATAAAAGTGATTGGAAATTTCTAGTGGAGGTGTAAATGAGGTGGAATCTAGGTTATTTGGGTTAATGTAATTATCTTCTAGTCCTATTTCAATAGTTGTATATTTTTCAACTCTTCCTCTATCAAATTTGGGCATAATATTTAAGATAAAATGATAGTTATAGCTCTTGTACTTGGCCTTGAGATGCTTTCAATAATGATAAGGTTGGAGATTAGATAGTATAGTCACTTCCATCCTTGAATGGGGAAATGTTATACATTGATGAAATGTGGAAGGTATGGACCTAATTTTGTGGATCTAGGGTCAACCCAATAGTAAATTGTAAGATAATTCTAGATCTAAAACATGAAATAGAGTGTCATGGGTCAAAGGCCTAATGATCATTGACAATTTTATAGTACCTTATGATTCCTATTCCTTTTTGTCATATTCCTTAATAACAATGGTATCTATCTAAAGGTTAACTACTATCTATCCAAGATGATTTACCAAATTTAGAGACATAATGTTGAGGCCCAAACCATTATGTACAAGGATGTGTTTAACTTTATGGTTTGTTATATCAACCTCAATGTAAAATGAGTTATTATGCAATGGGCTCAAGGATGACATGTTACTTTGGTCAAAGGTAAGACATTGGCCAAGGGTCAAATGTTCTACCATGGATTAAAATTTATCTGGCATGATGTCATGAGGTATGAAGGATTGGCTCAAATACTCATTAAATATATATTTGTGGGTGCTATATGTACTTAGTAAATCCATTTTGGATAGTTATGTAGGTTTCTTATTTAACTAATCCATAATGTCATAGGTCTTCTCTTTAGTTTTGGTATTTGGATTATTTTTTATAGGCATGGAGGTTTGAATGGGCTCATTCATGGTATTTGGTTGTGGTCCTTTGATGGTAATCTTGGCTCATCAAGTCATGATTACATAATCTTAATCTAGTATAGGGCTTTTTTAATTGGCTAAGAAGGCAATAAGGCTTGTAATGTTAATTCTTGGGTGATGTTAAGCATGGATGATAACATGATCTCAAGAATAATTATCACCATAAAGAGGTTGATAGGCATTACTTGGCTAATAGGCTTTATTAGGTGAAGATATTGGTTTTTTGGTATTTGATCAAGGGTTAATGGTAATGGTGGCAACATGACTACTTGAAACATGTAATACAACATTATTGTAGGTATATGTGATGGCATGATGGCCTCCTTGGTTCCAATCATTCTATTATTATTATGGCTAGCATTATTGTTATTGGTTTTATGGTGGAGTTCTCTGCCACTCTTATTTTTATTATTGGTTTTATTGTTAGTTGTTGTTATTGTTATGTTGGGGAAATGGATTATGATAGATTCATAACTTTTTATTGGTCATAGGAGCATGGGTGTCTCTTTATATCTATCCATTCTCCAACACATTCTTAATCAAATGCCTTAGATATATACATTGGTGTATAGAATGTCCTTTAACATGATGGTACTCAAAAAATTCATGTTATTTGTACCAATTAAGAAAAGGAATTACTTTAGGAAATAAATTTGGTACTGGCCAACTAATCATATTTTCTTGAACTAATTTTTAGAATACAAACTTAATAGGTTCTCCAAGGTTACTGAATTATCTACCAATGGGTAGTCTTATCCTTGGAGGGGGGATTACAACTGGGCTTGATTTTATGGTCATTGGTTTTATGGAGGCCTTGGTTGAATGAATGAAGGTGGTGGTTGATGAATGGGTAGGGGTAAATAGACAACTGATGTTTGCACCATTTATACATGGAATGATTTACTAACACCATTTCCAAAAACATTCTTGTTGTGGTTTTAGGCCTTTGGTATTTCATGATTATTGGCCTTGGATGGCATTGAAGCTAGTATCTAGATTAGGTTATAATTTTGGTTATGGATTTAGTTTTGGTTATGATGGAATTGATGCTATTTTTGGATCTAGTTGGAAGAAGATAATTTGATGATCCATTTATTGATAATGAATTTATCAATCCATATCCATTTCTCAATAACCTATTCAAACATATGAACACATTGTAGTTTGATATGATAAGATATCTTGCTGTGGAGGCTCTTGGTAAATATCATGACCAAGTGCTTATCTATAAAATTTTGAATGAACCAATTTATCAGTGATCTCCAATGTTACAAGGAAGTAGTGAAGCTTTCACCATTCTTCTATTTTATTTGGACCAAGTCTAAAAATATAATCTCATGTTTGATATTATATGAGAAATGATGTACAAACTTATCGTAAAGAACATCAAAGTCAAGTATAAAATTATTCCACAATTTTAAAAGCCATTCCAAGGCTTGTCCAAATAAACTTCTTGGAAAGAGAAGAAGTAAATATATGTCACTATATGCAACTAGTTGGAAACCAACAAAGAATTATTTCAAATTCTCTTTGGGGTCACCTTTGTCCTTATATTTTTCAAAATTTGGGTGGATTATAACCCATAAGAAATGGTTTTTTAAGATAGTCCATGTTGAATGGATACAAGCATATTTCATCTAGTTTAAACTTTTTTGTTTGATTTTTAGTCTAAATGGCTTAAATTGCATCCTTCATTTAATGCAACTCTTGAGATAGGAAGTTGGCTGGCATGGCATATTACTATTGAGGTTGTGCAATCAAAGGTGGATTACCATGACTGGGGTATGAAGGAATGGAATACTATAAAATGTTTGTTAGATTGGTTAGATAACAAGGTATACACATATGCATATTTAGATTATATTATTGATAAAAAAATAAATTACTATTGGAAAACATTCTAGCTAGGGTTAGTTACATAGCCTTAGCTTGAAAATTGTGATTATGGTAATGACATTTGAATAGGTGGGATATGTTGGTATTATTAGGTTTGTGGGGAACTTGTTATATACTTGTTGAACCTTGTTGAATAAAGGGAACATGTTTTTTACTAAATCCCTCTATTTAAAGTGTTGTAATTTGGATCCTTATTATATGTGCGATACCCATTGGGGGAAAGGAAACTATTGCCTAGCACATAGTATCCATTGTACATTGGAACCTTGATATTGATTAAACACTTGTTATTAGTTAGGTACTTTTTAAGGGATTGACATTTATTTTTTCTAACCAAAGGGAACATTTTGACCAATAGAAACATGTTGTGAGTTAGTCAACATTTGTGATTGTTGAGGTATATTGGTTTGTGCTTATTGTGACTGAAGATTTCCCCCCCTATTGAGGTGGTATAGTGTTCTACACTTATTGAGATAATATGTTAGTCTATTGTTTTTATCTCATTTCCCCTTATTGAGCATTTGAGGAAGTGTTTGGTTGAAGAATGGAAGTTTTTTGTTGTGCTTAAGAAATAGGTGTACCTATCATATATTTTTTCAATCCACTCGAGGCATTGGTTGGAGGAATTTGTTGTGTGTTTCTCAATGGTATATTAGACCCACTTTGGTTTATATTAGAATGTAATTTCATGTTATCCAACACATTTTGAGTGAGGTCTTCCATTTGAGTGGTAATTTAGTTCATCATAATTGGGACATTATACATGTCACCAACCATAATGATTTGACTAAAGGGGTTTATGTTTTGATTTAAATATCAAGATGAATCTAATTATGGCTTGTTAAAGGAACTAGATCTATAAGTGGCATGCTCAAAATAACCATTACATTAAAATTATGAGCTAGGTTAAGGTAATTTGGTATGCTTGTTCTACCTATTCTAATTGATCATCCTTAGGAACTTTTCCTTTCATAATCACACATTGGATCTATGGATATATTTTCACTAAATCTTGATTGAAACTAGTTAACACCTATTCTAACTATTAGTTTTGAGGTATATTACTAGGGGTCTAATCAAACTAGTCAAAATTTCATATGGGAAGTTTGGAGGGAATTTGGATCTTACTTATATGGCCTTGACCCAAATTTTGTCTTTGTTCTCTAAGAAATGGTGATAAAAAAAGTACAAATCATAACTTGTCTACATTAGTGTTGCTAAATAATAGGGATCTTGTTTTTGGGTTTATTCTATAATAGGTGTCACTTTAGCAAGGTACTATGCCATTTGCTCTTGTTATTGGCTTGGATAGGATGGTGCACTCACTAAATATTATGATAGTGGGTCATGCCTTTGTTCTTCATATGGAATATTATAAGATGGATATGGATCCATATCATATGTTATATCATCACCATATAGATCTTAAAAAAAATGATCACTAGTCACAAATTTCTCATAGTCTAAATTATACATAGTCTTACTACATGTATAATGAGGCATGTTTAGATCTATGAATAGTTATATTGAAAAATAAGGGCCTAAAATGGAAAATAACCAAGGCCTAAGAAAAACAACCTTTGGCTCTGTAAAAGAGGCCTAAAGGGTAAATTAACTAAACTATGCAAAGTCAAGGGTGGAATAAAAACATGAAATTAGTCTACAAAATATATTAATTTACTCAAAGGTGGTTATAATTAGTGGTAAATGTATAAAAAAAACTTGAAACCTATATATGGATAAATTATTGATTTCCCAAAGGTAGTTATAATCAGTGACAAAGGTTTCCAGACAAGGTATAACAATTATTAACTACATAGAAAGTGATTAATGATTTGCCCAAAGGCAGTTATAATTGTTAACATGGAATATACTGATAGACTCAAAAATAAAGGTTGATCTAAAAAATAACTTGAAAATAATCTAAATCTAAGGTAATTGGCTTGGATAAACTTGATAAATGGTTTAAAAAATAATCTCATGCTAAGGTAATTGGTTTGGAAAACACTCAGTAATTGGATTACAAGAGACTCTCAAATAATGAAACTAAGAAATTTTAGAACTCAACACATTAAACTCTAAGAAAGGCACATGGAAATAAACTTGGCACAAAGGATGCCAAAATAGGGCACATAAGGATAAAAAATCACTAAGTCTAGGTAGGGGGTCTTTAGATCAAATAAGAAATCAAACTAAGTAATACAATACAAACAAAAAAGGTAGATTACCTAAGCCTAAATTAGATGAGGCTCTAGCATAAACCTGATTAGTTTAGGTTTTTTACTTTAAAAGACTGAATTTCAAATTTAATGCAAAATACTTAGATTTTTTAAGGTAAATAGGCTAGACTAAAACATGTAGTGTAACCACACATTTGAAACAAATTGTATGAATGGTTTTGGAACTAGTTTTCAAATGAGACAAGGTTTTGAATAAATTTAGGAAATGTAACAATGCTCCTTCAAATAAATGTTATGACAATGGTTTGGGACTAAAATCCAAGGCAAATGTTTGAAATAAAATGGGTAACGTAGTAATCCTCTGTTAAACAAGTGACACATAAATAGTTTTGGAATAAAAATATAAGTTAAATGTGTAAAATAAAATGGGCAAAGTAACACCTCTTAGGTTAAAGTGGTGTGGAAAATTGTGATGGTTATGAATCATGTTAACTTGATAAATAAATAATCAATTTTAGTCTCAAACACACATGTAAATAAAATAAAATAGAAATAACACCAATGGTGTAGTTTATACCAAAGTTTCCACCAATATACCAATGCTTGAAAGGAATTAAGTGTTAATCCAAAAATTAAAGAATAGGTGTAGGTAGATTTTTCAATCCCCCCTTTGGGTCTCAAGCATTGGTATGTGGCACAAACTTAGAGTGAGGATCACTTGACATTTGGCAAGGTATTATATGGTAAGTGGGGTTGATTAAAATATATAAGTTCTGAAACACACTAAATGGTCCCAAGTGTGGCTAACACAAGAGAACATCATGTAAATTAGGTTAAAACTTACTAAATTACTATATAAAGGTCTAGTCCTTTACACAATGAATTCAATCATGTACTTCTTAGTGAAGTCTTATGTTTAGCGTGAACTGACTTAGATTTTTGATAGGATTGGAAGGCTAACTACTCATCCCTAGGTAATCCCAGTATCATGTGCCTAATTTATATACCCCACTATGGAGTGGGGTTGGTATGATGCTAAGAGATGAAACCCCAAGTCAAAACACCCATAAATAACTTGTGAAGAGGTGATGAATGCCATGGTTATCATTGGTTTCCTTTTTTTTAAGTTACAAAATTGTTAAAAAGTAAAAAAAATTCAAATATATTAAAATATAAAAATATTTAGAATATTTTAACAATCTAAAATCATGACCTAAGCATGATTATTCATCTAGATTATATCATTTCCATGTGTTATTTATCTTAATATTTATAGATAACATAGTATTTTTCTTTCACATGCATTTCATTGATATTTATGAGTGTTACATAGGACATACAAATATCACATTGACTGAGATGTTGGACTTGCCTTTACCCAATAGTCTTACTAAGTCAAGGGAATATTTTTCACAAGTTATAATATTTACAAGTGCTATCTTTCTATGACTCATATGCTATTGAGCTATATATACTTCTTAAGAATGTCTTGATAAATCACTATCTTACATTTTGTACATAAATATGTGATTTTTAGGATATGATCACATTATATATACATTTTGTAGATATCTTTATAGTTATATGCTCCATTGATGTTATTATGTGTACATAGTAGTTTAGATCTTACTTTTATAATGTGTATGGCACTTGGTCCTTGTGTGAAAAATTGCTTGAGCATCTCTATGAGATCATTTTATAGTATATGTGAGGTTTAATCATATCCATATTGTATATTGGATCTTTATTGTGTGAAACACTTGAACATGTCCCTTATTTTTGACATCATTCATGTCCCTTGGATGTGGCCCTTAGCCTTGTATGTGAAAAATTTACTTATGTGACATTTTTAACATGTCCCTTGTATGCAAGCCCTTGACCTTATTATATGACATTGTGATTATTATGTTTGTGTGCCTATTGATATTATTAAGTTTGATGAGTACCATGATTAAAATAATTCACTAATTAATAAATAGGTTATTAAATCTATATTTTATTACTATAGGCTTCATTGATACATTTATATAGGTCTTACCTCTTATGTTACATACATAATGATACATATCTTACTATGTTGACATACTTTTCAAATATGTTACATTATTCAATGATTAAATATTACTACACATGATACAATTAATTTTTATTTTGAGATA
This sequence comes from Torreya grandis, assembly GCA_037957365.1. Taxonomy (NCBI): domain Eukaryota; kingdom Viridiplantae; phylum Streptophyta; class Pinopsida; order Cupressales; family Taxaceae; genus Torreya; species Torreya grandis. Next base: position 1,542,082 of record JARHVA010000553.1, read on the forward strand.
GTGAATTTTAGGATATAATTACCTCACCTCAAAAGGGGGGAATTTCAGTGGGCTTGTCATACATGATATAAACCTTTTCAAAGCAAAAATAAAATTTTGAGAAAGAATAAACTTTCAAAGTTTCAAAATAGTTCAAAATTCAGTCATTGACACACATTATGGGGGCATATGCTATGCATATGCACTTAAATTATAGGATCAATGTACAGATTCATAAATTTTTGGTTTCAAGATACATGTTCATGCATAATTTTCAGATCAAATTCAAAAATTTACATCTATAAATAATTACTAATTCTACACACTATGTTATTTTTAAAAATTCAAGGGGCATAATATAGATTCATGGCATGCTTTTTAATACTACTTGATATATATGAACATGATAGGAGAATGGATGTTATCCATTTATATTTTGATCATGCATTCAAAAACAAAAGAACAAAGTGGTAATTTAGTATACAAGCCATTTACAATGGTTGATTCAATTAGATTACACAATGCATAACTTAGAAGTTCAATTCCCTCTAGAATTATGTCTAAAAATCCATTATGGATTTCAACCTATTTCATGTCTTGGGGTTACAAATAAAAAGGTTTTTTTTATCTCCCAATGGGTTTTATTTTCTATACAATTTCAATTCAACTTAAGGCTTTATCACCCTAAAATTATCCATTGGTTTAGCTAAGGGACTAAATTTTCCAAGTGCTTCATGGGAAGCACAACTTATCCAATGCTTTAAGGAAACATCATCTCTAAGAAAATTTAAAATAGAAAATTGGTTTCACACATATAGGTGTATTCATTCTTGTGTTTTTTAATATTTTCAAATTCAAGTTACATTTCAATTTTTTAGTTTCACATTTGAGCATTAACTTCTTTTACATCATCGTAGGATTTTCTAAGGAACATCTTGCATGATTTGGATCTTATCCCAAAGGAAAAGTGTGTTGTACACACTCACCTAATATTTATCCTTTAATCTATTAATTTTATTTTTATATTAAAGGGTGGGAAAATATAGTCACTCAAATTTGGTCACAAGTTGATTATGTCAATTTCACCCCATTTCATTTTAATTGAATTGAGCACTTAATTTGGACCTATTTCACTACCTCACTCTATCCTAAGCACACATGAGTATTTTTTTATTTTTGAAATTGATATATACCACTTAAAAATTTTTCTAAGGTCTAAAAATCCCTCTAAGCATCTATACTAATAGATTCAAACCCAAAAGTCACATGTTTCCTTGAAGGATAGAAATGTCCATTAGGGACAAAAATTGAATTAATTTTTTCCCATAAAGGATGTTTATGTCCTTAGTATTCTAATGGTTAGTTTTAAAATTTAAAACCTCCCTTACTTTATGATTTGTGTTTTTAGGATTCTTAGTGCAATGTTTTATCTTTTATATTATTATAAAGGCACACTCAAGTCACTTATTACACCACTTGTAAATTTAAATACAAAGGCATACTTACACTATTTCACATTGAGTAAACCTTACCCATTCCTCCCAATTTTAATTCTAATCAATTGAAGCAATTCTTAGCCAAGTCCAAATCATTTTTTATCCAAGCTAAAGTAAAGCATGATAAAGTATTCAAGTCATTTATATATGAATTTATGTAGTCAAAGGATCATAATAGTAAAAACTAATCTAAGTGGGAGAACTATGTGGGCTTGAATTCCATATTTGAAGTATTGGATACATAGGTAAAGTTTAGTCATCACAGGGGTGATTGGGGTTATCTCAACCCATTACACTCCCCCTTTTTATATTTTTAGGTTTTCAATCATTAAAAAACCCTATTAGGATTTCAACCTTGAAGAACTTAATTGTAGGGCTTCATCACACATTTAAAGGTCAAATATATGCATATAGACCTAACTCAATTTATCATAAAAAATGTGACCTAAGTTTTACATATTTTAACAAAGGAAAATAATAACCAACTTAGGACTATAGTGGTAGTCTATCCTATCCCAAGTTAGATGATCTTGTTCTTCATCATTTTTAGTTCTAACTTATGCGTACTTGCAAATTTAGTTCTTTTTTTTTTCTATTTCAATCTTATATAAACTTCCCATAGTCAGATATTAGATATAAACAACTAAGTTTGTCATTTAATTCATAGTTATTCTTATTTATTTCTATTGAGCTCTATTGAATTCAATCTTACTTTCATTTTTCTTATCAAAAATTGATTTACCACATTTTATTACATTCTATTAAATTTATTTGAATTAAGTTTAATTCACCTATTAATTCAAATTCTAGTAAAACACTTAGTAATATGGGGAAGCTTCTTAACTACTAAGGAATGAATATAATTCTCAAACCAAGTTAAAACATGATTGGTTAATTTTAACCTTGTAAAATAAATTTGTTAGCTCTTTTTAATCTGATGAAAACTATAATATGTATCTTAGGATTCCAAAGAGCACACAAACACTGATTATTTCCTTTTTAGTAAAGATAATAAAATTACATCCATAAAAATACAAGGAAACTAAACACTCTTTCCTAAGAACTAGGGGGAACATAAAATAATGAACAAGACCAAAAATAAAGATAGAAACACACAATAATTTTACCTCCCTTGTAGAAATTGATATCCACTTATTGGAATAGTAGAAGTTCATTCTCAGTCTATGTCATTAGGGAATTTTATCAATAATTTTCCATATTAGTAGCACGTATCCAATGGCCACTTGTGGCTTTGATAGGATAATCTTGGCTTAGTGTGAAGCTTGGTATCAAATTAGAATTATAGCATTACTTTGATGGCTTCTTGAAGGCATTCCTATAGAATAATATTACATATAAATTCTTGTTTGGGTAAAGTGAGGGAATTTGTATTTATAGGTCTCAGAACTAACCCTAACCCTAGGAAGGTTAGGTTTAATTCTAACTATGGTTGAGTCTAAAATAACCTAGGTTGAGTCAGATTAACCCTAGGTTGGGTCAAAGCACTCATGAAGTATTGACAACTCATTTTCATATATTTATGAGCCATGACAACTAAATTTATATATTTGTGAGGTTTTGACTCACCTTTTTGGAATATTAGGAATTAATAAATCTCTTTATTAGCTCCTTTGACCTTGACTTAATATTCAGCTAAAAATTCCTTTTTAGATAAATGAAATTCACTAATACATCTTAGAATTTTTACTTAGGTAAGTTAATTGAGATTTGATTTTTATTTAATCTTGATTAATACTTTTTATATTTTGTTAATTAATTTAAATGTTTTGAATTAATAGCTTGATAGGCCAAGAATGTCAAAATACTAGGTATTAATTTGACTAGGGATAAAACCTAACTAGGTTATTGGTGTATACAAGGCAATGCCCCAAATATGAAAGCTTCACCAAATTTTAGAGTAATTAAATCCTTTATATAGATGAATTTGGATAATTTAGGTGATTTCTAAGCTAAAATTTCATTGTTTGATATAGATTGATATGAATCCAATTTTAGGCATGAAAGAGGCTAACAATAAATGTCTACACAATATACCTCAAGTTGGGTTATCCAACGTTCTAGCCTCACTGCATTTACATCTCCATCATAAAGATAAATCTATATAATTTACTCAACCTTTAATGGAGGTGGATCTTGGTTAGCATGGGGTTATTCTTATTTATTCTCATGTGTCTCAAGATTTTTCTCCTTGATTTATTTTGGAACCTTCATAGAAACACCATGGTTCTCCATGAGTATCCCTATGATAGACTCTAACTAGTCAAGCTTGCCCATAGAAACAAAAATGTTACCCACACCTTATTCAATATTTTAAAATCAATCTTATGTTATATGGTAATATTATTCATCAATACGGGACATACTTATGATGTATTGTTTACACTTCCTTGTGAAAATATCTTCTTCAAAGGGAGGTAGAAACCTTGACCACTAGCACTACTTGATCTAGTGATGGGAATATACTTTATATGTAGTCACAAACACATAAAACAATACAAAAGGATTAAAATTTATTATAACTCAGATATAATACTAATATGATACATAAACCAAGTGGATATTCCACACTAGGCTTCACCATCATAGATCCTATATTCTTAACCCAACAAGTGATTAAAAATATTGCTTTTATATATTAAATTACTTTTAAAATAGATATATTAAGTGATAAAATGAAATGCACATAATTTTGAAATATAATTTATAATAAAATATAACACAAAACACATTAATACCCAAGATTTATTTTGGAAAAAAACCAATGTGGGAAAAATTCTAGCCGGGTGAGGAAATTGCACTCCCCTTTCCTCTACGTGTTTCAAAACATGTATAAGTTATTACCAAAACTTAGCCTTTGTGGATAAAATTTTTAGTACTACCTATCCAAATCTTGCACACATGATTTATTTACACCTTTCAAATACTTACCATAACAAAAACAACTTTGAACAACCACTAAACAACTAAGAAAAACTAAAGGTAACATGAACTAAGACTCAAACTTGTTATTTCACAATGTGAATCCAAATCCAGGAATATTTTTGTCTACTACCTTAATAAAGGCTTTGTATTTATTATTTCTCAACTTTGGAATTTTCCAAGAATCTCTAACTAACCATTTTTAGAAATTGGGAATGTTTGCAACCATTCCTCTTTAGGCTTTTGATCCTGTGGTGAAACTGCTAATGTTTGTAGACTGGTAATTACACAACCACTAAGGTGGTTTCACATATATAAATTGTGAAAATTAGTGTTTAAAAAATAGTGGGGTAGTTATAAAACCACCACCTACACATAGTAGTGGTTTTTTATCTTAAGAAAACACCTCATTTTGAAGAGCAAAAAAATACTAAATTTATCACTATGAAGATGTCTAGATCACCCCCCTCATTGATTGTACCACTATAGCATATATAAATTGATGTTTTATACATGAAGTGTCTTACACAGATATCTTAAAATCATGAATGGATTAGCTAAATTGGGTATATTGGAAACATCTAGTGTACATGACCAATACATTAGGGTTCAGTTTTGGATCTTAGATTATACAATCTAAATTAGTCTAAAATTTTACCTTGTTTAAACCACTAAATTCAAAAGAAGATAAAATATATTGGTGAACCTAACATGAATTTAGACCCATTTTATCCCACTATAGACAACTATACATTGTCAAAAACCAAACCATAACCAAAATAAATTAAGTACCCTATCCTTTTGGTCATTTCTATTTGTATTAAATGTAATAAATTTATCATACTCAGTTACATTTTGATTTTCTTGATTTAGACATAGATTATACAATCTGAATTAGTCTCAATTTTTTTACCTAATTTAGATCACTAAATTAAAAATAAATTTAAGTATATTGGTGAACCCTTCATTATTTAAGCCCATAATACCCTAGGTTTCCCTTAAGGTTCCTTATACCTTCTTAGGGTTTCATATTTTTGTGTGATGGTTTCAAAATATAATTTATAATTTTTATTTACCATATATAACACAATAATCCATCCTTTCCTCTAGCCCTCTTGATATTTTCATGATTGTATTCTATGCCATATTAGAAGGCTAACCCTCTTTTCCCTCTAAGGCAAAGTCATAGATTAAGCAATGTTGAAATTGGGCATATTCAATTTTTTAAAAATCAACCACATGTGTTAAAATTATCTAAAATAGATGAAATACAAATTCTTCCTTATATTGATGAAAATTTTATAAATTAAACAAATATGAATGTAACTATAAAACTAATACCAATTTATTATAATTTCTATAATTAGAAATGACCAAAAAGATAGGGTTCTTAGTTTTTTTTAGTATTATTCTAGTATGTGATAGTGCAAAACTATCAACAATGGTTTGAGATGGGTCTAAGGTCACTCAAATATGGAAATTAATTATCTAAGGTTGTTGGGATAAACCTAGTAATGCCTATATGATTATGGTAACTATATCTATCTAAATTTTATTGGATATGTCCATGTGGTAAGTGCTAAACTATTCTATCATAAAATGTTGCACATAGAAATAAATAGGTATTTTATGTGATATTAGAGGCTTGGGATTGTACAAAAGTTCAAATTTAGATTCATTCACCTTGAAACCTTAGTTCTGATTTTGATAGTTGATTATCCTATAAAAAGGTTTGAAAGGATGGGTTGATCAATAATTATCCATATAAATGCATATGTGTTCATTAGTGTAATAGTAATATGTAGTGCATTCATGCATGTGGCTTTTAGTACTTGAAAATATGTGATTTTGACCTTTAAATGGTAGTTAGACTTGGTTTGGAGTTTTTCCTTTGAGGAGTTTGCATATTTAGATGCTTTGGGGTAGTGCTTCAAGGATGAGTATATATAATCCTTAGTGTGTAGGTGAGCTTTAGATATGAATAGGATTAGGATTGATATGCTTATATATATCTCTTTGGTAAATTTACCTTATAATTGACATGTGCAACATGTTATACCCAAAGGAAGATTTTAAATTCAAGAAAATATCCATTATAAAGTGCATGGATAAGCACAACCAAGACAAACAACTTTAGTAATTAGATCCATCCAATTATGGTTGGGGGTCTCTAGAAAATAGGAAATAATGATTTGAGATAGGGTCACAATTTGAGTAAGATGATTAGTTATTTAGGTATAGACTATGAAAATCCTATGAATATCCCTATGAACATCATGCACTTACCTCAATTTTATGCATAGTCATTTCACATTTATAAAAAATCATAATCATAAAAAACTAAAATATGCAAAAATAAAAAAACTAGGACCTATGCATTACGTGTTGCTAGTTTACATGATTCATTTATGATTTATCACATACATGGTGGATTATATATCCAATATTTATATACACATGCATTTAATGATATAAATGGGTGAGATTTAGGACATATAAGATATATATGACATGGGAACTCAAATGCATAACATTCCTACACCCTAGGGATACTTACTTACATTATGGGCATGCTTACACTAAGGGAATCTTGGTATATTTACACATGTCACATATTTTTATGAAATTTTAATTAATCATATTTAAGTATTTAAATTTATTAAACATTACTTATTCTTACATATACTATTTAGAGTACTACATATAATGGATATTATTCTTTACTATGCACAATAATGACATACATTGATTGTGTAAAATAACCTTCTTTGTATTATGCATGATTGATGTCTTTACATATTACATGTTGTGATATTTAATTATGTGACTTATTTTGTGTTTGAAATATTCTCTATGACTTTTCTTGAAATTAGGTTCATTTTATGACTCCTTTTATGTTTGACTATTTCTTTGTGACTTTACTTGACATTGACTATTCATTGTGTGGCTCCTTTTATGTTTGACTCTTTCTCTATGTGACTCTTACTCATTGTGGCACTATGTGTTATAATGAATGTTTATATTATTTCTTATTTTTTAATAATTACAAATAAAGAAGGTTAGACCCATAGGTAAGTGAATAGGTAAGAGAGAGAGAGTGAAAATATAAGGAACATGTATCATAAAACATAAAAGTATGATGTCAAGTAGATATAGAAATGACATAAAAAATGATAGTCTAAAGATTTTCATAGGGAAAAATTTGGTATAAATTAAATAGATATAGTTACCATAGGAATCTAGGCATTACTGGATTCATCCTAGTAGGCTCAGATAGTTAGTTTCTAGATCTAAGTGACCATAGACTCATTTTAGACCATTGTTGATAACCATACACTATCACAGACCATAACTAGATTGAAACAAGTTAAGTCTTGTATCCTATCGATCATTTATATTTATAACAAGTGTAATAAATTTATCATACTTTGTTATTTACATATACATTTTCTTAATTTATACATAGATTATACATTATAAATTAGTCTCAAGTTTTATCATGTTTATACCACTAAATCCAAATTAAGATAAAACATGTTGTCAAACCCTTTATTCATTGAGCACAATAAACCATATATTTCCATTAGGGTTGTATATTTATGTATTATGTTTTTAAAATCTGATATTTGATTTTTTATTTCTCCATATAACACAACAATCTATCCTTTCCTCTAGCCCTATTGATGTTTTTATGATCATATTCTATGCCATTGAAGAAGGATATCTCTTTTATCCATTTAAGGTGAAGTGATAGGTTAAGTGGCATTGAAATTGAGAATAATTAGATTTATTTATCTCAACAACATGTGTTTTAAATGGATAAAATAAATGACATACAAATTCCTCCTTTTATTGATGCAAATTTTAATAATGAACACATAAGTACAACATATTATTAATGATGATATACTTGAAATTGAAGCTACTTATCAAGATGAAAATGAATATAATATTTAATATCATGATATAATACATCTTAATTACTTTTATGGTATATAATCTTAATAAATTATAGCTCTTTCTCATTTTTGAAAACAAATATGTATGCAAGCTAATGATCTAGATAAGATTTTGAGTATAATCCTAGAAGTTAAAAATGAAAAGAATGCTAAGGTTATCACATATAAGGAATAAAATAATCCATTCAATGACACTAATATCACTTTTAGAGGTGTTTATTCTACAATAGGTTTTTATATTACTACTACTAATACTACTATGCCTATGTCTGCACCTATGGTTACACATATGATAAAATTTTGTTCATATTTTATAATCTAAACCCTCAACAAATGTTTAAAAATAAATAAAAACACAATATATTATAATTAATATGGGATATATATTCTTGAACAAGGATTACAATTATATTTCTCAATGATCTCCTAAAAAAAGGAGTCAAGGCTTATCTCTTTCTATCACCTAATACCAATAATATCACATTCATCCCAATATAATATCCAAACTTAATCTACGTGAGTTATCCTCACTACTTACAACTAACTATGATTTGTTATTAATAAGTCATTTATATTTATTTATTTAACACACACTAAAACTAATAATAAATTATAATTATGAACATTAATTTCTTAACAATCCCCCTAGTATGAATGTGGGTGAAGAGATAAAAATCCTACAATGTTATTCATTGAAGACACTACTTAGACCAAGTAACACTTCATACAGTTATATTTGTGGACTAAATTCCATTGAGGTTCTTAGGCCTATAATTTTGAATCCTTTAGATATTAGAGCTCCCAACCTATGTTGAATTCTATGAGGTTTTTGAGCCTCAAATTCTGAATCTCCCCTAGATTCCTAAAGCTCCCCAGACTAAATATACAATAGAAGTTTACTTATAAATATTCTCCTATCCCCCAAAAGTATGATTCTTTAAACATTAATTTATTTCCTAAAATTCACTGTATAGGTTTTATTGAACATAATAAACTATATAAAATAGGAACACTAAAATCACCACATAATAGAAATAAAACACATTGAACTAAGAGCAAACTAAAAACAAATGTTACTACATCATAAGGTAGCCTCATTACTAGTGACTGATGAGAGGATTCTGAAAGTCCTCCTTCCTCCATTTCTTCCATCCTCTAAAAGGATGATTAGTATAAAAAATATTTAGAATTATACCACTATATTCATTCATTAGTTCATCTTCATTATCTAGTTCTTCTTTAGTAATAATTATAAATTCATTTATTTTACTTTGAGTTTTTTGTTTCTCGTATCATACCTATGAATTTTATAATTCTATGACATATGTCCTTTTTTATTGTAGTAAAAACATTAAAATTCCTCTTTTTTATTATTTGAGTTTTTATGATTGTTACTTGAGCACATCACACTTTCTTCTTCTACATCTACTGACATTTCCCATTTCTCTTCTAATATGAGAGTTGAGATCATATATTCCATAGGTTGAGATTACATCTGACCAAGAGTGAAAACAATATTGTTGTATTTTAAAGACAAGCTATTTAATAAAATAGATTTTACACCTTTATCATTAACTAGAGATTTGACTTACTACCAACTACCTCATGAGAGATCTCAAATCATTTATATGACTAGACATAGTATCTCCATAACTCATTTTTTATCTGAATAAGTGTAACTTTAGAGAAATTTTTTCATTAACTAATTTAGCATCAAATAATTTTTTCATATTATCCCATATTTATATGGATGATTTTTCTAAATCTATATAGTATAGTTCATAATTTGAAAGTGCAAGGCTAATGATGGATTTAGTCTTATCATCTTTGTTTTACAATTATAGTAGATTATTTACATTTTAAGCTCTATTTATTTTCCATTGACTATTCCCCATAAGTTTTTATTCATTAGTTGCATATAAATTTTAGCTTTACAAATGTGAAAACTGAGACCAATTTATTTTTATAATGGAATGTCCATCTTAAGAAATGAACAAGGAAAAGATATAAAGACATCAGTTTCTATAAAAAATGCATCTGTATAAGTAAAATTGAGTGACACAAAATAAGAATTCTAATACCCACAAATTGAAGACTCCTAGTAGATTTTATGATTTTAACTAAATCCAATTAAAGATGGGATTTAATACCCTAAATGAAACTTTGTTTTTATAATATTGAGACTTAAATATAAATTAAATCCTATAAAGATAATAATATGAAAAAATGTCCCAACTAAAAACTATAACTTTTAATAATCTAAATAATCAATATTAAATAAAGAACAAAACACTCGACTCATTCATAAAACTTTAACAACTAAGAATTAACTCCCATAAATTCTAAACATAATTTAAAGTTGACATAAGTATGAAGAAAATGGCGATTCCTTGACATAAATGGAAAAATGATGGAAGATATAAGATAGAACTAGTGATGGACATGGGCAGAAAAAAATTGATTAGATCAACAAATGCATAAATAGATTTGTGACATTGACCAATTTACATAACCATTTGAAAAATATATAAAGTGTTAAATCTAATTTGAATTATTTTTATGGCATGAGCTACACAATTATATATATCATATTTTATGCATGGATGATGGATAAAATGGTTTGAACCATAAAATATAACAAATTGGATAGAAACAACAATTATTTCAGCTATAACAAAATTCAAGATAAATATAACATTATAATTACCCCTAAAAACACTCAATAATATGATTAATATAAAATATTAATAAATGAATATGACTAAACTATTCAAAAAATACTCACTGATAGAATTTGGTTTATATTTTACGATCTAAACACTCAATAAATGCTTCATAATAAATTAAAACACTCTATTATAATTCATGTAGGATATCTATTATTTAACAAGGATTATAATTATATAACTCAATGAGTTCCTACAAAAATGTAGTCAAGGTTAATCTATTTATACCATCTAATCCCAACAATCTCTCATTCATCCCAATATAATCTCCAAACTTGACCTACATGAGTTATCTTGACAAGTTACAACTAACTATGAGTTGTTAATAATAACTCATTTACATTTATCTATTTAACACCCATTAACACTAATATTAAATTATAATTCATGATTCCAATCCATGGTATGCAGGAAACATAATTTTTTCCATAGATTATTATGACTATCCCTACACAACATGCGTCCATACCTCATAACATTGTTACTTATGTGACACCATCCACTATTACATAGTTTTCTATGCCTAATGCTCATATCCTTATGCAAATTATTATTGAACCTTAAACTAAAGTTTTACAATTGGAAAAAGGTTCTTCTATATTGGTCCATGCTATTTATTCTCATCCATTGTTACACAATCCATTTTCCTCTAAGATCTATGTTTATCCCATAGCTAGATATTTATGTCACCTAAGCTTACATTATATGATAATAAGGGTGATTGAGAACAACATCTCTGAGATTTTCACACATGTTTGGACTATTCATCTAATGACAAGATATTGATGAAGTTATTTCCACATGGTATTAAGCACCATACCTTGAGATGGCTTTTTGACCTCCCATTACAATTAGTTTATGCCTTTAATAATTTTGTTGATCAATTAATATCACACATTCCATTTAACATAAATGATAAGTTATTATAAATTTGTATTATAAAACTATATTAAGGACCCAATGAGCTTATTAGAAAATATGTCCTAAATTACAAATCTATGCTCTCTAAGATGAAAAATCCAATGGTTGATAATGATCTGTAATACATATTCAAGAAAATATTTCTTTCCCCACTCCACAAGTTCATTATATTCAAATGTTTCTAATATTTTTATGACTTATGCCATATGGTCAAGGACCATGAACTTAAGATCCTTGATATGAATAAGGCAAAGTATGGGTCGAACCCTCCAACTAATTACAAAGTAAAATTTTATAATAAACTAAATTTAAAATCTAAAGTGAATGATACTAATAATGATGTAAAAATCATAGTTAATAATATGTCAAAACCTAATAATCAACTTTTTTTTTATCAACTCCTCAAAGGAGACATTTTTCATAGTTACTTGAATCTCCTCATAGTTTACTAAAAAACTTGAATGCAATCTCATATCTCTTCTTCCTAAAAAATAGGTCGATATGAGTAAGGGACCATCTAAAGGATTTGATAGTAATACATATTTTTATTATGATAGATGTTTAAGATATTAAGCTAATAGATGCATTAATTTGTGACATAAGATATAAGATTTTTTAGATGACAACATTATCGAGATAAATACACCTACAAATGATTTAAGGACACTACCTAATGGGAATAAAAATTTGAAAATATTTTTAGATCCCTTTCCCAATAATGTCATAAAATACATTAACACTAACTTAGAGATGTATATGACTTATAACACATAATATCCTCTAACATATTATAATTCTAGGACTGAAGAGGAACATCTTTTAGATGGTATTATTAGTACACCTGATAATATAAAATAACATAGACCTATTATCACATTAAATGAACATGAAATTACTAAAATTTTTTATATGTATATTCCATTATTTGTGCATGCCTACATTTATTCATAACCTATATATATATATAGTGATATGGTGTTTTAACCTTTTAGGACTTAGATGGTGTAACTCCTATTTTGTTAAAGGGCTGAGTATAACACTAACTTGGAATGAAAAATAGAAATAAATGATTTGACAAACCTTTACCAAAATAGAAAGAATAGAGAGAAGGAGCACTTATCTAGAATAAAATAGGTAATTTTTTGGTTTAGAAGGCTAAAATAGTCTGGAAAAATAGGTAAACACCTTTTTTATATGACTATAGCTAAAATCTAGTCTTGGATAGTAGTGCCCTTATGTGGAAAATAACACCAAGTGACATTAGTGTCCAATTATGGTACTAGTGTCCATATTGGAAGAAATATATGGAACTTTGAAGGAAGCTACAAGAGGTTTTGGGGGGCATGTAGGTGGTTCTATGTCTTCCGGAGGCTTGCTTGTGTCACTATTTTAGTTGAGTATCTTCCAAAACCCTAATGAGTACCTGTACACATGAAAAACCAATTAGATAAAATGTAAAATAAGGGGAAAGGATAGGTTATTGGATGTTACAATTGCATAGAGTAGAACCCCTATTATTTTGGTCACTACCTACATTAACCCCAATGTTATGGGTCTCAGATCACATGTAGTTCTTCCTTAGGGAATGTGCATAATCAACATTCATGGTATGCTAGAATGAATTGCACTTATGCCTTTCTTTGATTAAGCATGAAATGTATATATTTAATAACTGAGTAGTATGCAAAGTATTGAGCTATACTATTGATTGATTTTATGTAATAATGTGCCAAAATATTAATTATTAGATGTAAAATGCCTTGCGAGGATCTTTATATAGAAGTAACTTTGATTTAAATATAAGACCTTGTTCATTAGTTAAAAATTCATAAAAGAGGGATAAAAAACATAAGAGAAGGCTCAATGTAGGGTTAGGACCCAAACATGGGAGAAAATTACTATCAGACATTAGAGGCATAATTGGACACTAGCACCACATGGTGTCACTATCCTAAAAGTGGTGCTAGTGTCTTGATGCATAAAAACAAAGTTAAGACCAAGTAGGAGAGGCTAGGGTTCCCTCTAGTTGGTAGGAGTTGACTTAGGACCATTAGGGGTGTAAAAAATAGGGAAGAAAAGACATACGAAATATTAAAATACCCAAACTGACCATACAAATCATGGTTATATTAATCACTAAGACCTTTATGTGAAAGAGAAATAAAAGACATAATACTTGTGGTTGTTTGAATAAATAAGGGCCTATACATTTGACCCCATTTTATTATAGTAATGCAATGAGATGAAATTACCAGAGTAAAAGAAAAATAGGAACATATATTTGTACTTACCTATGTGGATGTGTTCTAGACCTAGCTCACTTCTTGGCTAGAGAAGTGGACATGAGTTGGAGGGAAATATGTGAAGAAGAAATCCATAATGTGGATGTCCTCTATACTAAATATATATAATGAATTGAATCATGAGAAAAACCCTATTTTTTCCCCACCCTGATATTTGGACTAAATTTGAGTATGTAAATTGAACACGTGGAGAGACAAGGTTTGGTTACCCCCAATATGATATCTAAATTAAATATAAGTATGTAAACTAAATATGTGGAGAACAAGGCCTACATTCCCCCAATAGGATGTGTGTACTAAATATGAATATATAAACTAGGTCTAGTGGAAGGCTATGGATAGACTAATATAAATAGTCATGTGACCCAAACTAGTGAAAACCTAGTGACATCCTAGTGATGATCTACGTATAACCTAGTAATCTAAAAATAAATATCAAGGATGTGTTATCTGCATCATGACCCCAATAATGATATTTGAGTAATCTATTTTTGTATTTAAACATATGTATATTTGAGTGAACCTATATATCTGAGTATACCTATGACTTTAAATAGTTATATTTGAGTAAACATGTATATCTAAGTTAAACTATATATATGCATGAACCTATACAACTAAGTGAACCTGTATATCTAAGTAGAAATATGTGTCTAAATGGTTATATCTAAGTGAACCTATATAACTGATTCAAGATGTATATCTATGTAAAATTATGTATCTAAATATCTATATTTGAGTAAGCCCATTATTTGAATAGTTATATCTGAGTGAGCCTATATATTTGAGTAGACCTATGTGTCTAAATATCTATAGTCAAGTGGACTTATGTGTCTGAATATCTATATCTGAGTAGACTTGTGTGTCTAAATATCTATATTTGAGTGGACTCATGTGTTTGAATATCTATATTTGAGTGGACCTATGTGTCCAAATATTTGTATTTGAATGGATCCATGTGTTCAAATATCTATATTGAAGTGAATGTGTGCATCTAAATCTCTATATCTGAAGAAATTTATGTGTATTTTACCCCCTTTTGGTGAGAATGTAGAGAATGAGATTATGGTGTTTAACCAAAAGTGGTAATGATTAAATGCGCTAGTGTTAATTAATATGCATGATTTTATTTTAAGTTTGAATAGTTTATTTATTGTGACAGAGTTGATTGTTGAATTGGTAATGGGATAAACCTTTTATTTATATTAAGTTTATTAGGTAATATTGTTTTTGTCATTTTAAAATTTTAAATGTGATTAGGATATTGGTTTAACCATTATAGGGTGAGGCACATTGAGGTCAAGTCCCATGTGCAAGAAATAACTCATGAATCAGAGTTACAATTATCTAGATATCACACTAGTAAGAATTTGGTATTAGTTGGTAAAATTGGTGCAAAAGGTCAACCTTAGTAAGGTGTCATTTGATAAATGTGAATTAAATAGGTTATTTGATTAGTTTGGCAATTTATTTAAATCATTTGAGTTGATATTTATTTTGTTTGAGATAGAGAATATGCTAAGGAGATGGGGAGTGACTTTGACCCAATATTAGGAGGTTGAGGCACTTATCTAGGCTAGGGAGGTAGTTAACCTAGTAAAGAGCTTGTACTTTTTCCTTTTTTATCATTTTTAGTGCATTTTCACTATTTTTATTTGGAATATGGTAGTATATGACCTATTTTTGGAAATGTGGTGCTTTTGTCCCAATATTAGTGCTACAATCTAGGACTTGGTTCTAGTGTCCTAAATATGGTGATATTATGCAATGTTACTATCCTGCATGTAGTGCTAATGTATAATAGGCCTAATTTATGACTTTGATTATTGCCAAGTAATTTTTAATGATTATTGTTATATATTGGTCTTATATTTTTCATTACTAATGTCAAATTTGGTTGTATTTTTGTAAGTTGATACATGTATGAGAGCATTATAGAGTGGCTAAATGATGGATACCTTATGGGGTCTTCCCTTGATAAAAATTGAGATGTTTATGCTAGAGAGTGGGTTTGAGTCATGTAGCATCCCTAGATTCTATGCCCTAAGATAAACATATTATGATTGCACTATGTGAGATGTGGGATGTAGATACCTACATGTTCTGATTACCTACTAGGGAGATGACTGCCACCCTAGAGGATGTGTATAGAATAATGTGGTTACCTATTATTGGGTAAAAATTTATATTATTAGAGGATACTAATGATCATGATATATAATGGGTTGATATGTATTTTTTCTATGGATATAGGGGTTCATTGTATACAGATTGACGATGATATATTATTGTCAATGATTGTCATGGTAGATGTTTTGTGGTTACAAAAGTTATTATCAATTTTATTGGATTATTTTGTGGCTATAGATGAGAGTGGGGTATTGATCTCATAAAAGATGCATGAGACAGTGTAGGACATAGAGGAACATGGTACTATATAATCATGGGGTTGCATTATGCTATCCCACATATACTTGGATTTATACCATTTTACATAGGAGATGTGTGGTACATATGTTGGATCCTCTACACTATTACACTATTGGGCATATAAGAATATAACAATGAGTAGGTCAGTGTTTAATTTATGAGGTGATTGGGACCACCCATAGTAATTTGTAGAGAGGTGGATTGGGATGACCTACTATCCAAGAGGAGCATGATGTAATGTCAGCATGTGTTAGATAGCTTGAAAACTAGAGACATTATCTAGAGGCCTTACAGGGGCTATCATGGATGGTGTAAGGATAGTGCTCAACTAAGATAGGTTTGATTGACTTATTGGTTATATGAATATTAGGTTAATGTATATGAGAGGTTCTAGTATGAGTGGGTGACATGAGATTTTGGTGTTAATCAAGATGTGGCCCCATTACTAGTGGTGTGGTTGAAAAGTTACCATGATCCATTGAGGCCATTTAGTAGGCGTAGACCATTAGATGTATAATTAGCATTGATTATATTAAAAAAATAGGATCTAGTGATTGACATACTAGATGTGGATGACATATGAGTCATTGATACCTATAAATCCTAGTGGAGAGATCATATATGGGAACCTTTATTTTCTAAGAGATGGGATTATTGTAGAGGATTTATTGGATGTTGTGCCATTTAGTTCTATTGATGGTAAGTTATCATTGCATGTTTGTACATTTTTTGTACTTAGTTACTCATTTCATTTTTTATAAATCTAATTCATTATGTGGGTATGTGAAGGTTTAGGTAATGATGAGTATTTGGATACTACCATCAAGTTTGTGCTTTGCATACTGACACAACATATTCATGATGATGTCATAGATGATGGACTAATAGAGAGGGATACCAATGTTTTTGGTGTTCATTCTCATTTATTTGATTGAGATTTCATAACTAAAATAGTGTATAGAAAAGAAATTGTAGATAGGGATGAGGCATTGTAGAGTTGCATAGATGGGACCATGCCCACACCTAATTCTTTGGGTCGGATAAGTAGTCAGATATTAGATAATTACATACACATAAAATGAGAATATGTAGAGTGTATGGCTGATCTGGGTATGTATTAAGAGAGAGAGAGAGTAGACGTAGTCATCGATCAAGGTCATAAAAGGAGAGTGGAGCCTCTAATTATAGTATGGATCTATTTGAGAGTGAGAGTGAGGTGTTCGGTCCTAGTGGCCATGTATATATTATTGAGTGATGTAATATATTTGTATTGAAATTATGTTTTATGTTATATATATATATAAATGGATGTTTGTTGTTATATGGGCACTATGTATATTATTATCTTGATCTAGTTATATTGCACATGTTTACATGTGTTTAATTATTTTGATTGTGATAAGTGGTGATATTGGTATATGGTATTTGTCTAAGTAATAATAATGATTTTTTTTAATCTATTTACACATGCCTAAATATACATGTGTATTGAACTAGGAATGTTATTTATTGGTATATCTTTTATATGTGTTTCATAGGATATTTAAATGTAGATCATGTGATTGTGGTATGTACTATATGAAATTAGATGGCATGGTGAACCAATGACCATACTGCTCATGCTATGTTAGTGTATAAGTGGAATCTATAACTAAAATTATGTATGATACACTTTAGTGGATAGGTGTGTAGGCTCTATAGAAAAGATCTTGATTGGTTGTCATGCTAAAATTATACTCTAAGCTTTATGATCTCTAGAAAATATCTTGATTGGATGATATGTTTTGATTTTTGTGATCTCTTATAAAAATATTGATTGTCAATCGAACTAAGACTATACTCTAATCTCTATGGTTATTTATAAATATCTTGATTGGTGTGAAAACCAAATCTATGCTCTAATATCTATAATTGTTTCCAAATATCTTGATTGGTGTGTGAACTAAAATTGTTCTCTAATCTTTGTGATTATTTCCAAATATCTTAATTGGTGTGTGAACTAATGTTATGCTCCGATCTATATGAATTGGCTACCATCTCTACTAAATTTGTGGTTTACAAGATCACTCATAAATAAGTGTCCTATAAACCACATGGCTCATATGATGAATAACCAATGGCTCCTCAAAGGGAACATCTTGGGATAACTCTATCATAGAGGAGAATGATCTAGGAGACTATAGGGACTGAAATATCAGTGCCTCCTATGTGAATGCTATAATTCCTCGATTGACATACTAGTCAATTTAGTCTTAGAGTGTATAAAAATGTTGTTTAAATTTCCATTTATCTTATGAAAATTATAATATGTCCTATTTTGTACCCTGTGCAAACAATGTGCTGGATGATGATTAGTAGGAGGAAGTGTGATCATCTCTTTATCTAATAATTTAATCAAGATGTCATGAGGCATATCCATATCTAAAAAATATATAACTCATTTATGTGTGTCTTGTTCTCTACTCACTATAGGAGGTGATATTTGAAATGGATCGTTACCCTTGTTGAGGATCTTTATCAATTGGTTCTATTCCACTAGTTTCTTAGTCAAAAGTGGAGTAGGTTATTATACCATACTAGATGACTATGGATTTGAAAAACCTACATCCAAATCTACCTCTGAATGTGTATCCACTAGTACCAATTCTATTTATAATTCTATAGTTATGTTACATAGATGCCATAATGATTTTAATGTTTGATATAATAATTTATCCTTAAGAGGAAAAATTAGGCCTATGGAAAAGATGTATTGTACTTATAAATCTATTGACTAGTAAATCAAATGATGCAAACATGATTTGAATCTTAGAATGTATTCAATTGTTAGTTCTATCTCACCCTAGTGTAATGGAGGTAAATCTCATGTGTGACTCAAGGTTCCTTATTCTATATGTAGTGCTTGAGAAAGACTACTTCTAACTCCTAATATAAATGTAGTGACCCACTACGGATTGCATGATGGAACTAGTTTAGTGCTTCTCAATTTAGGGACTTTGGAAATAATTATAGTAGAGTTAAATTATTGGTGATATATGCCAAGGGTTTCTCATAAGCCTGAAGGTACAAGTATGTGTATCCATTCCCATTAAGTGTAGGTAACACTAATATCTAAAAGTTGGATGACAACCTTGTAGTGAAGATTATGCATGGAATAGGGTTGTCATGGATGAAATTGGCATTGGTATAAGATTGGTATGCTTTATTATCTAATGTGAGATGGTGTACTTATTGTTTCAAAGCACCCATGACATGCATCAAGTAAATTATCACTTGTGAATGTATACTATCATCATCAATGGGTTCATTCAATGCTTGAATTTTGTTATTTATCTTAGCCATTGGTATATTGCATTGGGAACCTTTTTTAGGAAGGATTATTTTGCTCTATGTAACCTTATAGGTGCGATATATGGGAAATATTTAGAGGGAAATGAGTTATCACCCTCATTTAGGTTAGGTTGAAAAACATGTGTTTCATTAAATTTCAGCTTATATTTTGAGAAGGGAAGATGAAGAAACTAGATACGGGTATGGTTGGAAAACTTATTTGATTGTGCATGCATTAAATCAGATGATAGTGAAGAGATCCTCTTTGTCTTAGGAGGATGACCTAAAAATAAGACAACACTAAAGCAAATGGTTGGTCAGATAGATAGTTGAGTGGATTGCCTAGTGCTAGCTAGATATCAAAAGTGAGAGCTTCCTTAGGGGTTTTCAATACACACATTTTAAACAATTAAATAAAATGATAAAGTAATTACATAAATAATAAAAAGGTACTAAAATTGAACATAATAAATTCTTGATAAATAAATAGACTAAAATGACTAATATAGAAATAAGTAAGTCAACACTAGTGCTAAATGGGTCAAGTATGTTTCAAAAAATTAGACAGGGGTCTATGAGCAAGCAGAGACACCAAAAATTAGATTTGGCTGGGGGTAGGTAGGTGGAAATATCTTGATATAATTTATTTTGATAGTGACCATCAATGGTTGAGGTGACCGTTAGTAGTCAAGGTAATTGTTGGTGATTGGATAGACCATCGACAATTGAGACAACCATCGGTGGTTATTGTGTGTTTAAGGTTGGTAAATGTCAGATTGATAGGATCATAGAGTTGTATTTTAAGAGATGGGTTGGTGTTGGGATAATTAAAAATTGAAAATAAATTAAATGAATATTATAAAATAAGTACTTATCTTTTATAAGGTTGATCGGGTGGGTGTTTAAGGTGGTTAGCCTGTTGGTGTATTTTGGCATGATTTTGACAGAGTAATATTACTCAATGCTTTGATAGAGCAGTAGTGGCAAGTCATATCTCTAACATTATGTTTAGATCACTAGATTATTGATGATGATTAACCCATAAAGAAAGAAACTCTATATACATAAGCTCTTGATAAAAATTGTAGATGGATTTCACCTCCTTACTCCTTTCTTTTTATAGGAATATGCAAGAGGTTTAAGTGGAGGTTAAACTAGGTTATATAATTATACCTCACTCATGTAATAAATCTCATGTAGATTTAGACAAGTTAATTTTACAAAATCAAGGTGAATTGGTTTTCATGTTGTTGGTTAAGAAGGTGTACCGTGATCATCAATGGTCAGGGTGACTGTCAATAGTCATCTTGACCATCAATGGTCAAGGGCCAAGGTACAATGTGGGTAAAAAGGTAGGTTAAATTAGTTGGTAAAAATGACCATGGCTGGGCTCGATTAGGGGTCAAGAGGTCAAATTGGTCCTAAGGGGGTCCTAAGGTGGTCCAGGGGAATTTAAACATTTAGAATCATAGTGTGCATATTTTTGGTGTCTACATTTTTCCATTTTTTGTTATGTGACTTTAAATCAACAAGCTACAAAATAAAAATAGACTACTGGTTAAAGGTCTAGATGCCCTAAGTATGGGAGGAGGTATTACCCTTCAAACTAGGAATAGATGAGGTAAAATATAATTAGGTGTAGGTTTGATAAGGTGGATGAAGGTGATGAAAAAAGTGGATGTCATGAAGGTGGGTGATAGGTTGGGCACTAAAGTGAAAATAAGTGCACAAAGTGTGATATCCAAGATCATAAATTAACTAGATTTCCATAGCTAGGAAAAATAAATGATAGTACAAGAAGGATAAGTGATAAGTGAATTGTGTGACTGTATTTAAGCATGGTGGCTAGGTACACTTGTAAACACAAGTCTCCTAGGTGACGTCTATGAGTCGATGGGTATCCAAAGTAAGAAGTGATCTCAAGGAAAACATATATGGGCCAAGTCTCATGGGTATCTAAGGTAGGAATTTATATCAAGAAGACACAAGTGGGTCTAGTAAGTGTGAGGTGGCACAAGTTCAAAAAGTGATCAACATGGAAATGTTATCATTATGGTTAAAGGACTAGGCAAAAAGTTATCATAAAATGCATGCTAGTTTGGGTTGAAGTGGATTAATGGTGAGATGATGATGTGGTTGGGTTAGGAGGAGAAGGTAGTCTCCATGGGTGGTTATTTGAAAAAGTTGGTGTGGAAGGGGTAAAGTGAAAATGATTTCCTATATCCTGACTGTTAGTGGCCATGGGTTTAAAAGGTGACCATCGATGGTTAGCCTGATCATCGATGGTCAAGTGTGAACCCTAAAAAGCCACATAATAAATGTAAAAAGTGGATTTCATTTTTTCATTATAGATTTTTTACCTTGAGATCTATCATTTTGGTGTGTTTGGGCAAAAATATTGATAATAAGTACTATAGAGGAGTTGACTATTAGCTGAGGTGGAGAGTGGATCGAGTGGACTAGCAAGGATGTAGGGTGGGCATGAATGCAGATGAGGATGGGTGGGTTTATGAATTGCTCCTTGATAGTGGTCATAGAATAAGGTAAGTGGAGCCCTTAAATTAGTAGATGTAGTTTGACATGCATTTCCATTGAGTATGGAAGTTGATTGTTGGTGGGCAAGGTTTATAGTGATTGCACTAGGTTATGCCCTAAGGGTAGGGTTTTGTGTGTTTAGGTTAAAGTAGCAGGTGATTCCAACAATTGGGGAGGGGTATGTTTAAGTAGGGGTGGGAGAGGGACAAAATTGAGGTAAATATGTTGGGTTAGGTAGTTTTGGGTGTATGTTGGGGTAGAATAGGGTTTTAAGTGTTTCATTCATAGAACACCCAGAATGACCATCGATGGTCAAGTGTATTCATCAATGGTTAAGATCCATAAAGTGATGGATGTATGACCATCAATGGTCACTATTACCATTGGTGGTCAAGCCATCTAATATTATTATTGAATTTTTTCAAAGTGTCTTGGGTTAGGTTTGGTGGGAGATAATGTTAGATTTGTGGATGTTTGATCATAGGTTGGTTGGGAAAATGTTTATAGGTGATAATGGATAACAAGTGGGTGGTAAAAGAGTATAGATTATAGAGTTAAATGATAGTAGGGTGATGGTTAAATTTTTTTAGGGTAGGTATGAGTTACACGAGGTAAGTTCATAGTCAAACATAGTATAGGGAACTAAGTTGTGTTTTCAAATGAATGCTTACAGGCTCAGGAGTAGCTACAAATGCATGATCAACTACCATATATCTTCATGGAGATCCATAAAGGGATGGCCCCACTTCTTTCGGACCATATGGAGGAGGTCAAGATAGGAGTGATGCATCCATGATCATAGCGATCATCACGAGATGGGATCTAGCTATGAACACCTTCTTACTATCAACTGGTGAGATCATGATCCTACCAAAGGATGTGCACAAGATTACATGATTACCCCTATAGGGTGATCAAATATACCACATAGAGTATTAGGAGTGTGAAGATCACCTTGATCTATTATACAATGATGAATGTGATTGGGTCAGATGGCATGTTGGGGGATTTAGCTAAAGCATGTTGTATGAGAGGGTACTAGGCAAGAGGAGACTCATGACTATGTTGATAATTTTTGTTTCATGTTTTTCCCTTATCAGTTCAAGTAGTATAAGGCTCTCATACTTTTTACTGGGGGTTCATGTTGAGTTGTTACTAGGGTAGACTATATTTAGCTAGGTACCTTTTCTCTTAGTGTATATATACAAGGAGTTATGGGGATTCAAGGCCCATAGAAGGTATGACATTAGTGTCAGTCTTGTTCTACACCATTTAGCCTATGAGCACATCTAGGTACTAAGGTTGATGGGGTTACTTTGGGTGGGCTACACTCAGATAGAGTTCTTGATCGGTTACATGAGGTAGAGAACTAACTTTGTTGCTTTAGGTGAAAGAGGAGGTGTACACAATGCTAATTGGTTCAAGGGTGCTCTAGATGCACTAGTGATTGGATGTATCACTTGGAGACCATATGTTTAGTTTCTAGTATGGCATGGATATAGGAGGTAAACATTCTCCTTATAGAGTTATAGGTGGATCCTTAGTAGGAGGGATGGAGAGGTAGAGATTATTATTTTTGATAGGGTTCATAGGCAATTTGGCCTAGTTTTAGGTATTCTAGGTGCATTCCCCAGATATAGGCATGAGGACTCAGAGATCCTACTGCTTGAACCACATTCTATGAAGATGTTTTTATATCATGAGGAGCTACTAGCTCGGCCATAGATAGATGATGTTGTATTTGAAGATGGGTACATGGCATGGTACCAAGCTTTATATGCAACTATAGATTTTGGAGATGGTGATAGTGATAAGAGGCCAATGGCTATGAACCTAGCTAGGGGAGGAGGTTAGAGGGCATAGGTAAAGGGGTATGGCCCTAATGCATAGAAATAAGTGTCACTAGCTAAAAAATAGGCACAAGTGGCAACATTTCAAGGGTAGGTGGCTACATTATAGGGTCAGCTAGCCACTGTAATAGGTTAGAGGGATGAGGCCATAACTACACTAGCCTAGGTCACCTAGGAGTGAGATGCTTTGAGATAGGATAGAGGAGCAATAGTACCACCAATAAGTCCAACATGGATCATTGATATGCATAGATACATAGCCACCGTACATGAGTTAAAATACTATGAGGCTATAGTCTTTACTCATTACCTAATGGAGCCCCAATGGGGTGAGTATAGAGTTAGTTTGGTAGGTGGTGCTAGTGTGGTGACTCTAGGTCAGTGGGTAGTGTCTATAGGTGGAAAAACAAGTACCACAAGGGTATAGGTAGGTATTAGAGGGTGGAAAACACCAGGATCTAGTGGTGCTTTTGGAGAAAGTGGTCTCTCAGGGGCATAATCATGACATAGTTTGGATATATTTATATATTACTATATAGCATTTTGATTTTGGCCTATGAGCTAATGTGGTGAGATGTACATTTTAAAAGAGAGAGACTTGTATATATATTTATATACATTATGATGTTATTTGACTCATGATTTATACAAATAATCTTTGTTTATTGCTCATGCTCATGGTCTATGGTTTGCTTTGATGTTAATGCTTATGATGTGATGTTTATATTGCTTATGGATTATGCTTATGCTATAGATGCTAGACAATGGTGTAAACTCACCCAACTAGGCATGAAATGGATTTTATTTATGGTTATGCTTTATACCATGTTTGTTTATGACACGATAAATTTTAATGAGTATATGATTCATTATTTAGACCTAGACATATGATGAAAATGGTTGATTGCTTCATTAATCATGGCTAATATGATGTTATTATGCTTATTATGATTATGATTATGGTTACGAATTTGCTTATGACACATGTGCATATGCTTGTTGTTAATTTTTTTTAAGAATCAACACATGAGGTAAGTTAACTAATAACACTAGATAGGAGAACAAAGAAGATAATCAATAGACAAATGTCGTAATGAAAATATCAACTAGTCATAATAAGATAGGAAGAGGGCATGATGTTTCTTCTTTGACAAGGACCAAAACAAAACTAAAGTTGGATTGACTTAAAGAACATATTCCCTTCGAATGATTTGCATTAGCATTCATTAGTTGGTTAAACAAAGGTGTCTTGATCACATAATGTTAAGTAACCTCAAAATCCCTTGCTTATAATGCATAAAGGGGGATGAATGAAAATGGAACCTTCTTGTGAGATTATCATGCCTCTTCTGTAGGTGTCTAAAGAGTCAGTGTAAACAAGTCTATGTCATATAGAGTGTAAACTAATTGATGTGGGAAGTCTAATAATGAAAGTCGATTATGACTTTCAAAATTAGTTTGCTTATGATAGACAATTGTGGCTTTCAAAGTTATATTGATTTTGCCATGGGTTTTTTTTGCTTTTTTTGTTGCTTAGGGGTTGGGGAAGCTGATCAATACAGGAAGATTCCAAGAAATTACTTATTTTGAAAAAATGCTTTACTTAGCCATCTTTTAAGGGAGTGGTCTAAGTTTTTATGCTTTGTTCAATACTTTTGATAACTATCCTTCATGGGATCAGTCCACCTTACTTTGAGAAATTTAAAATGTGTTTTCAATAGTTTTCCTTTAAGGGAGTATTTTGTGAATGCTAAAAATGACCCATGATGGCCATTATTTTGGGTTTTTTATTTTTATTACTTTTTTTGATTTTGATTGACATAGACTTGCTTAGGCTAGCTTAATGGTTCAACTTTATGAAGGGAAAATTAAAAGCACAAAAATGTTGTTTGGGTGGAAAGAGGTTTAGGTGACAATGATCATGGGAATCCTTACTATAAAAAGGGGTGGAAAGTACTATGAGAATCATGACATGGGTAGAGATATGGTACCCATTGTTTAATATAAGGCTATGATTGTGATGGGAAATCACATGATTCATTTTTAATCTAGTGCCCCTAAAATAGGGAGATGGAATGTGGTTTTGAAAGTAAGGTATGAGCTTAAGTTAAACAAAAGGTGATCCTAATCCTCCTTAACAAAAGAATGGATGTAGATGCAAAACATTGAAGGGCTCAGGTTCTAGGTTACCTTCAAGAGAGGACAATTGGTAAGCTCATGATCCATATTTATGGGTTATGATATAGGGTCTGAGCTAATTGAAAGCAAAATTTCCTTGCTTTCTTTTCTCCATATTGGTGACACGTTGATTTTCCTTTAGGATGAGGTATCTGATGTTCAATTCTCAAAATCTAAGGTGTTTGTTGTAGGCATGCTTGATGTGCTCTTGATAAACATGAATATGGGTAAGGGTGGATAAGTGATGATCATCAAGTAGATCAAGATAAGATAAATGGTGATGATGATAATCATCTTCAAAAATGAGATCTTTCAAATATATGTGAAGAGAAGGTATTTAGACTTAGAGAGGCAAGATGACCTCTACTCTAAAAATAAAAGAGAAAGGGGTAGCACCCACAAGGGTTATAATGCTAGTATGATATTCCCATAAGGTGAAGGGTATGTGTGAATGCCAATCTTGACCATTTGTATTGACCATTTTGGTGAGCATGTTATTAAGAGTTTTGTTAGAGGCCTCAACCTATCCATTAGCTTGAGGGTGATAGGGTGAGGAGAAACTTAACCTAATGTTGAATGCATCACATAGACCTTTGACTTGTTTGTTCTTAAAATATTTACCATTGTCAATGATAATATTTTGAGGAACACCAAAGTGATAGATGATGTGATGGTTGATAAAGTCAACAATCTTCTTTACTTTGGTCAAGACTAGAGGAATAAATTCTACCCATTTGGTAAAATATTTGGTCATAGTGATGATATAATGGTGTTGATATGAAGAATGGGGGTTAATTTCACTAATAAGGTACAACCCCATTATGAGAAGGGATAGAAATTGGTGGAAACATGAAGATTATGGCTAGGCGCATGATGCAAATTAGTGTGTTGTTAACATTTAACACACCTTTTCACATAATCATAGTAGTCTTGGTTAAGAGTAAGATAGTAATAGCCAAGGCAAAGGATGTGTTTAGATACATCAAAGCCACTAAAGTGTCTTCCATATATCCCATCATGCATTTCTTTGATAACATGAGAGGCTTTGTGACTATTTAGGTAGCGAAAGAAGAGACCATAAAAGCTATGCTTATAAATAATTCCCCCATAATGGTATATTTTGAGGTGCTCTAGATAAATTGTCTTAAATCATTCTTATAAATCCTATAAGGAATGATGGTAAGGTTGAGATAGTTGAAGGTTTGCTAATAACAAAGGTTAGGTTGGGTTTCTTCCACATTGAAAATGGTGGGAGAATCTACTTTGACATAGGAAGGTTGGGGAAGTGTATGGATGATGATAGATAATTAGGAGTCAGAGGCTGTAAATAAAATCTAAGAGGTAATGGAATCCATGGTATCAATGAACTTATTGGTAGATCATGGGGTTGACTGGATGCATTAGTGTTCAAATGATGCTAAGAGTTTATCAACTAGTTATTTGTATTATTACAAAACATCATTATTACACTAGTAAGAGGCATTGATTTTATTGACCACAAGTTGGGATTCACCAAAGATATTGATTATTTTGACTCCTAGGGTTAACGTAATTTGAAATTCTATGACTAGGGCTTCATATTTATCCATATTATTGGTTCATTCAAATTCAAGATTGGAGGACAAAAGAAGAGGCTCACCATCAAAGGGAATAAGGATGATACCAACTCCCTGACCATGTTGACATTTTGATCCATCAAAGAACATGGTGACTTGATAGGTGAAGTCTACCTAAGAGAGGGTCAAAATGGACTCATTGGGGAACTCAAGAGGAGGAGGTTGGTTATCTACTAAAGGTGCTTCAGCTCATTAGTTAGAAATAACTTTCCCTTTAATTAACTTATGTTGAGGAACTCAAGGTCAAACTCTACTAAAAGCATGATCCATTTGGCCATGTGCTAGTTTTAGTATGGCTTGGAGTGCTTATACTTGAGTGGGTCAATATTGGTTATGACATATGTCTTGTAGTTAAGAAGGTAGTGGAAAATTTTGGTGGCCACAAAGACTAAATCTAAGTAAAGTTTCATAGTATGGGTGTATTGAGTCTCATATTCTACAAGTATGTGACTGATGTAGTAGATAGCTTGCTCTTTATGTTTTTCATCTTGATGAGAAAGCATTGCCTCTAGGGAGTGGTTAGTGGTGGAGATATAAAGGTATAAATGTTGGTCATCCTTGGGAGGGGTGAGAATAGGTGGAGATAAAAGGTAATTTTTGAGTGAATTAAAGGCCTTTTGATAGTCACTATTCCACTTGAAAGACATATCCTTCTTCAAAAGGTGGTGAAAGGGTTGGCATTGGTTTGAAACCTGGGAGATAAAGTGATGAATGGATTGGAGTTTCCCCTAAAAACTATGGAGTTTATTGAGGTTAATTGGAGGAAGCATGTTGATGATGGATTTGATCTTGGTAGGATCAACTTCAATCCCCTAAAGGGAAATGATAAAGCCAAGGATCTTTCCTGATAGGACCCAAAAAAAACATTTCTTGGGTTAAGGTAGACATGGTAATGGATAAGTTGCTCAAATATGATCTTGAGAATGCATAAATGATCCTTTCAAAGTTTGGATTTTTTGAGAATGTCATCCACATAGTCCTCTACAATATTATGGATAAGGTTATGAAAGATAAAATTCATAGCACATTGGTAGGTTGCACCAACATTTTTAATATAAAAGGCATGAATATATATCAAGAGGTTCCCCATGGGGTGGTAAAAGTGGTCTTGTGCTAATCTTCAAAGGCAACTAGGATCTGATTGTAACCCAAGAATCTATCTATGAGAGATAACATCTCATGGCTAGCTATAAGATCAACTAGTTGGTTAATGTTTGATAGAGAAAAGTCATATTTAGGGTAAACAAGGTTGAGATCATGAAATTCCATAAAAATGCATTGTCCCCCTATGGCTTTGGTGATAGGCATGATATTCAAGACCCATTAGGGATAGTTAATGGGTTAAATGAAATTGGTAGATAGAAGATGCTAAAGCTCTTCTTTGACAAGAAGGGCTATGTGGGTGCATGCATCAAAGTTTATAATTAATAGGTTTAGTGTCATGATTAGTGATTATGTTATGGGTGGCAATGGTGAGGTCAATTCTAGGCATGTTGCTATATGACCAAGTAAATGTTATGCTATGCTCTTAGAGATAAGAGGGTAAGTCCTAGAGTTCTTTAGATTTTAGTGATTGGCCAATTTTGACAATTTAGGGGTTGTCCAAAGTACCCAAGTTGATATCCATGGTGGATTTGATCAAAATGGCTGAAGTCTCAAGAGGAAAGGATTTATGGATGGAAGAATCTAGTGCACCAAGGTAGGTGAGAATGGAATCATCATTCTAGCACTAAATAGTGTTAATAGTAGGAGAGTCATCTCCTATCATCTCAAAATGGATTAAAGGGATGGTTATAATTTCCCCCTCCTTTTGATAAGTCAAGGGTTTAAGGCTAATCATGTTGACTAAAAAAAGTTAGGTAGGATGATTTCATCATCCTCACATGTAGGTGGAGGAGAGGTTGGTGAGGAAGGGATGTATTCCTCAATAATGGTGGTGGTAGGTGGTTTGGTTTACTTCTTGGTAGGTAGAATGAAATCAAGGCCATGTTTCTCTTGAGTTTTCTTGGTCTCAATGAAAATAAATTCATGTGGGCCATGCTCACATCATTTAAGTAAAAATCCTTTCCAAGCACACTTGTGCAGGTATGTCTTGGTAAAGCTCAGTTTGTACAGATATGAGAAGCTGAAGATGAATGGCCAAGGTGAAGAGGAGGTGGTAGAATCATCAAATGGTTTTTCAAGTCCTCTATAGATGATCTTGTTTGATAGTGGGGAGGTCTAAAGGAAATAATGGTTCTAACATTTGGGTCATATCTGGGTTGGTTAGTAAGTTACCCATACTTATGAGGAGTAGGGACGGTGTCAAGTGCTAAAAGGCAATATTACCCTAGTAAAAGAGATTGGAATGTGGATTGCAAGTGGTCTGAGGTAGGGATCTAATTAGAGGGGATGGATGAGATAGTCAATGCCTCATTAGTAAAAGGAGGTATGACTTATTCTTTCATGGTTAAGGGCTTGTATTTGGTTAAGGAGGGTGTGCTAGATGGAGGTAGGAGAATGTCATTAGAGTGGTAAGTCATGTTGCATGTCAAGAAGGGACTTGGGTCAGTTTGGATGGTGATGACCTAACCTTTATGCTTAAATTTAATTCAATAGTGAAGGGTACAGGGTATACAACCCATAGACTAAATCCAAGGTCACACCAATAAAATGTTGTATTAGAATTTTCCTTCCACTACATAGAAGAGTTTGGGGAGTGTGCAGGGTCCTAGATGGATATTAAAGACAATAGTTCCTAAGGTAGTGGGCATGGTGTCATTGAAGGATCAAAGGATGATCAAGGTTTTAAACATGACATTATCCAGTAGGTTGAGTTGGTTATAGGCATGGGATTTGGGTCATCAGGATGGATAGAAGGTATTTCTAAATCCTTGAAGGTGACAAGGTTGGAAATTTAGAGAATGCCAATAAATGCTGCTAGAGGTTGAGGGTCTTCAAGTTGGACCTATACTAATTGAAATGCCTCTATCATTACTTGGTGATGATAAGGTGAAGTAGTAATCAACTAATATAAGCTCATATTCATTGGGGTCTAGGGAATCTATTTGAGCACCACTCTTTTGATGGATTCAGAGGGATTAGATTGGGAGACACCTAAGATAGATACCTTAGGTTTAGATGATGCTGACTATGTTTGGGTAGGGTTTGGTTAGGAGGTAAAATATGGGTATGTCCATGGGATGGACACTTTATCCTTCCAATTATCCTTCTATTGTGGTCTCATGACCACATGGATGGTATGGATAGAGGGAATAATTAGGGTAGGAGAGTTTTTTGGTTCCTTATCATTTTGAGGTGAGAGTGGGGGAATAGGTAGGTTCTGGCTAGTGGTTATTAGTTGTTTGATTGGTAATGGGCCTATGGGAGGTTTTTTTATTAAAATATCATCATCATATATATGAAGGATAATGGTTTGGAGAGATTTACAGTTATCCATGTCATGGTTTGGTGTCTTATGATAGGAACACACTTGGTGGTCATTATACTAGATGGGTTTTGAATCGATAGGGTTGAATGGCCTAATAGGGGGTAAGATCAAGAAATAATATTTCAATAACCTTTAGAAAATATTAGAGTAGGATTCAAATAAAGGTGGAGAGGGTTTAGAGGTTTTAGTCTTAGTTGGTGAGATGGAAGTCCTTTTTGGAGTGGGCTCGGTGCTAAAAGGTTTGGGTAAGGTAGTGTTCTTAGCTAATGGTTTGGGTTTCGGTGATGAAGAGGTTGATAGGTTGGAGGTAAGAGGTTTTAGGATAGGTATTTTGGTGTTTGATGGCATGGTAAAGATAGGTGTGTCAAAAAGTAAGTGTGTTGGTGTAACCAACAACAATGATTGGGTCCTAGTTGGGACAATTGGATTCCTAATCAGAGTGGAGGGATGAAGCCCCAAGATAGAGGGAAAGTTTGAGGGAGGTAGGAGTTTGTCCCTCTAGCCTTTTTCTAGATTTAATTCCTTGGTCAACTTGATTTTATGGTTGGTTGTTGGGTTTGGTGAGGTAAGTTCCACTTTCATAGATGGCTGATTAAGACTCTATGTAAAGAAGGTGTCAAGGTTCTTGGTTGGTTTGGTTAGTTTGGATGGAAAGGATGAATTTGTGGCTTGGTGGTTGGTTAATTTGGATTTTTTGAATATTTGGGTTAGTATAGGCTTTCATAAATTTGGTTGGTAAGATAGGAGTGTGCATTATGAAAGAGGTGGGTTGGTTTGCCAATGGTGTGGTTGCAGTTTCTTTTCTGGAAATGTAAGGGATCCCTAATTAATACCAAAACATGGTTTGTTCCATGTCAAGGTTGGAGACAAATTCTAATTTTTGTACTAACCTTGAGAATGGTTTGTAGGTTAGTTTTATTCCCTGGATAGTGGACTTGAAAGATAAGCCCATACATTGAGACAAAGGGATGGTAAACTCATCCTTTTCCTCAATCAAAAGATGTAAGGTTTGAATGGGTGAATCCTCTATGTGAGGTGAAAAAATGGGGGCTTCTTCTTTGGGAATGATCTCTAAAGGGGCAGTAAATTGCTCAGTAATTGAGGGAAAAGGTAAAATGGGTTCTTGTTCTAATATGTTTTTTGAAGGAGGGGTTGATGGATCCAATACCTCAATAAGTGGAGGAGAAAGTGTTACTTACTCAGTTTAGGTCTCTAAAATAGGAGAAGGTAACTCCACTACCTCCATAAGTGGAAAGGTCAAAAAATAGATAGATTGGGTAGTATGTTCTTTAACAATGAGCATGTTAAGAACCATATTGATAGTATGGGAATATTGAGAACACTCAAACTTGTTTTTCTCATTTTTGGTAGGAACATGATTGGGGAAAGGTTTCCTAAATATGTCAAGGGCTTGGTTTTAAGGTTCATTGGGGTTATCCAACATAGGTTCCCCCTTGGTAATGAGAGGTTGGACAACACTCTTAAAGGTATCACACTTACTAACGTCATGCCCAACTATTTGATGGAAAGTGCATAGATCATTATCATTATACCAACTAGGTTTAGGATGAGAAGAATTAAATTATAGAGGTGGTTTTATAAAAGGAATCTATATGATGTTGGCCTTTGATAACTCCTCTAGGATTAAATCATAATATTTTCCAAGTGGAGTAACTTGCTTTCAAGTTTTAGTTTTGTTTTCTCATGTTTTTATTTAAGGAGATAGAGGAATTTGGTTGGTTTTTAGATGGTGAAGAAGTGGATTTAAGGACAACCACATTAAAAATTCCCTTGATCTTTCTCTTGGTATTGGTTTGGTTACTTAGTTTAGAGGACGAGGCCTCATTAGTCTTGTAGGTAGAGTTCTTGTTTTTCAAATTTAGATTTCATTCATTGATGGCTCTTTTTGCTAGATTGCTATGGTAAAAGCCTTGTCAAAGGTTCTAAATATTTGAACACACATTGTAGAATATATGTGCTTGGCATATGCCTGAGTAAAAATTTCTATCAGTTTGAGTTGGGTTAAGGAAAAGGAAAGTTAATTAATTAGGCTCCTCCAATGAGCTAAAAAGTTTATAATAGATTCATTATCAAATTTCTAGATAGAGTAAAGGTCAGTGATGTAAACCTTCTTGGAGATATTTATCAAAAAGTGATCCAAGAAGGTCTGGGCTAGTTAGGTGAAGGAGAATAAAGAATTTTTGGTTATGGCACTATACCAATATAAGGTTGGACCAAATAAGGACATAGAGAAGGTATGAAGGAGAGAATAATCATAGGAAATTAGATAACATGCATGCCTAAATGCCATGAGGTACTAATGGGAATCCTCCTTACTCTGAAACTTGGATGACTTGGGAGGTTCTCACTAAGGAGGATATGGTCTGATAGGGACAGATGTGTGGATGGGTTATTTACATAGTTGATCATATGATAAAATGTTGTGAGCTCAAAAATTAATGACTCTAAGGTATTCATCTTATCCATGAGCATATTCATTAGGTATACTTAGGTTTATGCACCCAAAAGGTTGTATGGTGCATATTATTGTGGTGATTGGGTGACATATTGATAGTGGGTAGGAGGTTGGAAAGCTGCCACATATTAGTATACATAGACTGGTGGTTGGGTGGAAGATATGTAAGGGTAGGTGGATATGGGTGGTTAGGTATTAGGTATAGGTACATGCCCTTATGGGTTAGGGATGTAACCTAGGTTTGATGTAATGGGCATTTGTTGTGTAGGAGTAATGGTTAGGTTGGTGATCAAAGGAAGGGTGGTGACCCTTGTGGTTATTGGTGGTAAGGTATACGGTATAGGTAGCACAATATTTTGAGATAGGGAAGTGATTAGTAGATTAGAGGTAGCTGATGGAAGGTTGGAAATGCTAGTGGTAGGTAATCCCATGGTAAGGGGAGTATAAGTGCCTAGTGGTTGGGTCATTCCTAAGGTAGAGGAGTTTTTGGTTGGGGTGGAAAGTATAATGGTGTTTGTAGGTTGGGTAGGTTAGTTTTCCATAGTAGTATCAAATGGATTATTGGTGGATGAGGAATCTTTGGTAGTTAATGGTTGGGTGGTGATTTTGGCAACAAAATGTTTCCCATAAGTTGGGAAGGCATACCATAAGGTGGGTTTATAGGTAGAACTAAAGTAGGGGTATAGTGAGGCATGGTGTTAAGGTAATGTTGAAGGGCCATAGGGTTGTTATCTAGAAAAGTGGTAAAGCCCATATCTCCTTGGGGAACTTCTCAAGGGAAAGGACTTCCTAAAAGGTGAGGAGACTATATTAGTTTAGAGATGTAGTCTATGGATGAGGAGGTAGAATAAATTGTGTATCTCTTTTGGCTTAAGCTTTCAAGAAATTGTGTGATTAGAATTGGTTTGTAGAGTGAGTAATAGAAAGGAAGTCTATGGTTAGTTTTATGTTGTTAAAGATCTCAAAAATAATCTATATTGGAAATCAATACGTGGCTTAGTATTGGGACCTGCCCCCTCACTTTACACATCACAATAATAAGGGTGTTAGGTGTTTAGCCAATATATACTAATTTCTAGAGTTTATACTCAACTAGAGAGTTGAGCTGGTTCTCCCCTTGGTAACGACCTCCAAGTAGGATTATTGGGAAAGGGTAAGGTGATCGCTAGGTGATGAAATCCTAGTTGGGCCTTGTCTCAAGTTTGTTTGATGTTTAATTGATGAAAGTGGTTTGGTTTAGTGTGTGCAACAAAAGTGATGCTATGATCAAATTAATTTGTCTTAATTTAAACTATGTGAGCTAAACTTGTAAGAAACTAATGTATGTAGTCAATTTTAAACCCAAAAGAAAATTTTATGTCATTTATGAGAATATAATAGAGAGAAAAACATATAGATGTAAATAAGAGAAAACCTAAGTAAACACTTAAGGTCCCACTAGGCATACCATAATGTTTCAGTGAATTTTAGCTTATATTTTGAGAAGGGAAAAATAAAAAACTAGATATGGGTATGGTTAGAAAACCTATTTGATTGTGAACATTTTGAATTAGATGATTATGAAGAGATCCTCTTTGGTTAGGGTGATGGTATATGGATTTCACCTCCCTGCTTCTCTTCTTTTATAGGCACAAGAAAGAGGTTCAAGTGGAGGTTCAACTAGGCTATCTAATTATAACTTGCTCATGCAATGGCTCACACATGGATTTAGACAATATATTTTTATAAAAGCAAGGTGAAGTTGTTTTCATATTGCTGGTTAAGGAGGTAAACCTTGACCATCGGTGGTTGAGGGCCAAGGTACAAAGTGGGTAAAAAAGTAGGTTAATGTAGTTGGTAAAACTAACCATGGTTGGGCTTAGTTAGGGGTTGAAAGGTCAAATTGGTCGCAATGTGATCTAGGGGAATTTCAACATTGGGAATCATGGTGTGTAGATTTATGGTGTTTACAACATGTTATATTATAATAAGGGGGGTTATGGTACATTATTTGGTATCTCTTATTTTTTTAATTTGTAAATAAGTATCACATGCTAATTGATTAGAAACTACTTATTATCATGTGAATGTAAGTTATACAAACTATGAACATAATAATAAGTGTGTGTGTGTGTGTGTGTGTGTGTGTGTGTGTGTGTGTGTGTGTGTGTGTGTGTTTACATGTGACCTAACATTAGATTGAATACAAAAAATAGGCAAAGTAGGAGGAGAACTAAAAGGTGTAGACTCTATGTCTTCTTCATAATAATCATCATTATCCTAATGTTCATCAAAATTAGAGTTTAACTCACTTGTAGAATTAAGAGTAGAATAAGTATCATTCTCATGCTCACTAAGAGAGAGAGTGAGAGAAGATTTTAAATTTTTACTACTATGTAATGTGTTATCATGTGTGGGTGTAATTCAATGCATTTATTCACTAGTTGTGTGTGGAGTGTATGAATTATTATGACTTTCAATCTTAGATTCAAGGTTAGAATAAGTAATACTAATTTTTTCATTTTGCATATTATGACATCTAGGAGAAGAGTTATAGACATGTGCATTATAAATATGTTTTAAAGAATTATTTCATTGAGATTGGAATGTAAAAGAATGTGCTAAAATAATTTCATCTACTTTAGTTTGTGAATTGGTAAAAATTGTGATATAATTGGTACATGTTTTTTCAAGTTTTACTGAGAAGGGTAAAGAAGATACATTTATCTTATCTAAATTACTTGAATTATGCAAAAGTGGATTCTATGTGTTGCACTTATATTGATTAATTTGAATATGGAGGTAGAAAAGGTAGTTGAAAAGATATGATCACATTGGAAAAAAACACTACCAATAAGAGGTTATTTTGGTAATATATTCTTAGTTTGATTTTGAGGTTCAAAAGAAGAGGGGAAAAAAAGAGAAGAAGATGTATCTAATATATCCTCATCAACATTTTCATTGTCATGCTCATATTAATCATCATATCAATCATTACAATAGTAGTCATCATCATTATAGATGGAGTCATTATCATGTTTTAATGTACAATCTCTAAAATTTTTCCATTCATTATTATAATTATGATAAAAATTCATAAATTCATCAATTGGGTGAGGGGTAGGAGACTTCGTAGATGCCATTTTAAACTTACCAAAGAGGATAATGTAAATAATTAATAACAAGCACACAAGAGGTATTTGTAATCTAACATATGTGCAACTATGAGAAATATTTAACCTAATGTGTAGAAGAAATTAGTATTGTAAGTGAAACCTTAGTATGTATAGGGACCTAGTATGTGGATCTAGGGTTTGAATGAGGGTTTTGAAAAAAAAAATTACATTAAATTAATG
This sequence comes from Torreya grandis, assembly GCA_037957365.1. Classification (NCBI taxonomy): domain Eukaryota; kingdom Viridiplantae; phylum Streptophyta; class Pinopsida; order Cupressales; family Taxaceae; genus Torreya; species Torreya grandis. Next base: position 1,579,586 of record JARHVA010000553.1, read on the forward strand.
AATCCCTAATATAGGATTAATTTGAATGAGCTAGATTTTTCCAACAATCAAGAAAAAATAGGAGTTTTTAACCCTAATTTAATGAATTTTTTTTGAAGAAGGTAAATCCTAGGGTTTTAAGAAATATTCAAAGTAAGATGGGTTCACCAAATGTTTTAACCTTTAATGACTTAGATGGTGTAAATCCTATGATGTTAAAGGGTTGAGTATAACACTAAACTAGAATGAAACTTGGAAATAACTGATTTGATAAACCTTTCCCAAAATAACAAGAATAGAGAGAAAGAGAACTTATCTACAATAAAACAAGTATTTTCTGGGACCAAGAGGATGAAATAGGTTGGAAACATATGCATACATATTTTATTATACAATGTAGATAAAATATTGTCTCAGATAATAGTGCCTTTATGTGGATAGTAGCAACATGTGGTAGTGCCCAATTATGGCACTAGTGTCCCTCTTGGAGAAACTGTATGGAACTTTTAAGGAAGCTATAAGAGGTTTTGGGGGACCTATAGGTGGTTTTGTGTCTTCTGGAAGCTCACCTATGTCACTATTTTAGTTGAATATCTTCTAAAAACCTAATAAGTACTTTCACACATGAAATAACAATGGATCAAATGTAAAAGAAAGGTAAATAATAGTTTGTGGGATGTTATGATTATGTGAAGTAGAACCCCTATTGTCCTGGTTGTTGCCTATATTAAACCCAATAATGGGGGTTTTAGATTGCATGTAGTTCTCCCTTAGGGGACATGCATAATCAATGTGCATGGTATGCTAGAATGAATTTCACTTAGGCCCTTCTTTGATCAAGTATATAATGTATATTTGTAATAGCTAAATATTACATAGAGTATTGAACTATACTTTTGAATGATTTTATGTAATTATGTGCCAAAATAGTAAGTACTAGATGTAAAATGCCTTATGAGGATATTTATATAGAAGGAAATTTGATTTGAATATAATACCTTTTTCATTGGCTGACAAGTTATAAAAGAGGGATAAAAAAACATAAGAGAATGCTTAAGGTAGGGTTAGGACTCAAACATGTGAGAAAATGACTACTAGACATTAGAACCATAATTAGACACTAGCACCATATGATGCTAATTTCCTAAAAATGGTGCTAGTGTCTTGATGCCTAAACATAGAGTTAAAACTAAGTAGGACATGCTAAGGGCCCATATGATTGGGATGAGGTGACTTAGGAACAATAAGGGTACAAAAAAAGGGGAAGACAATACATAAGATCAAAAGACCCAAAATGACCATGTGAACAAGGCTATATTCATCACTAAGAAGTTCATGTGAAATAGAAATAAAAGACATAATACTTTTGGTTGATTGACCAAATTAGGGTATATACACATGGTAGTTAATGGTTTAATCTAAAACATTTACACTATTAAACTTATTACTAATCTTGGATATATGTAGAAAGACTTAATGGATATAATAAATATAGTCAAAAGATTTTATGGAAAGAGAAAAAATGCTCTTGGGAGAATTATGCTACCACTTAAGGAAGGCCCTACAATAGTTGGTAATTTATTCTTGGTTCTACCCAACTAGATATAATAAATACAGTGAAAATATTATATAGAAAGAGACAAAACACTCTTGGGAGCAATATGCTACCAAATAAGGTAGGCCCTATAGTAGTTGACAATTCCTTCTTGGTTCCACTCAACATAGGGGCATTTAACATGTTGTTAGGACATCCTTGGATATAAGATTCATGTAGTACCATATTTAATACATTGATGTTTAAAGTAAATAAATAATAGTAAAGTGGTTTTAGTTTTAGGTACACCATATGAGTATCGTATTTAGTCACAAACCTTTCCTTGGAAGGATACACTACAACTCATTATACAAACGGTGAATTTTCTTTCTATGAAAGTGGTTTAGACAAAATTAAGTGAAATTCCTATAATACAAATAATTTAGTGATAATTACATTATAGGTTTATCCCAATTCAATAGGTTACCTACTTAGTGACATCCTGAGCTAGTTATATAAGATACCCTGCATTTTTCACTATGGACACATGCACACTCTCATAATATAAAGCATAATCCACATAAAAAATATGCAAGATCATATGGCCTATGATGATCATAATGGATATGTTATAACATCATATCACTTCTCTAATTATGATACATATACATATGTTACTACTTGCCCATGATGCCAATTGTAATCACCTAAAAGTGGTATTTGAGTGCTAAGAATGTTACTTGAAATAACCTAATCTTAGATTAGACATAAACTGATCCTAGAGCCTATTATCACACTTTTATAGCCTTTATTTAGACCACAAGCATCCCTAGTTAGCTTAAACATAGTTTTAGACCCTCATTCCCTGATCTTGGCCCTTCATGCCTAACAATCTACCAACTAGATATTAGCATCACATTAAGGACACTAGAGCCATGTGGTGCTAGTGTTCCCAAAATGACACTAGTTTAATTTACACTATATTTCTTGAATGAATATATTTTTAAAGGTAAAACCATCTTAAGGTTGGCTTAAGCATCTTTTATCATCCACACAAGCTACAAAACACTATAAATACATTAATTTTAGACCTCTATCCTCTAAATGGAAATTATATGAAAAATACCTATTCAAACATGAAATAAGTTGAGAAAAATCAAGGTTATTAATCCTTATTCTTACTTACTTATGCATACTACCATATACAGCTACCCTAAGCTCAGATTTTCTAGATTTCCAATCTCATGCACACTTAAGGAATTTAAGAACACTATCATTTTAAAATCACTTAAACTTGTAACAATGATTAGGTGGGGAGAAATACATCAATATATATTCCTCCTCAAAGTATTGGTATGTAGGAAACTCTCTTCACAATAGGGTGTTGAGGATGTCCAACCTATCCTACTAACGATCATACTTTTCTTCTTATGCCTTACTTGCAAGGAGGATTAAGGTTTGCATCATAAATAAAATATTATAGGCAAAATTTATAATTTAACACTTTGTGCATGCAATAAAAATATCTAGAAACATAGACGTAGGTGCATCTAGAAGTTTGGATCATTCCTTCATAGAGGACACTAGTGCCATTATCAAGACACTAGAGCCACATGGTACTTTTGTCCAAATGTGGTGCTACTATTTAGGATGGGTTTTGATAAAGGGATCCAGATGATTACACTCATACATATTAATATCTTAGTTTGTAACACTCAGATCTTTTGTATTAGGTGTTTTTTAGATAAGTCTTTATTTTCACATATTTATTTTTATTTTTAGAAAGTCAAAGCTAGTCAAAATCTATAACAAATTAGTGGTTATTTTATGTATATTATTTCATTTATTTAGAAAACTCAAACCTTTAATAAAATAAAATATTTATATAATTAAAACCCTAAAAGGTTAGAATTTTTGGTTAACCTGACTTTTTGCAAACATTGCTCAAACCCTAACCCTAGATGCTCTTAGGGTTTGTATCCTTTTCCTGTTTATGCTCATATTTTATTTTCAAAATTTTAGATTTGTTTCAATATTTTTTTTTTGAAATATTTCTCATATTAATATTCTTTAAAGGTTAAAATTATATTAAAACTTGTTTTATTACTTCCCAAACTATAATGGTAGAATTTAACAATAGATTTGATAAGACTGATAAGAAATAATTACAATTTTTTGGTTCCAAACATGAAGATATGCAAGATGATCTCATCACTTTAATTTAGGAAGAACTACAAAAATAAAATGATGGTCAATATTCAACTCCCCTAGATAATAACATTATTACACTTATAGTAAGGCCAACTTAGCTAACACAACCTAAAATTCTAATTCAACAACCTTCAGTGATAGTTATACCTCTTATGGTTAGTTCCTCTACTGTAGATGTACAATATCTTATGCATGAGGTTTAAATATAAAGGCTAAGGTGTTATATATTGAGAAGAAAACCACTAGGCCATCGCATGCCTTTGATTCCAATATTATCTTACATACACCTTTAACAAATCACATAGTGGCAAATACCTTGACATTCATATTCATGGAACCTAATCTTACATTACATGATGGCAAGGGTGATCTAGAGCACCATCTCAAAGTTTTTCATGTATCAATATTTGGTTTATGTGTCCAATGATTAGATTCTCAAGAAGTTGTTTCCATTTAGTTTAAAACATTATACCCTAAAGTGGTTTTATGACTCACCAAATGAATCTATCACAACATTCAATCCTTTGGTAGACTTGTTCTTAGAATACTTCATCAATATTAGTTATAAGATATCATATTCCCATGTTGAATAGCTGAAACAAAAGTTAAATAAACATATCATAGAATACTTATTATGATACAAGACTATATTAGCTAAATTGAATATCACCATGATAGACAAATAACTTTGGGAAATTTTTAAATAGAGTCTTTTACTAGCAATACATGAAGCTATCTTGTTTAATAAGTTTACTATATTCATAGATTTATGCCACAAAGTAAAAAAAAGAGAGGTCAAGATTTTATCAAAGGGAAAAATAAAGTATAACAATGGATTAGATTCAATTTTTAAGAGATAAAATAAGCCTCCATACAAGGTAAGGGCCACTATGAAAAATAGTGATAAAAAAGACACAGTTAACATAGCTTCTAAGCCATCTCCTAGATTGGTTTTATTTGATCCTTAACATCGAATATTCACTAACCTTATAGAGTCACCATCATGGGTTTTACAAAAAATCTTGGAATGTAATATCATATCTTTCCCTTATATTAAATAGGTTGATACAAAATGACCTCTTCAAAAGAAATACAATTCTAATGCATTCTGTAGGTATGACAAGGCACTATATCATACAAAAAATAGATGCAAAAGACAAACATAAGATACAATATTTGATTGATGCTAAAATTATTGATGTGGGCACACCCATATATGCACCAAAATTACAACAAATGGAAGGTAAGTCATTAAATATATTCTCAGATCCATTTCTAAAGCACATAACAAATGAGGCAAAGAGACCATCAGGTATTCACTACACATCTCAGGCACATCCACCACTAGCTTCATATCATACTAGTATATAGGAGGCACACCCATTTCAAAACATCATTGGCATGTACCATACTGTAGTCCTAAATTAACCCCTCATCACTTTTTCAGAGTAGGAGATTGTTGATGATGATACAAATTTACATGTATAGATAGATCATCATCCTATTCAGAGTGTTAAAAATTAATAATGGGTCAAGAATTAGTATGTACACTATGATAAATTTTATATAATTTGGGGTGATCAAAGTATGATATATTCCCCAAAAACACATATATTAGTGGTTTGAGTGGTCATGTTCAGAGTTCCATTAGGGAAATTATGCTTCTATTATAGGTTGAACAAACACATATAACCACTTAGTTCTTAGTTGTACCCTGTGCATGCATGCTTGATATCTTATTTGGTAGTCCATGGTTATATCAGGTATCAGCAATCCCATCCATAGTGCATAGATGCTTGAAATACATATATGTAAATTAGGTGGTTAAAGTTGAAGGTCTCCCATATGAGTATCTTCTACCTATCCCATAGGTAGTTATGGCACAACCATCATTTATATTTATGGCACCATTACCACATATAACATAATTATTAGTTATTTATTAGAGTACATTTCCTATGCATACATCATAGAGTTTAGTAGAGCCACTAGTGCAAGTGAGGTTTAATACTACTCTGTCGACACATACTCTCCCATAGAGATTATTATTAGAGAGACCCCTACATCAAAAATATGTCAGTGATTATAGAGGGATTTACTCCACTTAGTTTATTCTGAGATCAATATCATTGGGTTCTTAAGGTTATCAACACATGACACCTATGTCACATACATCTTCTTTTACTAGATTGGTTCCTAAGACCCCTATTATTCATAGGACGTCACAGTAAATTACACAAATTCATAACACCACTACACAAGAAAATATAGATGCATAAATAGATAGAAATCACTCAGTATAGTAGATTATGGGATCATAGTTACCCTTTCACAAAACACACATGATCACATTTCACTTATTTGACACAGGTCATAATGATATTGAGTCTCCCATGAGACTTATTGGTTAGTATGGTTCCTACCCTCTTGTACATACTTTATTTATCTCTTGATCCTTGTAAATCATTAATTTTCATGCTCCTTTTACATAGCATATATCCAAAAAATGCAAAAACAATATAATATTTCAAAAAACACAAAAACATTTGAATATTACTTAGAAAATACAAAATTTATAGATTGTATGCATTACTATGTTTTTTGTTTCTTATATTTTCTAGAAACTAAATATATTGAATATATTAGTATAGTCATTTTTATCATACATACATGCTTCACTTATTGTTGTTAAGTGCTTACAAATTGCTTACATGACTTAGGCCCACTACACTGATCCATACTTGCTATCCTCTACCCATTTGGGGCATATACACTGATTCATGGTTATTCATTTAACACATTCACCCACTTGGGGGAATATTATACATAATTTATATTATTAGGTTCTATCCTTAAATTATCTACCTTTTAGTTTCAACATTGTTATATCTTGATATTGATCATTGCTACCCATACTCAATTTTTTTTTTACTATCACTAATTTAGATTTAGAATATGTACATCCTTGGTATTGTTGTTCTCAAAATCTGCCACTTGTTTTTGTGGACAACATGCCAACCATTTTGGTCCTATAGGCCAAAATGCTCTCTTTCTTTATCAAAAAATGTTCTGAGTAGTTAAGTTTTTCAAATAACTCAAGCCTTTTTAGCTAAGGAAATTACAGGTTCAACAGGTGGGCTTTCTCAAAGGTAAGTTATAAAATACTTAAGGCATTTCCTAAGTGTTTTGAGGATGGTTCAATGCTGAGGTTCAATCAAAAGACTTAATGATGGGGTTCAAAGAACTAGAATGAACCATTGAACCATTAAACCATTGAACCCCACCTCTGAAAGGTTCAACGAGTTCAAAGGTTTAACGACTTTGATGGACTCAAAGAATAAAAGGATTCAAAGAGTTAGAATGAGTTGTTAAACCATTGAACCTTGAACTGAAAAGGTTTAAAGGTTAAACAAATTTAATGAGTTCAATGGACTTAAAGAATAAAAAGATCTAAAGAGTTAGAATGAACCATTGAACCATTGAACCTCACCTCTGAAAGGTTCAAAGGTTCAACGAGTTCAAAGGTTTAAAGAGTTCAAAGTTTGAGCAAAAGCTTCAAGCAAATGGATGAAGTGGTTCAATTGAAGAAGAAAACTAAGTGAATGTGACCCTTTACAAAACATTAAAATGCCAAACCATTGAACCATTAAACCAAAAGAGTTCAAGGTTCAAGGTTCAAACTAGTTCAAGCAACCAGTGATGTCCCTACAGATGTCAAATTTAGGGTGATGGAATAACTATTGATTTTTAAAAGAATGCAGACCTGAGAATAAACTCAGTGACCAGCTAAGAAAGGAGCTGAAGGAGCCAGTTGAAAGTGAGAAGATAACCCTAAGAGCGTAGATCACCAGGAAGAGACAAAATGTAGCAAGAAAAGAGGGAATGACTACATAAAATCTAGAAATATCTATAGAAGAGTTATTTGAGTAGGTGGAATAGTCTATTAGGTAGACCTTAGAGAACACAAACATTAAATGGCATGGCCTATTTTTCTTTATTAAGTAAAGGCAAATGGACAGTCATGTAAGCATCATAAAGAAGACCAGGTAACCCATGCTTAAGAGGAGACATTTGAGATGATTTAGAGTGCCAAAGTTAAGGCCAATGACCTATTCTAACATGGCCCCTTCATATAATTTCTAATGCATTCAATGAAACATGGGCCATTTTCATGAAAACAAGTGCCCCTAAGTCTTCCTTTGAATGTTATATATTGTAATCTCTCATTTTGGATAAAGGATATCTCTTTGTTAATAGAAGTGAAGCTCTACCCAAATTGAAAGGAATTTCTGAGACTTTGAGCTCAAACTGTTAATCATATTTTGTTAAGTGAATGAGAAATCAAGTGACCTTTTAGAATTTGTGTTGAAATAGCTTGTGTTATCTAAGAAATCATTCTTATGTATTTTTCCTAAATACAGTCTTCTCCATTTAATCAAATAAGCAGAACAAGTGGAAATAAGTTGGAAGATGTCTTAAAGCCAATTGTGGGAGACTTTGTGCTACCATAATTATCTTTAGTCTATGTTTTGTGTAAAAGATATTGGAGAGACTTTGAGTGCCCCTTATCCTTTGTAATTTTTCACTTTGTTGTAGTTTCAGGTGGAGACTTTGGGATACACTTCATTCTACAGTGTCTTTGTCCTAATCAGTAGGAGAAATAATGAAAGACTTTGTGCTTTCATGGGTTTCTTGTGGATCCAATTACTGCCCAGGAAGGATTCCTACTATTTGTTGAACATCATTTCTAAAAGAAGAGAAGTGTGTTTAGTAATTACACTAGAATTCTCCTATGTTCTATGAACATCATCTATAAAAAAAGTGATATGGATGGTATGATTTCACCCCTGAGTCTATTTTTAGCTTATATTAGTATACTATAGTTTATAGGGAACCTCCCCTTGTTGAGAGGAGAGATTTGTCTCATTCTGGTTGTGGTCATTACACCCATTTTGCCATATAAATCTCTTTATGCTATGGTTGATGTAACCATTTTGCCATCAGTCAGTTGATGAAAAAATATTCACCCAATAATTTTTTAGAGACTCCACTGGGGAAGAACACACAATTTGAAGCCTCAAGCTTCAAATTGAAGTAGTTCCAGTTCTTTTCGATTTCCATTTCACACTCTAGTTGATCCATTGTATACATGAAGCTAGAGAGCTCAAGGTATTGTTAACCCTATATTTGAGTTAGTATAGTTGAGTAATTTTTATCTTTTTCCTCCACCATCTTGCCTTCAGTGAACCAGGAGTTTTCTTCCTACAAATATCAATTCCCCAATACCAGGCAAAACTTCTCTTTCCTTTACTAGCAAAGCTTTATCTATACATATCCCATAGATATTTGTTATCCATCCTTTCAATAGTCATATCATGGAAGCTCAAGGCCCCTGGGGTAATAATTTTGGTCCTCTAAATCTAACCCCACTTTACATGAGCTACCCCATAGTTTAAGGAAGAATTTTTCCAAGTTTTATGGTGATGGGAAAGTTCATCCCGATGAATATATTTTAGCCTTTTACATAGCCTATGGTGTGATAGGCATTGAATATGAAGACATAGTAGTCAGACTATTTGTGGAAACATTACAAGGCACTATCATAGACTAGTTTTATCATCTACAAACACAAACTATGACTGAATGGAACACTCTCAAGTCTAAGTTTGAGGCTAGATTCAAACCAATAAAAGATGCACATGCCCTGTTATCTTAGATTACTCAAATAAAGAAGGAGCCTCATGAACCTATGCGAGACTTCATTGCTAAATTCTACAAGCTGAGAAATAGGATTCCTAAAATTGGTCAGCTGACACCTAAAAATCTTAAATGCTTCTTAATCAATTCTCAGTTTCCTAAAGTGAGTTTTTTGTTGAGGCAGGATGGCCATATAGATCTTGTTGTAGATCATATTTTGGCCACTGAAGTTGAAGATTATCTTATCTTGGTAGGAAAGATAATAAGATATCCTAATATAAATAGATCTTCTTCATCTTCTAATTTTTTTTCTATAGGCATCACTGATCCTATGGTGTAAAATCTAGGAAATTAATTGATAGCTCTGCAAAATCAAATGGCACAAGGGATGTCTGCTCCTCCTTCTTATTAGGATATACCAAGAAGGATGTTTCCCAACCAATCATATCAAGGCAATGCTACTAGAAATCAAGGGTAACCAAATCACCTTCCTCCCCCACCAGGGAAGCTTGCCATTGAAGCAACACCAACTAACTCAGTAGTTGGTTATCGTGAAGCTAAACATGATTTATCTTTCCAAATTTAGTTAAACTAAGAAGATGATGCTAATCTCTTTACAAAAGGTGAAGAATAATTAGCTGGTGACTCCAACATTGGTTTCCTAAATTACCAGGATGAAGCAAAAAGTAAAGGAGAAGTGTTTGATGGATCATACACTGTATTTACTAGGTCCCAGAACTAGTCAAATCAACAAGCTAATAAGAGAAAAATAGGGGAAGAATCTCAACCAACAATTTCAATTACTAAATGAGGGACTTCTCTGCCTTTCCAATCAAAGGACTTGGTGATCAATAAAAAAGTACCTCAAATAATACTGCACCTTCTACTTCAATTTCTTAGACTAGTACCACACCTAATAAAACCTAGAATGATGGACTTCCTTCCTCTGTTCTTAGTTATTTTTAGTCATTTGATATAATTAACCATACTAGGAAGACCAAGATTCAAATGTCTAAATTTAAATACTTACATGTCAACCTTGAGCAGTTGGATAGGCTAGTTGAGTGCATCAAGAACAAAACCATCCCTACAGGACAAGATGTTTCAAAGGTAACTCATGATCCCCCAAAAAACACATCCACCCAAAACAATCTTGTCATTACTCCTCCTATTACCCCTAGGAAGATAGAACCTTTCTACATTTTCCTACTGATAACTAGTTATAAGATGAACAACTACATTATATATTCTGGCACCTCTGACAATGTGATGCCCACCAAGGTGGCAAACTCTCTTAGGCTCACACTGACTAAAAATTTTGGGAGATGTTTCTCCATGGAAAATAAACAAGTTCCACTTTTGGGACAGATCAAAGATGCCCAATTTGCATTCACATCCTTCCCAAATAAGAGGATTAAAATGACAGTCCTAGTGGCCGACATTCTAGCCTCCTACGACATTCTACTTGGGCAAAATTTTTGCAAGGATGTTGGTGGAGAGTTGAGCATAGACCTATCTGAGGTGAGGATCCTTGTCAAGGGCATCATGCAAAGGTTGCTTCTTGAGAAGGAGTTGAAATACATTGTCACCCAAACATCAGCCTTTAAAGCTCAAATTCTATTTGAATCTTCATGCATGGGTAATTACTTTCTATCTACTGAAGATGTTTCTATTTCAATAGACAAAAGTTTACTAGGTGACAATCCAAAAAATTTAGACAAGACATCAAAATAATTGGTAGGGTGTAGTATAGAGGAAAAAGGATCTTCCTTCCCTAATGAAGAAAATTTGATAGAAGATTAGATTCTAATGATGTCTAGATACTTGAATTTGATGGCAATAATTCTTCTACTGGTTCTGGAGCTGGAGTTATTTTGAAATCTCCTCAAGGAGATATTTTTCCCTACTCATACAATTTGTAGTTTAACAATACCCACAACACTGTCGAGTATGAATCTTTGCTACTTAGGTTAAAGGTTGCTCAAGCTAAAGGCGTCAAACTTCTTCATGCTTGGGGAGATGCTGAGATGGTGGTTTGTCCGATGAGAAATCTGTATCAAACCAAGAATGAAATATTACAACATTATCACAATTTAGTGTGGGACTATCTTCAAAGTTTTGATGCTTTCAGTATTTCTGTCATGCCCAGAGAATTCAACAATTGAGTAGATTCCTTGGCTGTCTCTATAGCTCTCATGGTTCCTCACTGATATTTCAAAGAGCATAAGTACACTATTGAGCTGGTCTTTTGATCAAGTGTACCAGATAATGCTGACCATTAGTAGGTATTTAATGGTGACAATCAAATCATTGATTTTTTAGAATAGATGGACAACATTGAGAAGCTTCATTTTGAAGGCAGTGAATTTCCACTATGGAAATCATCTCCTGAAACAAATTTAAAAACTGGCAAAAAATTCCTTCAGCTCAAAGGGAATAAAATTCCCAAAGGATTAATTTATCTTGAGAAGCTATTTGATAAACATGATAGGTGTATCAAGAAGCCACAAATGGACTGAAAATCCTCCAATGATTTTGATCAAATAAATTTAAGTATAGAAGATAATCCCAAAATAGTCAACATCAAGAATTATTGCACCCCTGATGAAAAAATCAAATTCATTACACTACTTCACCATTACATTGATGTTTTGGCATACTCTTATGATGATCTAAAATATCTCAGGCTAGAAGAAATTCAACATAAAATTCCTCTCAAGATTGGGTCATTGCCTCATAAGTAGAAACAAAGGTAGTACAACCCCAAGATATTAGGCACTATTCTTTTTGAGATACAGAAAATGTTGAATGCAAGAATTACTTTCCCAATCCATCATTCCACTTGGATTGCAAACATAGTCCCTATGAGAAAGAAGAATGGGAAAATTTGCCTGTGTGTTGATTTTAGAAACCTGAATCAGTCATATTTAAAAGACAACTATCCACTGCCCATCATGGATCAGCTACTACAAATAGTGACTGGCACAGAGATGTTATCAATGTTAGATGGTTTTTCAGGATATAATCAAGTGGAAGTTGGTGAAGCAGATGAACATAAGACTTCTTTCACTACACCTTGGGGCACCTTTGCATATCGTAGAATGCCTTTTGGCTTGATCAATGCTGGCACCACCTTTTAGAGAGCGATGGATCTTGCCTTCAGAAATAAAATGGGGAAGTTCAATGTGGTATACCTTGATGACTTGATAGTTTTTTCTAAACATCATCTTGATCATGTGCACATCTACAACAAGTGCTGGAGCAATGTCAACAAAATGGTATTTCTATTAATCCTAAGAAGTTAATTTTTGGGGTTACAGAAGGTAAAATTCTTAGTCACACTGTATCCTAAGAAAGCATAAATATTGAACTAGAAAGAGTCAAATCCATCCAAGATCTTACTCTTCCTACGAGTAAGACTGTGGTCCATTCTTTCTTTGGAAAGGTGAATTTTCTATGAAGGTTCATTCCTGAATTCACAAAAAAGACTCACCACATTATCAACATGATGAAGGGTAAAGCTAATTTTAGCTAGACTGAAGAAGGCAAGTCAACATTTCAAGACATCAAGGAAGCTATCACCCATGCCCTAATCCTAGTTTGTCCTGATTACACCAAAGACTTCATGATATATAGCTATGATTCTAAACACATGCCTTCATCCATTTTGGTTTAGCAGAACAAAGAAGGTGTGGAGTCTCCCATATATTTCATAAGTTATCCTCTCAAAGCTTATGAGCTAAAATATTCAAACATGGAGAAGTATGCTTATGCTGTGGTTAAGGCAGTAAAACACTTCCATTTTTACATCCTAAACTCACACATTGTTGCTCTGGTTCCTGATACAATAGTAAAGTCCATTCTAACTCAACAAGAGTTTAGAAATAAAAGGGGTAATTAGATTGATAAAATATAGGAGTTTGATCTTGTCATCAAACTTATGAAGCTTGTGTGGGGAAGAGGTCTATGCCAATTAATTGCTGATAATATACCAAAAGAAGTAGGGCATCAAGAAATTGAGGTTGAAGATATGCATATAGTTCTCTTTGTCACCACTGTGAATGAGTGGTATTCCAATATTATTCGTTTCCTTACCTATGGTGAATTTTCTACTCACCTATCTCATAAAGAAAAGAGGACTGTTAAGTTGAAAGTTGCTAACTTTGTCTTGTGGGACAATGGTTTGTACAAGAGGAGCCTTGATGGGGTGTTTCTTCATTGCATGGATAAAGTGCAACAGAGAAAACTTTTGGAGTATTTCCATAATTTGGCTTGTGGAGGTCATTTTTTTTCACCTGTGACTGCCCATAAAGTTCTATGAGCTAGGTATTATTGGCCTACTCTATTTCAAGATTCATACACTAGGGTGCATAGATGCGAGCTGTGTCAATAGTTCATTGGAAAACCCAAGTTGGCCACACTGCCTCACAAGCCTGTGGTAATTGAAGAGCCTTTTTAGCAATGGGGAATTGATTTCATTGGCACTATAAACCCATCCTTGAGTGCTAGACATGACTATGTTCTTATAGCCATAAACTATTTTACCAAGTGGGTGGAAGCCATTCCAGTCAAGCATGCTACTTCATAAGTGGTATGTAATTTCCTCAAGGAAAATATTATTTATCGGTTTGGAGTCCCAACCAAGATTGTAACAAAAAATGTATCCTATTTCTCTTCTCATGAAGTTACCCAATTCTACTACTATTATGGAATTATCCTCTCCCACTCTTCTGACTATTATCCACAAGAAAATGGTCAAGCAGAATCAAGCAACAAGAACCTGGTGACCATTATCAGGAAGCTGGTAGATAATAATCAGAGAACCTAGCATAAAGCATTGCTTGACGCTTTATGGGAAGATAGGATTACACCCAAAAAGGTGATATGTATGTCACCATTTCAACTTTTGTATGGTTTAAATGCAAAGATACCAATCACTTTGGAATTACTAGCATTAAAGTTGGCAAAGGTAATAGAAGATTCAACTTTTGAAAGTTCCATTGACAAGAGGATCATGTGCTTGACTAAATTAAATGAGAAATGAACTATGGTGGTGGATCATATTGTTGCACATTAAAGTCTGGTAAAGAAACTCTTCGACCAAAAAGCAAGGATTCATGATTTTTAGAATAGAGATCAAGTCTTATTGTGGGACAAGAGGAGAGAACCAAAAGGAATGCATGGAAAATTGGATTCCTTATAGAGAGGTCCATTTTTCATTCATCGATTAAATGGTGAAAATAGTTTCTTACTAAAATAACAAGATGGAATGCCATTTTCACTGCCTCACAGTGGGTAACATCTAAAGCACTTCAATCTTTGAAGTATCAGATAAGTCCAATTGTACATATGTATAGTCTTTCTTTGTTTTGTGTTGTTCATTTGTTTTTGGCACCTTTATTTTTAGGTAAGCATGACTCTATAGCCCAATGGCATAGATGAAGGCACATAGAGTCTGGATTCTATTCCCTTCAATTGATTCAAATCTCAATCGATGGAAGTTCCCCAACTGGAGCCAGCTATTATTCCCAAAATCTATCACTTGTTTTTATGGATAACATGATGAACATTTTGGTCTTGTAGGCCAAAATGCTCTCTTTATAAAAAAATGTTCTAAGTTGTTAAGTTTTTCAAATAACTCAAGCCTTTTTAGCTAAGGAAATCATAGGTTCAACAGGCAGACTTTCTCAAAAGGAAGTTCAAAATACTTAAGGCATTTCTTAAGTGTTTTGAGGATGGTTCAATGTTGAGGTTCAATCAAAAGACTTAACAGTGGGGTTTAAAGAATTGGAATGAACCATTGAATTGTTGAACCATTGAACCCTACCTTTGAAAGGTTTAAAGGTTCAACAAGTTCAAAGGTTCAACAACTTTGATGAACTCAAAGAATAAAAGGATTCAAAGAGTTAGAATGAAATGTTGAACCATTGAACCTTGAACTGAAAAGGTTCAAAGGTTCAATGAGTTTAATGAACTTAAAGAATAAAAGAATCAAAAGAGTTAGAATGAACCATTGAACCATTAAACCATTAAACCCCACCTCTGAAAGGTTCAAAGGTTTAATGAGTTCAAAGGTTCAAAGAGTTCAAAGTTTGAGTAGAAGCTTTGAGTGAATGGATGAAGTGGAAGATTCTAGAAAATGGTTCAACTAAAGAAGAAAACTAAGTGAACGCGGGCCTTTACAAAATAGTGAAATGCTGAATCATTAAAATATTGAAACATTGAACCAAAAGAGTTCAAGGTTCAAGGTTCAAAGTGGTTCAAGTGACCAGTGACGTCCCCATAAATGTCAAATTTAGGGTGATGGAATAACCGTTGATTTTCAAAAGAATGCAGACCTGAGAACAAACTCAATGACCAACCAAGAAAGGAGCCGAAGGAGCCAACTGAAAGTGAGAAGATAGCCCCGAGAGCTCAGATCACCAGGAAGAGACAAAATGTAACAAGGAAAGAGGGAAAGACTATAAAAAATCTATAAATATATACAAAAGAGTTATTCTAGTATGTGGAACAGTCCACCAGGTGGACCTTAGAGAACACAAACATTCAATGGCATTGCCTATTTTTCTTCATTAAGTAAAGGTGAATGGACATCCATGTAAGAATCATAAAGAAGACTAGGAAACCCATGCTTAGGAGGAGACATTTGAGATGATTTAGAATGCCAAAGTTAAGGCTGATGACTTGTTCTAGCATAGCCCCTTCACAAAATTTCTAATGCATTCAATGTAGCATGGGCCATTTTCATGAAAACAAGTACCCAAGTTTTCCTTTGAATGATATATATTGTAATCTCTCATTTTGGATAAAGGAGATCTCTCTATTATTAGAAGTAAATCTCTACCCAAATTGAAATACATTCTTGAGACTTTGAGCTTAAACTGTTAATCATATTATGTTAAGTGAATGAGAAAGAAAGTGACCTTTCAGACTTTGTGTTAAAATAGCTTGTGTTATCTAGGAAATCATTCTTATGTCTTTTTCCTAAATTCAGTCTTGTCCATTTAATCAAATAAGTAGAACAAATGGAAATAAGCTGGAAGATGTCCTGAAGCTGATTATGGGAGACTTTGTGCTACCATAATTGTCTTTAGTCTATGCTTTGTGTAAAGGATATTGGAGAGACTTTGAGTTCCCCTTATCCTTCATAATCTTTCACTCTGTTGTAGTTTTAGGTGGAGACTTTGGGCTACACTTCATTCTATGATGTATTTATCCTAATCAGTAGGAGAAATAATGAAACACTTTGTGCTTTCATGGGTTTCTTGTGGATCCAGTTATTACCCATGAAGGATTCCTACTGTTTGTTGAACATCATTTCTGAAAGAAGAGAAGTGCCTTTAGTAATTAAACTAGAATTCTCCTTTGTTCTATGAACATCATCTTTGAAAAAAGAGAGATGGATGGTATGATTTCATCCCTGAGTCTATTTTCAACTTATATTAGTATACTATAGTTTATAGGGAACCTCCCCTTGCTGAGAGAAGAGATTTGTCTCATTCTGGTTGTGGTCACCACACCCATTTTGCCGTATAAATATCGTTATGCTATGGTTGATGTAACCATTTTGTCATCAGTTAGTTGAAGACAAAATATTCACCCAATAGGTATTAGACATATTTATACTAAATTAATGCATAATTTCATTTCTATTTTACCTATTTTATAATTTATTGTATTTTATATGCTTCTTCTATTCAAGGGCATTTGAATATGCCATTGTTCTTTGGCTCTATTCCATTTTTATTCAAAATATGTATGCCCTGACATTTTCCCATGTCCCTTATGTGTGTTTTCATAATTATGTATGAGGACTTTTAACATGTCCTTCTATGTGGATTTAAGCTAACTTGCTTATTTCTTGTATATGTGGACATCTAAATATGTCTTTGTATATCTTCTTTTCTTAGATTTAGTGACATGTGCCCATGTCCTTTATATTATATGCCATTGGCCTATTTATGTGTCTCATGTTTTTTTCATGTATGTTTATTGCATGCATCATGACTATGAAACTTGTCTTTACTTGTTACAAGCACTAATTTTTGATGTCATGAGGGACCTCATGTATCTACCCTTCCTACTTGGGTGCCGTGATGGACATCATGCTACACCCCCCTAGGTAGCTACTCATTTTTACTCATATTTGTTGTTATATACATTGATTACATCCATATTGACACCCTTGTGAAATTCTAGACATGACATACATCTTAAATTACATACTTATGCTCAGGTTATCTTACATTCCAATGTTATGTTGGCATATTATATTGGATTATCATGTAATTACCATATATGCTTTGGCTAACAAAATTTTTGCATAGTTTTTTATTTTTATAATAGATATTACACATGTTTAATAAATACCCTCAAGATATGAGGCATTCATAGGGGTTTGTCATAGAGATCAGACTCTTATATTGCATTCATAGAACATTTTCAACACACAACCTCAGTTTTAGAAAATCAGACATAGGGAAACACAGAGGAAAAATAGGGAATCAAAAATTATTATAGTGACATAGTTTTTATACCAAACATATATTAGAATATAAATAGGAACACTAACACCACATGGAACTACTATTCAGTAGCCCTAGTTTTATGATAATTTAGTCTGGCCAAAATAGTACACTAGGTATGATACATGTTTGCATAGATCTAGTTATAATTTTGATAGTTATACTTAGATTTTACTTATATTCACAATAGTTTAGCTTATATTAATATTAGTTTATTATATTAGGGGCATGATCATTCTTATATTTAGTTTAGATACTCAAATATAGTTATTATAACTCAATTTAGAATTAGTATACTCATATATCAGATTGGGGGCATGTGTGAAGCACATTATTTCCATATACTCAATTACACATAGGTTAATCAAATTAAATGATAAACTTCATGTCATTCACTACACTAAATATACTTGAAATCATATTCCAGGTTATCACCAGTTTCATGTCTTACTCCATCTATAGTGGTTGGTATTCTTGAGTGGCCCAAAGCCACCTAATGTACTTGAATGGCCATGAAGTTGACATATATAGTTATATATAGTTAGTTAGATATTTATATCACTTTATACAATTAAATTTTAGATTCATCTACTACACATGGATGGGTAATGATGGATTCATAGCCTCATTGAGTTCTTAAGTCACCCACATGAAAGGGTTGGATATAACATCATTCTAATCCAAGATATTCATAGGTCATGCTCCACTAAGTAAGGGTGGGAAATTATGGAGTCAAAACTAGATTGAGTTCTTAAACCACCCACACATGAGGATTGAGAAAGCTATCATCTTAGTCCAAGCTATTCAATTATTTGATCATTATACACACACATAGGTTGCCACTAGGTTAATGTATTGGTTCACATACCCAACAAGGTGTATCCATTGCTTTCCTCTTTCCCATATCTTTACTAAGTTTTACTTAGTTACTTTTTTACTCGCCATAGTCTCTTACTTTTGATATCTCTTAAGGAAGGATTGATTTATGCATGTTTCATTTGACATCCATAGACAAAGTAGAAGACAAAAACATAGTGGTTAAAAATGTAGTGTTAAAAATATAGTGAGGACAAAACATCGTAGGAAAAAACATAGTAAAAGATACGCTCACACAGAAGATGATACAACTTTCAACTAAAGGTTTAAACTCATGAAATCACATTTTACTCTATTATTTTTCTTATTGATTTGGTGCATTACTTTTCCACCATGAAATGTTAACTAATATCACCATAATGAACTAGAAAACAAATAAACAATGTGATAATCACTAAAATGTCCCAATTATGCTCTTCATGACATTTTTATGACATTACCAATACCGCTACATTTTTTCTCACTATGTTTTATCCTCATGACATTTTTGTCATACTACATTTTTACTGCTATGTTTTTGATCACTAAATTTTTGTCCACTACATTATCACATAGAGTCATTTCATTCATAATTCATTTATTGGATCATGCTTCACATATGCAAACACAACTTCACATACTTAGACTCAGCTTCATGGGCTTCACTTCCTAGGTAAGTCTAGGTACACTTCTTTTTCCTTTATAATATTCATTTTTCTTTGATGCACTTCTAGAATAAAGGGGGGGAATATAATCACCTAAAAGTGGTATTGATTGATAATAGTGCTAATTGAGATAATCTATTCCTAACTTAGTCTTAGACCTATCATAGAGCCTATTATCACACTTTTATAGCCTTTATGTAGAACACATGTATCCTTAGTCAAGTTAAACATAGTTTTAGACCCTCATTTCTTGATCCTATTCCTTCTTACCTAGTAGTCTATTTTTTGGACACTAACATCACATTAAGGACACTAGATCCATGTGGTTCTAGTGTCCCCAAAATGGTGCCAATGTCCTTTATCCTATCTTTCTTAGACAAATATATTTTCAAAGGTAAAACCCTCCTAAGGTCAGCCTATGCATATTTTATTATCCACACAAGCTATAGAACACTATAAATACATGAATTTTAGACCTCTATCCACTAGATGGAAATTAGATACAAAATACCAATTCAAACACAAAATAAACTCAAAAACATCAAGGTTGTTAATCCCTATTCTTCCCTACTTTTGCATATTACCATCTATAGCTTCCCTAAGCTTAGATTTTCTAGATTTCCAATCTCAAACACACTTAAGGAAATAAATACCACTATCATTCGAGCATCATTTGAAATTACACGAATACTTAGGTGGGGAAAACTACATTAGGCTTGATCCCTCCTTATAATATTGGTATGTAGGCAACTCTCTTCACAATAAGGTGTTGAGGATATCTAACCTATCCTACTAATGGACACATTTTTCATCTCATGTCTTACTTATAAGGAGGATTAGGGTTTGCATCATAAATAATCTATTACAAGCATAATTCAAAGTTTCAAACTTCATGTGTGTAGGAACAAAATCTAGAAACATAGACACAAGTATACCTAAAATTTTGGATCAGTCCTACATAAAGGACACTAGTGCCATTATCAGGACACTAGAGCCACATGGAACTTCTATCAAAATGTGGTGCTACTATCTAAGAGGGTTTCTGATAAAGGTATCTAGTTGATGACACTCAAACTTGTTCATATCTCAGTTTCCAAAACTCAAATATTTTGTATAAGGCATTTTCTAGATAAATTTTTATTTACACATATTTATTACTATTTTTAGAAATACAAAGCTAGTCAAAATCTAAAATAAATTAGTGGTTATTTTATGCATATTATTTCACTAATTTAGACTACTCAACCTTTACTCAAATATAATATTTACATAAGTAAAACCTTAAAAGGTTAAAACACCTAACACTCACCATGATTGACCTAAGACCTATATCAAAGCATACCATTCATGGGATCATTGGTTAGTGCGAACATCATTGAATTCTAAAAACTACAAAAAAAAATTAATATTTTAAAAATGTAAAAAACCAAAATGTTAAAAAAATAAAAACCAAGACCTATGCATGACATGTATTGATATTTTGTATGATTTGTTTATGATTTATGAATTAAAAAAAAAACACTACAAATTCAAAAAGGCACAAATTTACACAAAACAATTCTTGAGTGGGAAAAACCCAAAGTCTAATTCTTAATTATTCTCTCCATGAAATGTATATAAATAGAAAAGATTGAATGTTGAAGAAATAACAAAATTTTGTGGAAAACTTACCTTATAAGTATTGTCTAGTTTTGTATGGGCTAATCTTCTTATAATTCACCTTATTATATGTTCTTTAGTGAAATATTGATTTTTTAATATATACCATCACCAATCCTCCTTATTCAAATACCTTTGGCCTTCTTGGTAGATCTATTGTTGTCTTATACTTGTCATTAATTTCCTATAGATTTCTTTTTACTTATTATTGCAACTACTATATGTGATTTGCAAATGCCTTTACATCATCACTAACTCATTGTGAAATATGCAATTACACTAAGTCTAAAAAAACCTTAGTATTTTTTCTAATATTAGATTAGGTTCAACTCTTGGTAAAAAATTCAAGGTGGTATTATATGTGAATTATTATTGAGTTTCAAATTTTATTTTAAGGAAAATTTTATTTTGAAAGATAATTTTAAGAAAGATGAAAAGAAGATGACGAGTCTATGAAAAAATGAACATGAATATATATAAAATATAGAGGTAGGTGGAAAATCTCACCTTAATTATTACTCATTATAGATAAAGGCAAAGAGGAGATGGCACAAAGGAAGAAACATAGTAAGAATAAGATCTTCATCAATAGAAGGTATAATAAGAAAAAACATAGTCAATCAAAGAAATGATGGTTAAGGTGTTAACATTAAGGAATGAAGGAATAAAGGTGGAATTTTTAGATGGTCCAATCTAAAACTAAAGGAGTTGATAGACTGGTTGAATCACATGGAGAAACTTTTTGAATGGAACTGTGTGGCAGAGGAGAAGAAAGTAAAATTTGTGTGCATAAAATTAAAGGGTCATGTATTGATATGTTGGGATCATCTATAGAAAATAATATAAATGAAAGGTAAGGAGAAAATAAATACTTGGATAAGATGAAGAATAATCTGAGAGAGAAATTCCTCCATATGGATTATGCACTAACCCTCTACATAAGATTTTAGTATCTAAGGAAAAGGATCACAATGTACAAGAATACATAGATGAATTTTACATGTTATAATTTTGAGTGTATCATGAAGAATTATAATAAAAAATGTCTATAAGTTATGTAAATGGTTTAAAATTTTATATTCAAGATGGATTAAACATATTAATAATTAATAATATGGAAGATGTCATCAAACTAGATTTCAAGGAAAAGAAATATAGGTAGGATTTTTGGAGATCACTTGGGTTAAAGAGAGGAAAATCATCTTAAGTAAGGTAAAAATGTGGGTTTAATCCCATAAGAGGAGAATCATTCCATGGGGTGGAGAAAAAATAAGGTACCAAATAAGGGTTTAAAAATAAACAAAGAGGAAGAAGATTTCAGAGAGATAGAAGTTATGCTGGTAGTAGAGGATGAAATAGTCAATGTAGACCTTATAATTTTTATATATGTGGTGAATAATGGAAATAATTATATGTATTTACACACTATTATGCAAAATAGATAAGTAAAAATAACTATCCAAGATATATTTTAGTTGAGATTGAGATAAACAAAAATAATCCAAAAGTTATAGTAGATGTAGGAGAAAATCTCATGATGAGAACAATGATTGCTTAGAGAAAAGAGAATTAAAAATATAAATACAGTGGTGACTCATGGATTCATAAAAATAATTTATTAACTAGGTTCACTTTATAAGGAAAGATATGTAAAGTTATTATTGATGGTGGAAGTTGTGAAAATATGGTTTCTAAAGAAATCGTAGAAAAACTAGGTTTTCAATGTGAAAAACATCTTTATAATATTTCATGGTTTATAAAAGGAAGTGATATTAAAATGGATAATAGGAGCTTAATAAAGTCTTACTTATAGGCATGCAATATGGTGTGATATTATCCCAATGAATGCATGCCATGTGTTATGGGGAAGACCATGACAATATGACATGAAAATAATCCATGATGGAGAGAAGAACACACAATGTTTTTGGAAAGATGGTTCAAAGGTAATTGAACTCCATATGTCATGAAAATTTACTAACATTATTTCTAAAATATAATTTATCAAGGATATGAAGATGATATATTTGTATTATGTATTAATGGTAAAGAAACAAGATGCCAAGGTTGTACAAATAACAATATAAAAAATAAAGTGTTAGAGGAATACATTGATGCTATACCTAATGAGTTTTCATAAATTTTACCATAAAATAGAGACATTTAACATAATATTTATTTAATTTCAAGAATAACTCTACCCAATCAATCAACTTATAGGATAAGACCAAAAAAAACATGCATAAATGATTAGGTAGGTGGATGAGTTAGTGAAAGGGTGTAGTGAAGGATAACATGTGTCTATGTGAAACTCAGACACTATTAAATCCAAATAAGGATGGAACATGGAAGATGTTTTATAATATAAGAACTCAATAAGATCATGATCAAATACATATTTCATATGCCCTACCCCTTACCTAGATGACATGATGTATCTACTTGTATGAGTTTTATACTTTACTAATATTGATCTACAAAGTGGCCTATCAAATTTAGATTGGAGAAGGAGATGAATGTAAAACAACATTTAAGACTAGGGATGGGTTATATTAGTGGTTAGTGATGCCATTTATATTATCCAATACACCCATAAAATATATGATTATGATGAACATAATGCTTTAAGATTATATTGGGAAGTTTGTAGTAGTATATTTTGATATATAGTTAGAGAAAAGAAGATCAATCAAGGCATTTGAGAATGGCATTATAACTGTTAAGAAAGGAAAATCTCTATGAAAATTTAAAAAGTGTAATTTTATGTAGAAAATTTTGTAATTTTTGAGATTTTGTAATTTTAAAATATGGTGTAAGAATGGATAAATAAAAGGTAAGGGCCATTTTTTAGTGGCATACTCTAAAAAACATATTAGAGGTAAGAAGTTTCCATGGTTTAGTGACCTTTTACATAAAGTTCACTAAATTTTTTACTAGTATAAACACACCAATAATAAATTACACAAGGGTAAAATAATTTATGTGGACAGGGGAAAAAACAAAAAGCTTTCAATTACTAAAGAGGAAGGTAATAAAATCACTTGTTTTAGCATTACTATATTTTAAAAAGGTTTTTAAGGTGGATTTTGACACTTCAAATGTGGGTATTGATGTTTTATTAAGTCAAGACAAAAGACCAATGACATATTATAGTAACAATTTGAATGAGTTAATGAATAAATATTATACTTATGATGTTGAATTTTATGCCGTTATACAAGAACTGAGACATTAGAGGCATAAGGAGTTTCTTCTATTTACAAACCATGTGGCCTTGAGGTATGTGAACACTCAAATAACATACATGAATATGTTGTATCTATATTTTAGGGATATACTTTTGGTTTGAAGCATAAATCAAGGAATAAAAATTATGTAGCTGATTCTTCAAGTAGGTGTGTGGCATTATTAACTACTTTGGTGAGTGAAGTAGTTAGATTTGAGGCTATTAAGGGATTATATGAATCTGATCCATATTTTTGAATTATTGTTGAACAATGTAGGAATCCATTATTAGGTGAGATAAATTATATTCATGATGATTATATTATTTAGGATATTTATCTCTTTAAGGTAACATAATTATATATTCTTGATGGGTCTATGAGAGACAATATTATAGGAGAACTACATAGTGGTGGTTTGGGTATATACTTTGGTAAAAATAAGACAATATATTAGGTGGAAGAGAATTATTTTTGGCCAAAATGAAGAGATATGTGGAAATTTGTGTGTCAAGATGCATGATATGTCAAGTGACTAAAGGCCATGCACAAAACACATATCTGCACATGCCATTGCTAGTACCAAAATGACTATGGATAGATTTGAGCACAAATTTTATATTGGGGTTTCTAAACACACAGAGAGGTGATTAAATTTTTTTTGTACTAGATAAAATATCTTAGATGGTTCATTTTATTACATGCCTTAAAACCAATGATACCATTAAATTAACATATTTATTTTTAAAATTGTTTTTAGATTACATGGTGCTTAGAAAACTACTACTTAAGACCTAGATACAAAATTTATATGTCATTTTTTGAAGATAATATGTAAGAATTTAGGAGATAAATTACAATTTATTAGTACATATTATCATAAAATAGATTGATAGAGATAAGTAGTAAATGAGAGTTTGAGAAATTTGTTGAGATGCATTGTCAGAGAGAAGGCCAAATAATGGGACTTGAATTTACCACATGTCAAGTTTGCATATAATAGTTGAATAGTGAATAGGTCAACATGAAAATGACAATTTCAAATTATTTATGGAATAAATCCTAAGGGTGTTTTAGGTTTGGTACAATTACCTATTATAGAGTGGGTTAGTGATGATGCATAGGAATTTATAGAACATATACAACATTTGCAAGAAGAAGTGAGGATAAAGCTATAGGAAAGCAATGAAAAGTATAAGGTGACAATATTTTTAATAAGAAGGTCAAAGGTACTTATAGAATTAGAATCTGTATTGGTATATTTGAGAAAATATTTCTCTATGGAATGCACAAGCTGAAGTATAAGAAGATTGGTCCATATAAAATTGGGAATAAGATAAATGACAATGCTTATGAGGGAATTTGACATATAATTTTTATTTTTATCTAGTATTAAATATTTTTTATTTATATGAATTTCACATAGATAAAAATGAATAATTATACTTTAGGTTTTTACTACTCAAGAATTAATTTGTGTAAATTTATGCCTTCTAGAATTTGTTGTGCTTTTCTAGATTCATGTTAGGAACTCATGTTACCCCTTCTATTTACTTTGTTATTATATTAGTTGATATGGATGCATATAATTTATAAGTCATCTTGTGATAATTTTGATTTATACCACATTCATGGGAAGTAGTAGTTGCTTAGATTAGACTTAGTTTATAAGTGAGTGTTGAGGCCAATAAAGGATTCCATGAATTTATTATATTGAGCTTGTTCAAATGAGGTTGCCCCTAAAATTGGACTATGATCAATATAATCCTTTCAATGCTTCTGATAATTATAAAAATATGTTTTTTCATGTATTTTATTTAATTTTTTGTAAGAGGATTCTCTCATCTAGTATCAGACCGCTTTCTAGGGCTAATTTTTTTCTTTAGAAAGTATTAACTCTATTCTATTGGATAATTCATTTAAGTATTTTTCTATATCACAATAATCTATTTTGGATCAAGGTAGAAACCTATCCACATAATTTTGGGAAGTGGTTAGGTGAAATCCCTAAAATTCATTATGAGGAGTACCATAGGAACCTTGAAGTAACTAGCCCATTGCGAGGACCTGCTAGTGAAAAGGGAAATGGCCCCATCCTAATTGACTATTCCCCACCACAAGGAAAACCAAGAGCTATAATTTAGGGGTAAATCTATGGCTAGACATTTTTTGGAGAGTGGTAATTGCTCATATGGTATTGGTGGTCAGATTGATATCTTTAAATCCTTAGGTAGCCATTGAAACTTGAGGCCCATTTCTATTAGTTTCAAAATACTACCCATGAAGTATCAAAAAACTTTCCATATCAGATCTTTTCATATTATCAATAGAGTATCAATAGACTTACCATACCAATTTCAACATATTACCAGTAGAGTATTGGAAAAATACCATATCATATTTACATACTTGTCATATCAATTTCATAATATTTCCAGCAGACTCAAAAAGTTAAAAAATAATTATTTTTTCTTTTTTTTCCATATATCCATCTATATCTCCATTAATCCTCAAACTTTATCTAAACACCTAGAATTTCATTCTCCACATTTTCTTCCTTGAGGTCCCATATCCCTATTCCACTCCTAATTCCCATAAATCTCAATATCCCCTTTTTTTGAGTTTTACCACAACTTCTATTTTTGTCTGTTTGCCTCAAAAATTTTCCACAATGTTCATCTCCCTTTTCTACTCCTTTTTCCCTCTTTGATAAATTTTCTAGTTTTTCCATTTTCACTCTTAAAATTACCCTCACCTTTGTCAATCATACTCCCACTATGTAAAAACATTAGTAAAAGTCCCTTTACCCCTTTTGATTTTTCTCAAATAAAAAAATTCCCTTACTAAATGTTTCTTAACTCTAGATTGCCTACCCATTGCAAAAATAAATAAATTGGCATTCGAGTCATGGTAGTAACTTGAATAGGAGCAAAAAACATGGAGGAGGAAATTACCACCCTCAAGACCCACATCAAAAATCTTGATGAAAAAAATATTGACCTCAATATTCAACATACCACCTTCAATAATAGATGACATCTAGAGTCCTCTTTAGACACGAGGTTTTATTCTTTCAACAATTTTCATGAGTCAAATCTTAATTTTCCTTGATTTCATGGTGTAGATCTGACTAGATGGATCTATTGAGTAAAACAATATTTTAGTTTGCATAATAATTTTGATGCCAACAAGGTCTCATTTACATTATTTCACTTAGAACTTGAATCCCTTCAATGGTATCATTGGTATACCAAATTTCATGACAAGCCAATATGGACCAATTTTTTCACCCTCATTTTGTAACAGTTTAGCCCTAATACTTTTTATAACTTCACTAGATCACTCACTAAACTTCACTAAATATGAACCATGAGGTATTATAAAATATAATTTAAAATATTAGCCAATCACATAGAGGGATTGTTTGATGAATTCTTCACAAGTTTTTATGTTAGTAGACTGAAGGATACAATTCCATCTTAGGTCAAAATGTTTCAACCCAACATGATGATGGAAGCTGTAGGGTTGGCTAAGTTGGTAGAGGATAAAATCATATCTTAGGAGTGATTCAAATCTATTTTTTATCCATTTATAAATATAACTCCATAATTATCTCAAACAATACCAACCCTAAAAACCACTCCTATCAAGCATTTGACTGAAGTAGAGATGCAAGCCCATAGAGAAAAAGGACTATGTTATAACTGTGATGATAAATTCACTCAAGGACATTTATGTGTTGAGAAAAATCTATACCTACTAGATGTGGACTCTCCACCCAAAACTAAAGTTTTAGAAGATGCTCAGGATACAATATATGATCTAAAAGAAGCTCTATCGATTATGGAACCTGCTTCTCAAGAAGATCAACTAGAGAACTCTCTCCATGCCTTATCAAGAGTCACCACCCCAAAAACCATATAGGTTAGGGGTTACTTAAATAATATCCCTCTCATAATCCTCATTGATTCAGGTATACTCATAACTTCATTGACCCTCAAATTGCCAAATAGGCTTATTATTTTATCCATCCATGCTGCAACTTTGAATCCATGATTGCTAATAGGGGTACATTACCTTAAAAAGGGAGGTGCCACAAGGTATCTCTATTGGAGATTATAAATTGTGATTTGACATGTTTGCCTTGCCCTTAAGTAGATGTGATGTTATTTTAGGATCCCAATGGTTATGCACACTTGGATCCATCTTATGGTATTTTGCTAAACTTTGGATGGAATTTTTAGACAATGGGAAAAAGTACACATTGAAAAGATAACAAATAGGGTCTCTCAACATCATAAGTTCACATTATATGGAAAATCTTCTTAATAATAATTCACATGGTGTCATTTTATATCTCCATTCCATTCAAATTCAACCATCAATGATCTCCACTACTCCTTATAATCTACAAATCATTCTATAGACGTATGCATGTGTCTTTGCCAAACCAGTAGGATTTCCACCTTTACAACCAAAGGACCACCATATTCATCTCCTTCTTAGAAGAATTCTTCCAAACATTAGGCCTTACCACTACCTATTTTAGTAAAATACCAAGATCAAGATGCTCATTCAAGACTTATTGAAGAAATACATTATTCACCCTAGTACCAACCCATATTCTTCCCCATTTCTCCTTATTTATAAAAAAGATGGGTTATGGGACCTCTACATTGACTTCCATGAACTTAATCACATTAAAATCAAGGATAAGTTTTCAATCCCTATTATTGATGAGCTTGTTGATGAGCTTCATGGCACTCATTTTTTTGCCAAGTTAGATCTTTTCTTTGGATATCACTAGATCTAGCTTCATGATGATGATATCCCTAAGAAAACTTTTTGCACGCATGATGGCCACTATGAGTTTTAGGTCATGCCATTTGGCCTCACTAATGTTCATTAAAAATTTTAGGCATTGGTGAATAAAATATTTTGGCCATACCTAAAAAAATTCATTTTGGTTTTCTTTTATGATATCTTCATCTATAGTAACACATGGTTTGAGCATCTCCAACATCTAGAGATCACACTATAACTTCTCTTTAATAATTGTCTCTATGTAGAACAATCCAAATGTGATTTTGGCCAGGATAAAGTAGGGTATCTTGGGAATATTATTTCATCCCAAGGGGTTTAGGTGGATCTCAAAAAAATAGCTACCATGATAAATTGGCCTCATCCTCAGACACTCAAGAGCCTCCATTGTTTTTTGGGGTTGACTGGATACTATTGTAAATTTGTCAAGAATTATGGGAATATTGTAGCTCCACTGACATCTATGTTGAAAAATGATGATTTTACATGGACACAAGGTATTAAGTGTGCATTTGAATAATTAAAATAAGCTATATATACTACATTTATTCTAACTATGCCATATTTTTCCAAGACCTTCACTATCAAGAGTGATGTTTGTGGCAATATACTTGGTACTATTCTCCTCTAAGAAGGACACCCCATTATGTTCACTAGTAAATCCATTTATGGAAATAATTTATTAATCTCTACTTATGAGAAAGAAATGATGGATATTTTACATATATTATAGAAGTGGTAGCCATACCTACTAGGGAATAATTTTTGCATCAAAACTGATCACTAGAGTCTGAAATGTTTCCTATAATAATGGGTCTCTACCCCATCACAATAGAAATGGGTCAAAAAACTCATGGGTTATGAATATGAGATCACTTAAAAAGGGTAAGGACAATATTATGGTTGATGCTCTATCTCACATATTTGTGGACCAAACTTCCCTTTCATCTATTTCCATGCCTATTCTGAATTGGTTGGATGTTATAAAACAAAGGTATGTCAATGACTCCTCATTTTTGAAATAATTTAATAGTTGGACACTAACCCATATATAGTACCAAATTATTCTTGGAATGGTGCTTTTCTATGATACAAGGGTCATTTTGTGCTTTCCTAGAACATAGATCTTCAACAGGTTATATTCTATAAACTCCATGCTTCTCCATCTATAGGGCACTTAGGGTTTCTCAAAAATTATGAGTGGGCATGCTATAAATTATTTTTTAAGGGAATGAAAAAGGTAATTCAATAGATGGTGGTTGAATGTGATACCTACCAATGTAACAAGGGTGAAAAAACACTCATTATTGGGTTACTCAAACCCTTGCTCATCCTTACCTAGATTTGGATAGATATTTTTATGGATTTAATTGAAGGGATCCCTAAATATGGATGAAAAATAGTGATTTTGGTTATGGTTGATCACATCTATAAATATAGTCATTTTTGTGCCCTTATCCATCCTTATATTGCTTCCATAGTTATATTAATTTTCTTGGACTAGATTTTTTGTCTTCATAGCATTCCTTCTTCCATTGTCTCATATTGTGATGTAACCTTAACCAACTATTTTTGGATAGAACTATTTTGAAGCACTGACACCTAACTAAAGATGAGTTCTAGGTATCATCCACAAATGGATGGCTAGACTAAAATTGTCAAGAAATGCTTGGAAACTTTCTTTTGTTACTTCACCTCAAAATAAAAACATTAGTGGGAAAAGTGTTTCCTTCTCACTCAATGGTGGTACAATATCTCCTACCACACTTCAACTAAAATGACTCCATATGAAGCAGTCTATGGTCAAGCATCATAAGTGCTCTTTTTATAAACCCCTAATAGTTCACAAGTTTAAGTGGTTGACATTCTTATCCAAACCCAAGATCATATCCTTAACACCCTATGAGATAATATTCATATGGCACAAAATAGAATGAAAAAATAGATTGATCAATAACATCCTAAGTGCACCTTTCAAGTAGGTGATATGGTTTTTATTTGCCTATATCCATACAATCAATCCTCCCTAAAACTTAAAGGTAATCATAAGCTTGATCCCAAATTCTATAGGCCATATAAGGCTCTCTAGTAGGTTAGGTCAGTTGTTTATAAGTTATATCTCCCACCTTCTTCTCAAGTTCATCTAGTATTTCATTTCTCTTGTTTAAAGAAATTTCTTAGCATAAACATCAGAGTGTAGACTATTTTTCTATAACTTGATAATGAAGGATCCATCTTTCTTGAGATTAAGGCAATCTTGGATAGGTGCACATGCCAAATTCACTCCTACTCCATCATAGAGGTATTAATTCAGTGGTACAAAATGCAACTAGAGGATGTAACATGGGAACCACTCTTTAAGATTCAACACCAATTCCCACATCTAAAGATTTTAGGATAAATATTTTTCAAAGAGGGAGGGGATGTTAGGAACCCATGATACCCCTTATTTTTACTTTATTAGTATAGTAGTTTCTATGGATGCATATGCTTTGTAAGTCATCCTGTGAGCATTTTGCTTTATCCCACATTCATGGGAAGTAGTGGTTTCTTATATTATACTTAGTATATAAGTGTTGAGGCCAATGAAGGCATCCATGAATTTATTGTATTGATTTTACTCGAATAAGGTTTCCCACTCAAAGTGGCATGTGATCAATAGAATCATTTTGGTGCTTTTAAAATTATATAGATCTGTTATTTCATACATTTTCTATAATTTGTTGTAGGAGGATCCTCTCAATTCATCAGTGATTCATCAAATACATGGTAAATTATATATCCAATTTCTCTATGCCCATGTGTTTTATGGTGTACACAAGTGAAATATAGGACATACAATCTATATATGACATGGACATATATAAGTAAAACATTCTTATATCTAGATGTTACCTTTCCTACATTGAGGGCATGATTGCATTAGGGAATCTTGGTACATTTTCACATGTTGCATATTTATATGACTATTACATTAATCATTTAAATTTATTTACACTAATTACACATGGCTCACTCTTATGCATATTTCTTAGAGTCCTACATGCTATGATTTTTTTTTATTTATTACGTGTGATGATGACATACTTTGATTGTGTAGATTAGCCTCACTTGTTATATGCATGGTTTATGCTATTATGTGTTACACTGTGTGATCATTGAGTGTGTACTACATTATGTGACTCTTAATTTTATTAAAATTAGGTGTTTATTGTGTGAATCCTTTAATGTTTGAATATTTATCTATAAATCTGTGTGAAATGGGGCGTTCAGTGTGTGACTCTTCTATTTTTAAATATTTCTCTATGACCTTGCATGACATTTGATGTTAATTATGTGACTCATTCTATGTTTTAATATTTATTTTTGACCCTCATGATAATGGGTGTTCAATATGTGACTCATTTTATGTATGAATTTTACTTTGGGTGACATTGATTATTTTATGTTTAAATCTTACTCTATGTGACACTACATATTTTTTTGATTTATTATTTGTATCATGGCCATGACATTACATTGGATATGTATATAAATGTATTTTTATATTGTGATGTCATGATCTATATCACACATTATTCTACTTGTGTGTGATACCATAATACATATCATGCATATTTTGTGTAGCTATTACATAGTGCTTCTATGATTGTTAGAATGATGATTATTAATGTGTACATCATTGAAAATATCTACTTGACATGACACTTGTATTATTTAGGATACATGTTTCATATATGCTAAGATGATCCAATCTTTCTACGATGACATAATCTAATCATGTTATCACATGCTTTACATGCTTACATATTTTTATATATAACATGATGCATATAATTTTTTATTTTGAGATGAGTAATTTATATGATAAAATCCTCACCTCAAAAGGAGGGCATACATAGTGAGGTTGTCTTAGATATTAATTCCTTAACATATGCAATTTAGATTTTAGGGCATAAAAATTAGATTTTGGGCACATATTATTTTAGATTGGTTTGAGTATACACATATTATTATAGATTTGACATAGATTGGGGGCATATGTGGGGAATATTTTAGATATTATACATAATTATGATGGAAATTTCACATATATTATGATATTTTGGCACATATTACATGACTTAGATTACATAGGTTATTAGATTGGGGTAATATACAGGGCATATGTGAGATAATATACAATATTATTTACTTAGATTTACTCAAGTGGACTCAAGATTTATTTAAGTTGAATTTTAAAATATATTGTTAACATATGATTGAAAAAATTACTTAGATACTCAAGTTTTATTTGAGTCTATTAGACTCCATTTTGTGTCCATTTATTAGAAAATACAATGATTAGCATGGTTGAGGTTCTACTTGACTTAACTTATAAGAAATTATCCATCTCTAATGAGAAGGCATATTATTCCCAACTCATGGTTTTGATATTGACATCTCAATGGGGTATAATCATCCCACTCTCCAATGTGTCCAAAGGGAAACTTGGTTAGTGTACTTATAGGTGTATTAATTCCTTAATTTTTTAATTACAAATATGTTCAAATATTAATTTAGAATTTCTATCATAATTTGATGGTAATTAATACATGTTTCATTACAAGTTTTGCATGGAGAAAGATTAGCACTCAAACTGTACATGAAGACACTCATTTTAGTTATACCGAGGTTACAAATTTATAACTCTATCATTTTACTCTAACACTTTCAATTACTATAAAAATGGGATAGACACTTGAAAATGTATGTTTTGACCAAGCTTTAGTGTACATGACTTGTACATACATAACTGACCCTTGCTCATACTCTCTCCTAGACATTTACTTATCTATGAACCCATCCTTCCCAATTTTCTATTATTCATATAAAATATTTCCATATACTTTACTTGAATAAATTATTATCTTACTCAGACTATCACTTGATCTTAAATCATTGTTTTCTATTTCCTATTCACCTCTAACCACAATCAAACAAATCTAGTTATTGATATTTTACAAAATTAAAAATCTTACTTTGGTTTGGCCCACACATTTTTCATGCTAGTTCAAAGGGAAATTACTGAAATATTAAGCTATATAATCACATCAAGCCTAAGCCTATTCCTATCTAGAGCTCACATGCAAAATCACTTACACATTGAAAAATACATCCACACATCCTTGAGGAACTACTCTAAAACATATAAATTTGTAAACCTCTTAATACCAATGCAATATTAGAATCCAGTGTTATCATATTTATAAGGCCACATACAAAATTTCACTAGATGCTAGTATTACTCTAATTGAGCACACATATAACTAGGTGGGAGAACTACACGTGGTTTGAGTCCTCTTCAAATTATTGGAACATAAAATAATTTTTAGACATTTAGTGGTGGGTGGTTGAGGTTATCTCAATCCATCATTTATAACCCCTTTTTTATAGGTGAAGTGTCAAAAGTAGATTTAGGGTGTTAAGGTGAAGGAAGATGAATCTAAACCTATGTATAGTCTCAACCTTTCATATCATATAAAAAACCTATATATAGGTAGACATATCAATCTATGATGAAATAGTCTACCAATCCTCACATGGGAAAATATAGTATACATTAAATAGATCTGGTTACCACATGCATTCATGCACTACTAGATTCATCTTAGTGGGTTAATACAATAAGCTTTTAGATAATAATGACCACAAATCCATTTTAGACCATTGTTGATGATTATACACTATCATAGACCATAACGTAACTGAATCAAGCTAAGTACCCTATCTTCTTGGTCATTTATATTTATAACAAGTGTAATAAATATATCATACTTTATTAATTACATTTAAATTTTCTTAATTTAGACATGGATTATAGAATATGAATTAGTTTCAAGTTTTACCTTGTCTATACTGATAAATCCAAACTAAGATAAAATAATAACACAAATAATGATCCTCATCCATAAAAGAAAATTCAATTTGAAAAAATATTTTTTATAGTGATAGCTATTTCAACATGAGTAAATAAGAAAAACTACATATTTATTAATCCCCTGAAATTTTATACAAAGTCAAATGTTTAGGTTACATTATCAATTATATATAATATTTTTAAAGTTTATCTTCAACTTGAACCCAACCACTTACATGTAAAAATACCCAATCCAATGTATTAAAATTAATGATTACTAAAATAACATTGATCTATTGACTCAATGGGGTGCCTCACTATGATATGCATGTACTAAGAGTGCATCCACTTAGATTAAAATCCCAAATAAAATGCATTGATCCAAAGGGTACCAAATGATGACTTAGAGAAACATGAAAGTGAAGCCATCTAATAATACCTTATACAACTTAAAAACTATCTCTCTATACATATGATATTGATCAACTTATGTCGACACATATCATATGCCATATGCCTACTATTTTTCTAAAGATTGACCTGACATGAAGATAAACATCACCCTTGGCATACTCATCTTATCTGATCCTTTGTACCTATATTTTATTATGAACATATCCATATTTATTTATGTCTCAATGATAAATTTATAACTTTTTATGGTACATCTTACCTAATGCTCAACAAATCTAACTATTTTACAAGCATTACTAGTCCTATAAACCCCTATCAGCAATAAAATCACCAATGAATGATTGAAAACCAAAATAATATAATCCCACATAATATGAGAGGTGATAATTACATGTATCAAAAAACCACCAAATAATTGGTCTACTCCTAATCGATGATTTAAAAAATAACAAAAAAAATATAAACATGCTAAAAACTCAAACAATAGTGACAAATCCAAAATTTCCACTAAATCACTTTCCTTTTCTTTGATTTAGTAGAATAATTAAGGTGGAAGGTATATGTATATATTAACCTAATTGATCCTAATGGACTTGTATCCCATAAAATACTAATTTCTAAATTCTGATGTTACCAACAATCGAAAGGTATGAAATTACATCCATTTTCATTCCATATATAGTTTCCACTCTAAAAAAATAAATAAACATGATGTCAAATACAATAAAAAATATACCTATTATACATTAAAATGGTTTATTTATCCACTTTTAATAAATTTTCCAAGAAAGTATGGAAGGGCCATGCCAAACAAAAAAATTGACTATTTTTATGGACTAAAAAAAGGTAAAAATATAAAAAAAACAAGTGGTTATATGCTCATCTCTTTTGTGAAAATAAAAATGCTAATAAAATATCATATACATAAACTATAGACTAAAAAAATAGATTTTTAAAAACTATCTTTGCACTTTGTGGGAATGGAACACCTAAACTCCTATGTGCATGTCTTAGAAAACACTTCTATTAACTAAATCCTCTTTAATATAACTTGAGAAGTAATGTTTTTGACTCGAATATGACTTACATTTACATGTGAAATCATGCTACATGATAAAATCAAGAGATGGAACTTATTGAAAATAAAAAGACTTAAACCCCAATCTCTCTTGTATTAATTATTTACCAAACATGCAGTAAAAAATTCTCATACAATGGATTTTGAGATGTAAACTAAGAAATTTATAGATAATCTAATAATTATTTTATTTAAGCCTTAAATTTTTATTGGAATGCATACCTAAAAAATGATAATCTCCCAAAAGAAAGGAAAATCATAAAGTAAATAATTTAATCTTTTGATTCACATGCCCTAATGGTAAGCTAATTAATTTGACTATGATTTATTTCAATGACCCTTGATCATTATTTCAATCAAAATTTACATGTTATTGAAACACCCTTTTCATAGCTTTATATTATTTTGAAAAAAAATAATAAGTGCCCAAAATTTAGTAAATTGAATATTTTTTCAATCATTACACCCCTTGTCAATAGGAAAACACACCCATTTAAAAAATGGCACCTCTACATAGCACAAGATAAAGCAAATGTTTTCTAATTTTTATATATTATAGGAAAAAATAAATGTTATCACACCATATTCATGTAGTTTAAAATTGATTCATAGCCAAGAGCCTTCAATGCATTATAAATGTCTTATATCTTCCATGCCTTTCCTTAAGTTTGTAGCCTCAATAAACCTTCACACTTCTAAGAAATTTGTATAAATTTAGTACATTACAATGCCTTTAACAAATGAAAATATTCAATCACTCCCTAGTGCTTTTTGAAATATTTTAAAAATTATCTACAACACTTCATGCCTCAGGTAGCCCCAAAAACACTCCAATAATTAATATTAAACCTTCAGGGAAATGAAAATAAAACAAAACTTCTAAATACCCCACTCAAGAAAAAACAACAATAAAAAGCTTCTTTAGGTAAAAATATTAAAACTTCCTCTTCTTCAGGGAACTAAAGAAAAAATTTATTCATCTCCTTCATGGCTCTTACATAAATTTCTTAAGGATTCATTGGCATCAAGCTTTGATACCACTGATAGCAATTTCAACATAGGTATATAGGAAAATCTACGTATTTATTGATCAAATAACAACTTATTCAAAGTAAAATGTTATTTTTACATTCTTAAATGCATAAAAATTTATAAAATATTGTCTTCAAACTGAACACAACCACTCATGGGCCTAACTACCTAAACAAACTTATTAATATTAATGACTACTAACATAACATTAATATATTGATTAAAGGGGGTGTTTCACTAAGAGATGCATGCCCTATATAAAATAATATTTATTGAATGAAACCACTTGGATCATAAAACCCAACATATAGGTGAGGATCATGATGTTTGTTATGTATATCTTCTTGTGCTTTATCACTTGATGAGGATATAAGTAGTGTTATTTGACTCATTTCCTTCACATAACTTAAGCTTACTATAGTAAAATATTTTAGGTAGAATATTATCATTACAGTTAAGTTTTCAAAACTTCTATTTGGAAGACCACAAATATTAACTTCTAATATAGAAACCAAAATTGATATAAGTAGGTTAGTAACTTGTAAAAAATTAAAATAGCACCAATACCTCAATCATAATCATTTTATACAATATCATTTTGTAACTTATAAAAAACATTCACAATAAGCTCTCTAAAAAATCAAACTTTGTTTTGAGAAACAAACAATAAAAATTTATTCATTCTTAGAATTAGAAGTTTGACACCATGCACCTTGTTATAGTGAAATTTAAGATAACACTCAAGCTTAAATGAAATTGATGCTTTCATTTATGGCTATATAATACAAAGTATTAGGAAATTAAAAAATAGACTAAATCATGGCATATATAATATACCAATATGGTATGTACTTCCATACTTTTATTCATTTAATGGATTTTTAGGCATGTTGTGGGTTATTTTCTTATAATTAAATTTGTTGTTCTAATCTTGATTAGGAAATAGAGGAACAATGGTTCGTTGCTTTGAATTTTTTTCCCCTTACGATCCTTAAAATTTTATATTATTTTTATAATTTTAAGATAATAATTAGCAGTCAATTGTAACAATAATATAAAAATCTAATATTCATTCAAACCTTTATTTAAGAAGTTAAAATCAAATATCCTAAGGCCCTAGTATGTAATACTTATTCAACATTTAATTCAAGAGTATAATGTGTTAATTTTTTTAATATATTTTAAAAATATATTAAAAATATCATATTTGAATTAAAAAAAAAAATTATATATAACTAATAATAAAATACTACCACTACACTTAAAAAAAATATATAAACACCACTCCAAAAACTGTAGTTAGATTAGTTCTAAACAAATGGGGACCTATTTACCCTATTTTTAGATTTATGTAAATCATAATAGGCTAAAATTATATAATAAATTCATATTATAATATATGGAAATAAAGTGTAAATATGAATGAAAGTGATCTAAATAGATTTGATAATGTAATTTACTATAATTGTAAAGTACTAAAGAGATCAAGATATTTAACTTTATTATCTAAGTGATTGACTATTCTTATGTTCTAATAATAGAAACAAGATAGAAGTATGCATGTGGTTTTTATATATTTAAAAATATGTGTCTATGTGTACAAGGTTGGTAACATCATATCTAGGGTAGATATTCCAACATTAGTTATTGGGACTAAGGTTACCATCCTATTCAGGGTTGTCTCTTTATGACTATACAATGTAATGCACTTATTTGATAAATATTTACATGTGTGATTTGTTACCATAAACTAATTCATAATTATAAAAATTATATTACTTACCTTTAAAACCCTAGGATTCTCATAAAATATAATAACCTATACAAATTGAGGAAGTGAAATTAGACTGAGTTAAACCTAATCACCCCCATTGATGATTGACTATTGCCTACATATCCAATACTATAAAGAGGGAAGTCAAGCCACTCATAGTTATTCCTCTTAGTGTGAATGTGATTTTAATCTATTTTATTATATGAATACACCTATAAATTTGGATTTGATATTGAAAATGTTGGCACTTGACTAAACTTAGTGTACTTTATACTTAGATGATGATTGCTCATAGTGATTGATTTACAATTTGGGAAGAATAGGGTAGATTTTCTCAATGTATAATATCATACTTGATATGTACTTGAAAATAATATATTGTGAATGATCTTGACCTTGATTTTGTATTTATATGTATTTAATTAGGTAATTTACCATGCCACCAACACACTAGGTGAATAGGGTGACCTATGGAAAGGATTTGCTTTTTAAAAATAGTCATTTTAGGTGAAGGGTGGTAATGCCAATGTCAGGGAAATAAAATCAATATTATTGTCTAAGATTTACATAAATGCCATTGTAGTATTCTAGGAATGTCTAGGTAGCATATTTCATTGATTTAACATAGATTAGAATGTTCATATAGGTTACTGATATAAAATTATAATGGATTGAGCTTATAATTGACATGTAGGTGTGTGAGAGTGGTGAGTAAGAACTTTTTGGAGATGCAAAAGTCATTTTGGATAAGTGTGGGTCAAGATCAAAATTTTCAAGTGTCAAATACCATATTTTAATTTCTAAAAAACCTAGTGGCTAGTAAGATATCATATGTTTTAAATAAAATGGGAACTTAGCCTCTATTAGGTTCCCATATGTTTTTATTCAAGAGTATAATGTGTTATTGAAGAGTATAATATGCCAATGTTTTTTTATAGTTTTTAAATATATTAAAAAACTCAT
The DNA here is from genome assembly GCA_037957365.1 of Torreya grandis. Lineage (NCBI taxonomy): Eukaryota > Viridiplantae > Streptophyta > Pinopsida > Cupressales > Taxaceae > Torreya > Torreya grandis. The sequence continues at coordinate 1,619,916 of JARHVA010000553.1, forward strand.
ATCTAAAAAAATAAAAGTATTATATAACTAATTATAAAATACCACCATCATAATTAAACAAAATAATGGGTTTTAATAAAAGATAAACACAACTCCATAAAATCTAACTAGAATAGTTATAAACAAATGGCAACCTAGAATCTACTAGGTTTCCATATATTTTAAAATAAAATGGAAAAATAGTATTTGATAGTTTCCCATATGTTTTAAAGTAAAATGGGAATTCAATTGAAATTAGGTTACCATATTTATTTTAGGGATAATGGTAAATACTAAGTTAGTTGGAAGAATAAAGGATGGATATTTGAGGGGAATGTTTCCTAGATTTAGGTCATCTATTTTTATCAAACATTTTGGATGCCCTTGAACCATGCTTCATTCCTTTAAAATTTACCTCTTCTTAGAAGATGAAAAGTCCTTTTCATCCATGGCCAAATTCTAATGGATTTTTATCTATGTTTTTTTTAATCACATATAGACTAGGGCATGAAGAAAACTTGTTCTCAAAAGATACATAGATCATGATCATCCATGGCCAAGCTATAATGGATTTTTATCTCAAGTTTTTTGGATCATAGATCTATGAGGATGTGAATAAAATGTGTTACCATCTGTGACTAATATACAATGGCTTTATAAATAGATTTTTTTATCTAAGATTTTTTAGGTTTTTAGATCTACCAGGGAGTGAATAAAACTTATTTTTGAAAAATGCATAGGTTGCAATCATCCATGGCCAAGATCCAATGGGTTTTTATCTAGGGTATTTCGGTCCAAAAATATATGAGGGAAAGAATAAAACATTTCCAATCCATGGAAAAGATACAATATATTTTTATCTAGGGTTTTTTCATTAGGATTTTCTTACCTATGTTTTTTTCATTTGTAGATCTACAGGGTAGGGAGAAAACTAGGCAAATATTGAATATGCTCGATAAAATGACCATGTTAAAGACTAGTTAGCCTTACTACCATTAACTATAGGTAGATATAGACACCAAAACATGGAAAAAAATAATTATTTTAAATGTATTAATCACAAATTTATCATATTCGATAGACTTGTACATATTGTATTTTTTCTTAATTCATCCTAGTCTCACTAAGCTCCTTATTTAGCCATTGAGGCTAAAAATCATTGTTTAACAAATAAAAAATCTATAAATTAAAATCATTAGACTATAAATCACATTTTATCATACTTTACCTTAAAATATAACCTATGTCATGTCCAAGTTAAACTTGTATATAACACACATCCATCTAGATTACATACATAGCCAATGCATGTTTCTCCCTTTTACCATTGTGGTACCTTATACACATTGTCATTAATTATGCAATTTAAACCTCACCCCTTGAAAATTATAATGTTAGATAATTCACATAACTTATCCTAGATCAACTTATATATACTAGGTCATGTCAAGACATTTGAAGATACGAATCAAAACATAGATAATGCATATAAAAATAAAATATCAAAGGTCAAGCCAAAGACAAACATCAAATATATTTATTTTTAATTTTATTTTAATATGAGATTAATTAAATCACATATTACATACTTGTGATAGAGTTCTCATTTTTATCTTATCATTCCTCTTATGCTAAAGGAGGGTATTAGCTTGCATATATTTGCATTTATAACTTATATGGAAAAGCTCACTCAATATATTTACATCCACAAACACAAAAATATGTGGGGTTTTTATTTTGATCATGTGATATATGTAGTTTTAAGCATCACTTTGATAGTTTCCTAAATCCATATTTTTTTTGGGAATGTCAAGCTAGGTCAAACATAAGGAGCATAAATTTTGCACATTTTGCCTAAAAATAGTGAAATGTAGGCACAATAACATCAAAAAAGACACAATGAAATATTTGGAACCCTATGTAAGATAGATTAAATAGTATAGAGACATACCCAATGAGCATGATTATGACATGCATATATCTACCTAGGATTAACTCATGCCCTATACATGTCTACTTAGGATGAACCCATGCCTTATGCATGTCTACTCAAAAATAATTATAAAATCCCATATTTTATGAGTAGGGTATAGATAGTTTGCATAGTCATTATATAAGTTTAGAATGCCTAAATAGTAATTAAGTGTAATCATTCCTTAACCTATTATACTTACTTTGGATATCTTAGTTTTCATGTTTAATTAAACCTAATAAGTTAGATATATATATATATATATATATATATATATATATATATATATATATGATTTTGTAATTTCATGTATGTATACTTAGGTTTATTTAATTGTAATTATTTTATTTATTTTTGAGTAAAACTAGAATTAAGGTAAACAAAAATATGAGCACTAAACTATGTTTGTGGCCTAATGGTGGAGGTGGTGGTTAGAGTTTTTTTGGTAGCACAAATGAAATACCGCTAAAATTTTGGGCTTGAAGCCTTATTTTATTATTGGAACACTTCAAGATATCATATATTATAAACCTCTATAGACATTTCAAATCTCTTGGATCATATTAAATTTATCAAACCCTAAGATGAACCCTTGATTTGATTGATCTCTTGTGAAATGTGTGAAAATTACCTATTTGATCATATACTACCAAATAATATGTCAATGCCCTTATTTTTAGGTTTCCTTGGATCCCTTGGTTCCTTTGGTTCTGTTGATAGATCATTGTTTTCCAAATAGATTTCCTATTGGTTGGGTTGCCAATTATCCACTCATATTCTTAGAATATGTTCTTAATCCACCGAATATAAGTGCATATTCTTAGAATATCCTTCTACCCATGCTTGATATTATTGCATTTGAAATATTCTTACTTTGGTGCTTAACACCTATAAGATATTTTATTCCTTAGGATCAGACTATGTGTTTCCTTCCATCCATCCTTCCATTTATTGTTTAAGAGTGTGTTTCTATACCCATGTGCATTGCTAATAATCCATCATGTGCACTATAAATATCATGTGCATTAGGTATCCAATTATTTATTTTCAATATAACCAAGTATGGATGAATTTATATGACCCAGATTAATCCATATTTAGCCACTTTTTGTTTTCATTTGTCTTTGTCCTTATCCATAATTGAGGGTCAATAGTTGGTGCCTATATTCATGGTATTTATAAATGGAGAAATGGCCAACATTAATAATACATATTCCATTTCACCTTAAGTAAATATTATTATCTATTTAGTTCATCATAGGAAATATTATACTAATAAAATTAGCTTAATAGTAGAAATTTAGAGTTTAATTCTTAATAAGAAATATTCTAGAGAAAAATCTACTTAATATATGTAATTTATTCTAACACTCTTAATAATATTGTCAATTACATAAATGTTTAGTGTAATCAATGACATTAATTTACTTATATGTATTTTCCTATATTTATAAACAACCTTATAATTTTCAAAATATATTATGGAAAGCAATATTGATAATTGAATTTTGAGATATATTTTTCCTTATTATGTGACAAATGGGAATATCATATCCATTGGGTTACAAACATACTCTATTATGAATTTTTGATCCTAGAAACCACTAAGTACTCAACAAGCATTAGGTTTCAAACATACACCATACCTAAAGAAGAATGCTAAGAACTATAAACATATAAATTTGGTATTAGACACTTTTGAAACATTAACTTTGACACACTTAGACATTTCATACACATATGAATTTTATGCACACTTATGCCTATTTGTCTATGCACCTATTATCTTTTCCAACCATATTTACTAGATGCATATATTTAGGATCACCCAAGTATGTATAAAATCATATCATAAACCAAAATAATTTATCCATATCCTAAATTAATAATTTTTTGTCACATGATAGTACTGGAAATAGTCAAATAGTTACAATTGTTATAGGTGCTCACATTTTATCAAAAACATCCAAGAATTATATGTGTTTTAGGACATCTCCATTGTATTGAAATATAATAAAATGTTTAGTCACTTAGCGAGGAGTTGTTGGGGTTGTCCAACCCAACATAAAAAACCCCTTTTTAAGGGTTAAATTGTGGTTGAAAGTGAGATTAGGGTTTCAAAGAAAAGAGAAGGGAAATGGGGATCAACACATAAGATTGATGTTAAGTGCACACATAAGTGACATCTATAGGTGAAAGTGTATCGATTTTTGGTGCCAAAGGTATACATAGTCTATAGGGATATTGGTGGTAGAACCAAGATAATATATATCTCTATAGGGGTCTCACTATTATTGACAACCTCCAAGTTAGGTCTGAGCTACAATTTCCTTATCTAAGAAATGATAGATCTTATAAAAAATATTTTCAGAAATAAGATATGTACCTTTACCTTCTATTAATTTATCAAATTAATATGTTCTAAATGCCATATGTATATACATTTATTAATTTAGATTTGAGTATTATTTTCATATTTTTCACAATGTGAATTAACCCTAGTTTCATATTATTTAGATCACATTAATCTAAAATAAATAAAACATTATGGTGAACTCAATTATTGAATTGAACATGAATAAAACCTAGATTTTTTTACCTTTGGGTTTCATATTATTAGGGTTCTATATTTATCCTTTGTTAGGGATTGACTTTTAGATTTGATTTTAAATTTCTCCTGGTTACAAATCTAAAATGTTCTTCTTTGCCTTAGGCTTTCTTAGTACTTTCATGCATATATCCAATTCAATATAATAAGTTTAAACCTCATTTACCTATATGTTGAAGTGACAAACTAAGTGGGAATGTAATTGGTCATATTAATTTTTTTTTTACTTAATACCATGTTTGTATACCAACTAAAATGGTAGAAATTAATGATATAAATGTTTCTTATTCTAGTGATATAAACATTAATAAGGACTAATAGATGTAGATGAATGTGTTATCAATTATTTTATTCCTAATATTGAAAATTATTATGTAGATGATGAAAAATATAATGATTATTATCATGGTATAATACATCCTTCTGACCTTAGTAAAGTACATCCTAAACAAATATCTACATGTTCAAAATTTTGAAGCATAATTAGTAAGGTAAATACATATATATTATCTTAAAACTTTTTTTGATTGATTTCATGGTTTTTGGATCCCCTTACAATTACCACAGAAGCACAAAAGGAAACAAAATGGTTTGGCTTGATGGTATTACCATCAAGGCATTTAACCAACAAAAAAACATACTCAAACATACATACCCAAAGTATATATATTAATATAAATAGTATTAAATCAATCATTCTTTGAAATTATTAATTTACTAAAAAAATTTTCACATAAAAGGCTAAATTACAAAAAATCAAATATATAATATCATCAACTAGTTGATAGCAATGATATCATCCTCCCCCCATGAAACACTGACCACCTATCCTAGCTTCTATACACAAGCCTTCCCTAGAGAATCATAGACTTAAATTACTTATCCCTATAGGAATGCACCAAGATTTGTCTTAGAATTCTATTTTGTTATCTCTACTAGTGGATCCTCCAAAAGGGATGACTTTTACATGATCAGCTTCTTTTGATGACCCCCTACACCTTGGAATTTAACCTCTACTCTTGCCACCAAAGTGGATCTAGGAAATGACCATGAGCAAAACATTTTTCTAGCCATTTAATGGCTTGCAGTCTACTAGGGGACCTCCTTACTATGAACCATTATTCTAGCTAAGGAATATGAACTATTGAATCCTAAAAGAAGGCATGGCAATACCCTTGGATTCACCCTCCCTGCCATCACCTGAACACACCTCCTCCACATCTTGAGTAAATTTTACAAGGGAGGTTAATCTAGCTTCCAAGACTCTAAACAAAGACAAGGGCATAAAACCTAGGCCATATTTCCCAATAAAGGGAAGCTCCAGGAAAAGGTCTAATGGTAGACAATCCTAGGTAAAAAGCAACTCAACCCTATATTTAATCCAAATGCAAAAATTAACCACCTCTTTTACCTAATCCCTATTAGCCATGACCAAACACAAATTTATTATGAACTAGGCCACTAAGTCTAAATTAACTTTAACATGCCTTCTCCCTTCCAACAACTCTGTTCCTAAGATTTTATCCAATGCATCTAAAACTTCCAAAGATAACACCCAAAAGACATTCATTAAACATGTCTTGGAAACACCTCTATAAAAAACCATCTCTCTAGTTTTGGTACCACCAAAATGTAGTGGCTAGACCAAAGATTCCACAACTTTTGACTTCATCCAGTTGCAAAAATATACCGAACACCAAAACCCATACCACCACTACCAAAGCTCGATAAGCACATATAGATAAAATCTTACTCATGGATAGATTACATGATCTAAAATAAAATACCATCAAATCCATGAAATTTCAATAAACACACTCAACATTACCTTCTCCATCACCCTCAGTTAGGAAAAAATCATCAAAAGGACATTTTTCACCCTGAAAACCACCTTAATGAAGGACTCAAATTATAGAGCCACTAATTCAATACTAACACAATAAATTTAATGATGTTTAATATTATCAACCCTAATCTCATCCTCTTAGTTGATACCAACATTTACAAGGAAATTTTCTACTTTATTACTTTCATGAAAGTAATGCAAGACTGTCCAACTATGAAAGAGACTCAATTTTGCCCAAATTTGAGAAATAATATTTCCAAATTCGATGCTTTAGATTTTTGCATAGATAAATCTTGAATTATGACTCTATAATATCCTTTAATTTATAGATAATCCACACCACACTCTAGATCTAATTCAATATCAACTACCAAATCTTGAGATTTTACATCATTATTTGTCCCATGTATGAATTTAAAAGATGTATCTCTAATTAAATAACCAATATAATCTTTTATAACACAACTTGCACTAGAAGATCCTAGATTTCCATGATAGGACCCATAAAAAATTAAGCTTGAACCAACTTGTCTTAGGAGGGTTACACACTTCCAATGCTCTATTATTCTTCTTTTCCTTATCTACCATTGTCCCTTTAATGGGGGAATACTATATTGAACCTTATACTAGAGGTTAAATATCAAAAAAAATCTTAGGAGACCACATTTAAGAAATAAAAAGATTAGATTTTTACTAAAACTAATCCAAATTCTCAAGGAATAGAGTCTACAATAGGTGTTCACAAAATTATTCTAACTACTACTATCCATGTGTCTATGACTATGGCTACACAAGTGATACTTATGCATAGTATGGGACAAACACATGTTACTACTAAAATTTATATGGTTATCTTTATGAAACATAATTTTATGAATCCTAAGGTTGATAATTTTGTGACACCACCTATTTTTAATAAATATAATATTCTCCCAATTAATCACTTGTATACACATTGTTATATCTTCAAGCTAAGGTTGATCTAATGAAGCAAGGTTCTCATAGAGAAGGTCATTTGAAAAACTCTCAAGAATTATTGCACAACACTTTGGCCTTAAATATTTCCATTTATAACTTACATAAAGTATTTGTTTCACCTATGCTTACACCATTTCATGGTAAAGGTGATGCATAAAAAATCTTAGAGCTTTCTATGCCACATGTTTAGACTATGCATCTAATGATAAGTTTATAATAACTATTCCTTGTATCCTTAAAGACTATAATTTTTGATGGTTTTATTGCCTTCTCCAATTTTTAACAAATTTTTTTATCAATATTTTGAATAGGTCCCCTATGATTGAATCATAAAACTCAAGCAAGAACCTAATGATCCCATTAGTGACTATGTGCTTAGTTATAATATTATGATTTCAAAATGATATTTTTTATGGATAATAGAAAATTTCAAGACATATTAAAGTAAATACTAATTGTGCCTATCTATTTTTCTATTATGTTCAAATTCTTGTAATATTTTGATGATATGTGTCACATGATTAAAGATTGTGAGGTTGAGATAATTTTCATGAACAAGTTAAATTATGGGACCAACCCTCCCATATATTCTAATGCCAAGTTTAAAATCAACCATATTTAAAATCCAAGACTAATGATATGAATAATGAGACTAATTTAATGATCAAGTAGTTTCACAACCTACATATAGGCTAATCCTTTTGGCTCCTCAATAGAAATAATTTAAATGATTATCAGAACCTCCTCATAAGGTGTTGCATAATATAATATTATCTCTCCCTCTTTTAGTGGAGTTTAATATTACAAAGGAAAAATCTAATGGGTTAAATATCATTTCTTATTGTGATTGAGATAAATTCATAAGTTAATCAACCAATGAATGTTTTCGGTTAATAAATAAGATACGAGACATAATTGATGACAACATTATTGAGCTATAATTTAATACACATATGAATTATTAAATGGGACAAGATAGTTTAAATATTAATATATTTTTTAATCCATTTCCAAATCATGTGGTAAAATAAACTAAGACTACTCCTTAGATACATATAACTTAGAATATGAATCCTCCTCCAAGTTCTTACACTTATATAACTAATTAGGCTCATCCTATAGATAATATTATTAGGACACTTTCAAATACACAAGTATAAATAACCACAATCACATTTGATGATTATGATATTATTGATGATGTTTCCACCAATACGCATTTGTTCATATGTGATTTCATTTAGTATCATCCTATACATAGTGTTATGGTGAAAATGGGTAAAATGAAAACATATGTATGCACTATGACATTATTTATTAATAATGGGTACACACACATAGACTTGATGGGTATGGATATTATAGTATAACAATTTTTTGGAAAATGATAAAACCCAAGGGTATTGTTTTACCACTTACATAATAACATATAACTATTGCAATTTGGTTCTTAATTTTTACTAATACTGGGATGTTTGACCTACTATTAGAATATTTATGGATACATAAGATACATGTAATGCCATCATCAGTACATCAATATGAAATATATTTATAATAATTGTTTGGTTAAAGTTAAAGGTATTCCTTATGAGTATCCCATATAGCCTAAGTGATTTCCTTGGCCACCTCTATATCATCCTATTGTACAACCTACAAAGCACAACAAAAGGCATTACATAAATGATATATAATGTCCTATGATATATCCATAGAGACCTTAAGAGAATGTTTCATAATAAACAAATATGTGTTCACGTGACATACATCAAAGTTTAATGATGTGTTCACTAATATTACTAGAGATATGTAACACTCACATGATCATGTTGACTATGATTAAGATGCTAGATATTTTATAGAGCATGTTTTTTATCCAATTCAAACCATGATATACATTTCACCCATCACCATGACATGTGACATTTATACTAATTGATCGAGGATGTTACATGAGTATCCCATTAATTATATCATAGGTTACTAGGAATATGATTCAAATCAAAAAATAAAATAAAATAAAAAACTTTCAAAAAAATAAAAAAATAAATTAAAAATTAGAACATATGCATGTTAATGGTACACATAGTTGATTGATGTTATTCATGATTTATATAGTAACTTACATATCCATTTTATATGCACATGTTTTTCATGGTATACATGAGTGGGATGCATGACATGTAGGTTACAAATGCTATATGGACATATAGATGTGTGACATTATTTACACCCAAGGGAAATCTTTATACACTATGGGCATACCTACACTAAGGGAATATTCATATACTTATCAACTTATGTATTTATATACTTATCCATTGATCATAGTGTATTGTTACATATGACATTCTCTTGCTGATACTCTCTAGAGTGATATTTAATATTGAAATTATAATTTTCTATACTAGATAATGACATTGATTGATTATGTAGACTAACATTACTTCTTCCATGCATGCTTGATATTTATGATTATGACATTGTGTAATCATTGATGTGTGCTAAAATGTGTGTTTTATGAGTGAATTCACTATGTTTTATCACATCATGTATCACTTTTGTTATAGGATATTCTAGTTTGAGTCATGGAATTTTGTGTCCATGTCAAGTTAGAGTTATGTCATGTATTGAGTGATTTTTTAATTCATGATCATGATATTGTGTGCATGTGTGTGCATGGTTACATGTAGGGTTATTACTAAGCTTGTTGTTATGATTTACATCACACATAATTCTATTGTGTGTGATTCCATGATTTATATCATGCATCTACTATGATTCTTATCACTATGTGCTTAATTTATATATATTACTGACATGACACTTGCATGCCATTGCCTTAGATTACATGTATCATATATAATTGAATGATCAAACATTTATTTTATGTCATATCTTATCATGTTTATATACATACTTTACACAATTACATTTTTATATATAACACATGATGCACATAATTCTCTCTTTTGAGATGAGTGATTTATATGATTCATCCCTCATATAAAAATGGGGCATATAACGGGATACTCCTATAGATCTAAGCCATAAAAAACAATTATTTCACATAATTGAGATAAATTATGTGATTCAAATGAGATAAATTAAGTAGATTGGGTTATATTAAACATATTCAAGGCAAATATGGGCATTATATAGGATAACAAGGAATAGTTGAGGCCTTTCTATGACATTATGACATGTAGATGATGGAATTCTATATCATTTTAAGGCACACATAGATCATATTTGGAGCATGAATATTTTTCATGCAAACACTTTTCTATTTATATTTTTGGATTGCTGGGAAATACTAGTAATATTTAAGATCTTTGGATCTATATTTTATTTTTAGTGGTTGATCATTTTACATAAAAACTTGTTTCTAGGTTCTATTTTTACATAAAAACTTATTTTAAGATTCTACCTTTTCAAATTAAACTAGTTTTGGTATTCAAAAAAATAATTATTATGATATTTGTGGCAATACAGTTGAGGTTTATACATCACTCAACTTATAGAAATCCTTTTTCCAATAATGATTGAGGTATTAAAACTCCTTAACATGTGGTTTCACTAATTGCATATATTTAGGGCATAATCACCCCATGGGATTCTTTTAACGAGTTCAACAATTGGTAACATTATTCACATACCCTTAGTTGTATTTGTTCTTAGGATTTTCAATTTATTATGTTTCGATGATCCAAATTATTTTTGATTTATTATTTGAAGAGGACATTAATATATAAATTTTTACTTGAAGGTTTTTCATGGAGAAAATGTAAAATTTGGGGCATAGTTATCAACTCCAATTATATTTATCACATGTACCAAATTTCTTCTTTTATTTTTCTAATTTAGCATTTTCAATACTATATTAAAAGGGGGCATCTAAAGACACCTAAATTTTATATTGTACACATTAGAAATATAAAATTTGGAACACTTTGACACACTTGGACATTACATACACATTTGAAGCTTGCAAAAAATTTACCCTATCTATTTACCCACATGTTGTCTTGGCCAACCTTATTTATCAGAAACACATAATCATAATCAATCTAGTTTATAAAGAAATATGAAAGTTTCCAAAACATGCCCTACATATCCTAAATTATTAATTTTCATTCCCAAGATAGTACTAATAATATTCAAATAATTATGGTTGTCATAGGTGTCTACCTTTTCTCTAAAATGTTCATGAAAACTCAAAGGCTATTTTTCAAATTGGGAAGTCTCCTCTAGGTTGACCTAGACACCTTTCACGAATCAGTCATAGTGGGAAATATAAAAATTCATCTATAAATATAAATCAATTTTAATAATATACTTATATTTAAAATTAATAAAAAACTTAGGAAATCCACTACCACTCTCTTGAGATATTATCATAAAGGCATATGAATCTAAAAACCCCCTAAAGCAACAACCCTAGAGATAAGTATAAATACACACACATGACAAAGTTATACGGTGACAAGTGTCAAAAGTCAAACATTGCATTAAATTATAGAATGATAAATATGTTTCACACACACACACACCTAATTAAGATAAATATGTTCATTTTAAGCCCTATTTAGAGAATTATAAATGGAAATGATTAACCAATTAGTGGGGAATGGTTGGGGTTATTCAAACCGACATACTAACCTATTTTTGAGGGTCATCTTGTGGTCAAAAATGAGATTAGGGTTTTTGTGATGAATTAAAGTGTATCACATGGTTTACATAGTGTTAAGAAACACTTATCATTTTTGGATTCAAAGAATCCATTGCATGAGTTTCTAGTTTTGATAATCTTGATATCTGTGGTGGAGTAGCGGCCAAGCTATATAACTATTCACAAAATAAAATGTAAGTGGTTGTTGGGAAAAATCATGGTCTTAAAGATTATTTGTGAAATATGAAAGTAATCTAAACTAATTATAGTGAATTATGATCAAAACTTAAAGCCTAAAACTTAATATAGAATGAATATTTACAATGAAAACTAAACTATAGTGAATTGATCAAAAGAAGATCAAATAGGAAGGGTAGGGAAAAAAGAAGGTGAATATTGATAATTTTTAGTCTAGAAATTATGACAAATCTTGAATTTCATCAAATACATACACTCAAACCAATATATAACATGAAATATCCAAAAGCATAGATCTTATCATATACCAAGCAAATATCTAAGGATAGTTCAACAATGAAAATAAGAAACCAGATTCAATTTAAGGATTTACTTCCATAGGAAAATTACATAAAAAAATCTTTAAGAAAAGCAAAGAAAATGAAATAAATATAAAATATTTCAATCAACCTAGAAAAATCTCAAATTGAAAACTCTACATTAACAAGTGCATATCTAGAATCCATAAAAACAATTCAAATCTGAACATCAAACTAGATATTTGAGGAAGTAACCATGATAAAAAAACACACAAACAAATACGAGAATATATTTTTAGAATTACCTTGCTTGTATTACTTTGCTCCAAATTTACAAAATATTTTTTCTCAAAACTCCCTCATTTTTACAAATGATAATACCCATTTTTATAGAAAAACTTGAGATATGTCAGTCAGTCATCAAATTATAATTAAAAAAGTGTCAAGGATAGTTGTCCTTATACAAATTTATAGAATTAGACACTTTACAAATAGACTGACATATAAGAAATGTGCTTTATAAGTTGCACATGCTTTTATAAAATAGAATATTCTCTTTTCAAATGATATACATGTTTTGTAATAAATAATATGATAAGTCAACAAATTTGACCTTGAAAAGCTCCTCCAGTTGCAGTCCTCTACTTTTACTACTTCATTTTCATTTCCTTATCATGTTGTTCATCAATCAATCTATAATTGATTATAGGTTCCATGAGTAGTTCCTCTTTTTGTTCTTATAACTCTTTCAAGTCTTTGTCAGCTCTGCCCATTTCTCCCTTGATGCTTATAGCATCACCAATCTTCTCCCCTATAGATAGGATCATTTTCAAGATTATTTTATTGTCTACCCCTATTATGCCTTGGAGTTTTATCTTCACTTATTTCATGAATTTATTACCACTATGTTTGAACTCCTCATTAGTTACTAAGCCAATGGGACTAAGGTTAGTTGGGTCCTTGATTAATATCCCCAATTTATGCACCATCCATTTCTCTAATTGATTGAAATCATTCAAAATTACCTCCATGCCTTTGGACCATTTGTTTATTTCCTTGATCTTTTATATCAATATTACCATATCCATATTTAAATGAGCTAGGCTAACTATTTTAAACTTAGGGGTTTGATCCTCTATCAATATATTTATTAATTCCTTTACCTTATTGCTTGAAGCCTACAATTGAATTGTTACATGACCATGGATTATTGTTTGTTCACCATTTCTTGCTTAAACCTTATAGCTTTTAGAAAGTTAAATATTTCATAAATGATTTCTTCAAACTTATTGACAATATCCCTTAGCACTAATAGGATAGGTTGTTCCTCTAAGTTATTATTTTAATGCTTTATGCCTTTGATAACATCTTAAAATATTTATGACTATGATTGAGCTAATTCTATGACATCCTCTTCAAATATTGGATCTTCACCTGGCCTCTATCCTTTATTTGGGGTTAAATGAGTTAAAGGTTCAACATTTTGATACACAACTTCCTCACCATCTTCCATGACTAGTGTCTTAAAAACCCTTTGCAAACCTATAGTATTTGGATCATATCTTAATACAACTAAGGATTGGGACACATGTGAGACTAGGACCTCTATTTTTAACTATCTTAATGATTGATTTTGAGTAGCAAGTCTCATTTCTTATTCTTCTTTCAAGGCAATGATCCATGGTTTTAATTCTTGTTACATGGAGATGTCACTAGCTTTGACTAGAGCCCATGGATGGTATACAGGTAACTTTTCTAACCATGGTTCATAAATGAACCATTCAAAAATAAGATGTCCATATAATATGTTTTCACTAAAAAATTTGACTACATTCAAAGGATGAGTGATAGTCACTTTAGGCTTCTTAGCTTTTGAGACAATGGTAGTCTTAGCTTTCCTTTTAGGAGTGTCAATAACCATCAAGTCCAATGAATTTACCTTATCTTGTTTGACCACTTTATCCTTTGCATCTGAATCTAACTCATATATCATAGATAAAATTTTAAGTGCATCTTCAATAGATTGATTGGGATCCAATGCTATCATATGAACCTCTTCTTGAGGTAACTCTTGTTCTACTGTCTTGGAAGATTTAGGAGATGATGAACTTGAAGTAATTTCATTTAGTGTCTTCTCTTATAATCTATGTTTGATTTTCAATTCTACTCTAGGAATCTTATAAGAACCAAAATTAATCAAATGATACTATCTTGTGCCTAATTACCATCTATCTTCCATTTTTTGGTCCTTATTCAATCTAGACTTAGGCCTTATGTTGTGCTCTTTTAATCTCCTAGTTACTTCAAATTAGGATGATGTTTTAGTGTATATAAGGTCAAATATACCAAGCTCATGATCATAAGGTACATTAAAAATACCCTTGATCTTCAAATGTTATTTTACCCTCCCATAAGGGTCCCATTGTCTATAATAATCAATTTACAAATTAAAAGATAGTCTATGATTTGAGGCAACTTCAATGTAATACCACTATCTAAAAGGTGTCTTGCCAATTTTCATAGGAAAATTGTGTAGGAGTCACTTTATATTGGTTTTAAAAATTCCATCTATCCCATGGAACAATTGGTAGGATACTTCTTGTTCTGCTAATTTATCAGGTACATGAATTGGTGATTTGAGAGGAGCATTTTGGGTTCCTTCAATCCTTATGATTATGAAATAAATATATAACCATATTTCCCACATTAATTCAATATATTTATTAATAAAAGGGCTTAATCTCACCATAATAATACTAGTTATAGATTCACATAATGCAGGGTAAACTTAATCATAAATAAATTAGATGTGGTCTCTATACTTATAGATGTGCAACTTTGAATAGTATTGGGATAAAGTTTAGGTATCATTTTAATACCATTCTCTTTGATTTGGTATCTTTGTGGTTGCACATATGGTATACAATAAATAATAAATCATGTAAAACTCAGTCCTCTTCTTATTCTTGATTGCATATATCTATCTACTTAAGGAGATGCTGATTATCTCACCTAATGGAAGAACTATTACTTTTTCAATGATAAAATATACCATGGGAACCCATGTTTTTTCTAAATATATTTTATTTTCACACCCATAAAACTTATCTATCATGGTCATGACCATCATAAATCTAGGTCTAAATTCACTGATGGGGATATTCTTAGCAGGATATACAATAACCTGATTACCTACTTCCAACCACATAGCTAGGGTATCTAACATGTTATGATTCTTACCCCATAAATTAATTGAGGTTAGGTCAATTTATGGATTAGGAAATTTTTATTAAGACTCAAATGCAATTGGGGATATGTTAACAATTTTACTCAGATGATGTTCATTAATCAACATACCCTTGTCTATTTTAGCTTCTTTAAAAATTAGACCAAGAACATCAATACAATGAAGTAATCTAGTTTAGACACAAAATATGTAGACCATTAATTTAAATTGCCAAAATTTCATCATAGAGTCTCTTTATTGGGAGGATCTTCTCTCTTCCTTGGTGATAACTGACTAGTTCTCAATTCTCTAGACTAGTTTAGATCAATTATTGTCCCCTGTGTTCAAATAAGTAACTATAAACTCTGTGTCCTTAAACACTCAACCCTTAACATTTTAAAATAAATATATTTTAACTTATTTATTTAAAACATGTTTATGGGTTACCATTACTATAATACCAATCGAATTATCCTTTTGTAAATGATAATCCAACTCTTATCGAATCAAAACAATGAATTCAAGGACAATCTAGGGTTTTCCATATACTCTAGGGATTTTTGGAGGTTTACATAGATATATAATTATGGAAATAAAGTTATAAATGTGTGCTTTAGTTACTTATATTACATTTGGATTGCACATTTATACCTTCTACATGCTCAGGTCCACAAGATATTCTAGTATGACATGTTCTACCTATGTGGTACTACTATGTCACACTTTTCATTAATTTAAAATGTGACCATTTTAATTTTTGGGTACATGTCATTATTTTGATCCTCATAAAGCTTTATTTAATTCACATTGTTGTTCTCTTTTTGAGCCTTCTATCTTTGAATTTATTATGGGCCATTGATCCTCCTTTTAAGTTTCCAATAATTCAACATTTGGTAGCTTTGTGGGCTCTCTATATACTTTGAAACTAGTTCTCATCATTTTGAATTCTCTTGTGCCATATAGAAGCCTCTCATTCAATATAGGCTCTTTGAAATGTTGACTTGCCTTACACCATTTATCTATTGGATGCATGATCAAATACAAACCATTAAGTTTGTTGCTTATTCATAAGATCAAGTGCAGGCCATTAATCTACTTAATCATCACCAAAATTGTGACACTTGTCACTCTCACATTCCACCTTAGGATCCTTAACTTATTGAAATTTTATCACCATTATATCTTTTATCTATATCTAATATCATGACGCTTGTCATTCTCATGTTTAATTTTAGTATCCTTTGACACCTTGATTCCATGCTTACCATCGGATCTCCATTATACTATTAACATATACCATCAATATTTGGGTTTGACTTATTAACCCAAGCTTTACCCATGGATATTTGATCTTTGCTTCAAGATCCTAAGATTTTTCCACTTGATGTAACCACATTTAATTCATTCTTGTGAACAATTAAAATCAATAAAGTAAGGGTTAAGATACATAGACTTAGGATAAATTTTAGACTAAGGTCTTAGACGTATTAATAAACATGATTAAAACTTTGGATAAAATTTAAACTAGGTTTAAAATAAAATGATCCTACATAAATATAAGCCCATTTTAAAATAAAACTTAGGCTAAAACATTTAGACTAAGGTTTTAATTTCCATTTAAACATGAATTTAATCAATCGACTAAAGACCAAAGGTTAGAAAGAATGGTCAAATTAATCATTGAATCATAAACCATGAATACTTGCTCATATTAATGAGGATCTATCGAGCATGAATCATGGAAACATATGAAATAAATGTTAGTAACATCAAATAGAGTCAAAGAAAGCTTATGAGATAACATGCCAATGAAAGCTGAAGTAAAACATGATATTTAATAATGCATTTTGATCAAGATGATTACATAATTTATAAAAAAGTTTGAATAATTAAATAAGGGTCCTCATTTTTAATAAATGAGGGTATGTTGACCTCAATAAATGAGGACTTCTAAGGGAAACATAAAAAAATGTTAGAACTCAGATACTCTTGGTTTAAACTAATAAATAGACCAATCATTACACATGATCAAGTACCATCATTAAGATAAATTCATTATTAAAACAAGTTTTAAAAATGTGGAACTATATTCAAACATCAAAACTTAGTCATGTTATGTGTGTGCTTTGATTCATTCATTTATTGCCATGGTATTTAGAAGAAAACTACCATATTTCATGACCTTAATCACTAACGTAGACTTACAACATATTTAGATATTCATGATGAATCATGCTTTATGAAAAGGGAAGGCTTGGGAATTGCTTTTCTACTTACCAAGCATCCATATCCCCATTAGAGATACCTTTGGATCCACTCAAGGCCTTGCTCTACTACCAGCCATGCATTTATATCCTTGATGGAGATTACTAGAATATTATTTTCTTAGAAAGATTTTGAAATTTTAATAAGGCTCTTGTTTTTTGTATTTTTCAAATATATTTATCTTTCCAACAAAGGTTGGGAGCTAGATTTAGCTAGGTTTTAGAATTTTTGTCAAATGTTTGATCTTCATACAATCATCCTTGGTTGTAGAATTCATCCTATAAAATAATATTCTTTAAGTGCTAACATGAATTTTCTTTAATAATTTAAACTTTCACTTAAACATATGAAATAGTTATTAAAACAAAACTTAGATCAGAATAATGTTTAAGATTTTCAAGGAATAATTAATATATATCAATCTTTATCAAAACCATAATATTAAGCTCAAATCTTAAAAATCTATGATCAACCAATGTTTAATATTTATACATTCATCCTTGATTTATGAAGTTCTTGTTGAGAATTCAGATGAATTGCATCTTGAGAACTTTTCTTGAAAAGAATTATTGAAAGTAGAGAACAAAGCAAATAAAAAACACACCACAAGCAAAATAGATAAAAAGCAAACAAATATATACAAAAACTATTTAAAAATAATAAAAATGAAAGGAAACTAATCTAAGCCTACCTACACTAAATTTAATTAATCTTTCAAGTTACCCCATAAAAAAATTACTAGAGCAAACTAAAGCATAACAATTATGATACAACAAGACTAAAATAAAAATATTTCTTCTAGGATTAAATGGAAAACTATTTAGTCTACCATAGAACCTTGAAACCTAATTTCTTCCTTTTGATCATAT
The DNA here is from genome assembly GCA_037957365.1 of Torreya grandis. Taxonomy (NCBI): domain Eukaryota; kingdom Viridiplantae; phylum Streptophyta; class Pinopsida; order Cupressales; family Taxaceae; genus Torreya; species Torreya grandis. Next base: position 1,638,828 of record JARHVA010000553.1, read on the forward strand.
CTTCTTGAAAATAGGAGTACTTATATGTTTATGTCTTCTAGATGATGTGGCTTGGTATCCTACTTCCATTCTTAAGTACATGGATTGAAGATATGTATCTAAGATCCAATCATCTTCTTCCCAAATTCTTCTTTCATGCATCGAGAATACTAGATTTGATTCATTCATGAACTGATAATGACTTGTCTCATTCTTATTCAATAATTATATTAACAAACTAGTGGTATGTTTGGACTAACATATTCATTAAGATCCATTTGAGGTGAGGCTAGACTATCAATCTTTGCACAAAAACTCTCCAAGTCATCCTAAAAGGAATCTTCATCATGATCAACTGAAAGGACATGAAATTCATTTGCATTCTTCCCATTTGAAACATATTGGTCACATATTTCTAATCTTTCAATGGAATCATATGAAAATTCTTGATCTATTGTACTTGCTTCATATTTATCTTTTATAAAGAATGGTATCTCATCTATCCAACTAAGCTCTAACTCATCTTGCTTTGGGATTTATAGAATAACATTAATTTCTTTAAAATTTTCAATTTCATTCAAAAAATCACGGTATAACTGTTGCTAATGATCATCTTCTTCAATAATATTCTCTATTTCAACAATGACTCTATATGAATTGTCCTTATAATTGTCTTTCAAAGAAAGATCAACTTAAATTTGCTCCATATCAATTATTTCAAGTTATTGAGAAATCTCTTTAAATTCAACTTATTTGATTGTTTCATAAATAATAGGTTATTTCCCCATGATTGGTATAGTAGATCCCTAAAAATATTTAGCAAAATGAGAAAAGTCCATAGATACCTAATTTTGTTCATGGGGCTGCTCATCTTGAACAACTATCTCTTCCTCTCTTTGTATTGTTTCTTGAATAAATTCTCATGAAGGAAAGGATTTGGGACTTTAGAGAAGGACTAAAGGTTGAGTGATCTCTATCTTGATCAATAGATAAGTCTCCTTTAGATATTATTGAAAACCATGAATCTCCTCTAGAGTATCTTTAGGTTCATTCTCATCTTGAAGTGGAAAATTAAATGTCTCCATCAAAAGAGTTGGTTCAAAAAAAATTATGTCTCTAAAGAGTCAGATGTCCCTAAAACATTATCTTTGTTAATGGTAGGTTCAAATGTATCCAATTTATCTTGATATATTTCAAAAGCATTACAAAATTCAACACAATATAATTCACCATGCCTTGAAGTGTTATAGACTTTACAATAATTAGATAAAGCTACATCATAAATGTTTAATTTAGGTAGGTATTGTTGATGCCTCTATGTATACCATATATCTCCTTAGTGTTCAAGAACACTTCTCATTTTAGAATTATAGGAATTTAGAGCATGAGTAGCAGATTATGGCAACTTAATGTTACTTATGGTGAAATAGTGGCAAAGCAATGTTTAATTATTCCCATAAATTTATGTTAATTGATGGTTGGGAGCTATCATGTTCCAATTCTCTATGAAATGCCAGTATCTATGATAATGCTTAGTGAATTATGATCAAAACTTAAGCTACAAACTAATCTAGATAGATATTTATAATGAAACTTAAGCTAAAGTGATTTGATTAAAAAAGGAACAAATGAGAAGAGTAGGGCAAAAATAAAATGAGTGATTGCTTATCTTAGACACAAACATTATGAAAAATCTTCAATTGATACTAAGTATGCATTCAGACCAATATATAATGCAAAATAGCCTAAGCTCAGATTTCACTATACACTGGAAAACTTTAAAGGATGATGTAAAAAATCACAAGTAAGAACTAGGTTTACTTTAAAGATTTACTACAGTAATCAAATAACATTTACACATTTGAATACAAATTAAAATGAAGTGAATCAAATCCAACATCTTTTAACTAATCTATCATATGCACAAATTAAAAACTCTATGATTAAAGATGTAACCCAGAATTTAAAGAAACAATTCAAATTTAATACATAAAATTAGAAATTGAGAGAAAATCTATATTAACAATTAACACATCAAATATGGAAAATATTTTCAAAATTATTTTATTGTATTAATTGATCCAAGTGTACAAATTTTTCTCAAAATTCCCTCCCTTTAGAAAATGGTAATACATGCCCTTTATAGAAATATTAGGTAGTATACCGGTTAGTTATAAGATACAACTATATAAAAGATAAGGACAATTGTCCTTCTTTAGAAAGATATAGAATACATTTGTTTTTTAAAATTGGATTAACATAGAGGCATTATGCTAAAAAACTAGTGTATGACTTACAAAATAATATTCCCTATTTCAAATATTACAATGTTTTTATAAAAAGTAATATCAAACAACTTGATGGGCCCATCCCTGAGGGACTCCACTATTGCTCTTGTATAACTTCCATATCCTTTTGATGTTATTATTTGACAAGATATAGATCCATAGCTATCTTCAAGAGGTAGGCCTCTTCTTGATCAACTAAGTCATCCAAGTCCCTATCAACCCTGGCCATAGCTTTTTTAATGCTTCTAGCTTCTATAATCTTTTATTAAATTGTGAAGATCATGACAAAAACCCTACCATTTTCACTGCCTAATTTTCCTAGATAGTTCCATTTACCTCCTTCATTACCTAGGTAACTCTATACTTATACTCTACATCATCAATTATCCCCAAGGTTATAGTCTTGGAAGGATTAGCTACCATAGTGCCTAGGAGTTGTTCGATTCTAGTGACTAATTCCTTATCATCAACCATGATTTTGTCCAAAATCTTTGTCCACACACTTAGAATCTAGATTTTGTCCATCACTATCTAAAATATAGTGTTTAGGTGGGCCAGGCTAATGATTATAAATTTAGGGATTCTATCTTTGATCAAGATGCTAATGAGATCCCTAATCTTGGTGTCTGCCTCCTTCCACTCTGTTATTGATCCTTTTGCCACTTCACCTTATTATATGAATGCATATTACCTCAACCTTATTGATTTAAAACAATCAAACATATCAAATAATGATGCTTCAAACATGTTTATTATGGCATTAAGCACTGATAAAATGGCCTATGTCTTTAAGTTTTCCTTTTCCTTTTCTAAATTTTGGATCCTTTGTTTCATTCCTCTAATCCCATCTTTGGCTTGATCTAAATGAGCCTCAAGTAGGCTCTCAACATCCTCTTCATGGATATGAACCTTACCAAGTTGTTTCCCCCAACTAGGATTAATACTATAAAGGGTTCAAACTTATAGAAAGTGAACTCCTCAATTAACACCATGCCTTTCCTTTTAGTCACCCTTTCCAATCTAGATATTTTTGGATTAAATTACACTATATTAATTGGATCTATGTATTTTGGAGGATCTAAGACCTCAACTCTAGTGCTTCTAGATGCTCTTAGAGCATATACTTTATTGTATTTTGGCCCTATAATGGCCATTATCCTCCTTTCTTCTTCTTCTTCTTCTTCTTCTTCTTCTTCTTTCATCAAGTCCTTGCTCCATTACTTAATATCATCATGCACCTTAATATTAATAGCCTTTATTAGTTCCCATGAGTAGGACAAAGAGGGGATATTATAAAATTTCCCATAAATGAACCAATAAGGGATGAATGGTCCATGGATGGGTTGCTCATCACTAAAAAGGTTGACTTTACTCATAGGATGAGTAAGAGTCAACCTTAGATTCTTATATCCCATAGGTACCAATGCCAACTCTGCCTTTCTCTTCTCTTTGGGTGTTACTAGGACTATATCAAAAATAACTTCCTTTCCTTTATTTTCTTTCTTAGCTTCACCTACTTGGGCTTGTGCTTCTTTAATATGTTTATATCCTTTGTCAGTGTCATATGAATTAGTAAGAACTTTGAGGGCATCTTCAACTATCTCATCTGGCTCCAAAGTAATCATGTCTAAGTGCTTAATTGGATATGCTAGCCTTTAGGCTAGGGTTGAGGATGAGGTCCCCTCTCCAAGTATATTTTATAGATTTTCATTTCCATATCCTTGTATAATTTTCCCTTGAGGTTGTGGTTGCTCCAATTTAGTTTATTTTTGAGGTGGCCTAAAAGGTCCAAGAAGTAAATGATACTGGAGAGGATATATTTGCCATATATCCCCTGCTAGTTTCTCGTCACTTGTCAATTTATTCTCAAGTTTAATGTTGTATCCTTTGAGTCTAGTCAACACTTCCTCAAAACTACTTGCCTAATGTATATGGTGTCATGGACACCAAGTTGATTCACATACACAATTTTAGGCAACTACTTGTTATTTATATGTGGGCCCACTATATTCTTGAGATCCCACTACTTGAGATCATCTAATAAGAACCTAAATGAGTCCTTATGATTGGATATGTTGTGCAGTTGCTTCCAATCCTATAGCATTATCCTTCAAATTATTAGAGGAAAGGGATGGAGGATGCCCTTCTTCTTATCTTTAAAAACTCAATCAATACCATTAATGAGTTGAGAGGCAATGTCATGTTCTATCAACTCACTAGGTACATAGATAGGTAATCTATATGTTTGAGTCAAAATTCCCTCAATTTAGATCACTATGTACTTTGGGTAAAACCAAAGATCTCATATCATTTATACATATTTCTTGATAAATGGGTGAGCCCTAAGCATGAGAAACCCTATAATATCCTCCACTAGGGTAGGGTATACATAGTCACAGATGAAATATGTGTGGTTCTTATACTTGAATATGTGTAACTTTGAGTAGTGATGGGAGATAGTGGTTTTACCTTCAAGAGACATATTTTTGATGTCCAAGATCTTAGTGGAAGCAAGAAGGGTGTCTAGTAGATAAGACATCATGAATAATTTCTTGCTTGTTTTCCTCTTGATGGAAGTATATCATTTCCCTAGGAAGACATTGATCATATCCCCTACTAGAGGAACAAGTTCCTTCTCTACCATGAAATACACAAAGGAGACCTAGCTCTTGTTGGCATAGGTAGTTGAGGGGGATATTTATTCTCTATTTAGTAAGGTCATGATAACATGGTTTGCTTAGAGCAACCATGGTCTGAGGATGGTATCCAGGTCATTATGGTTGGTCCATTCCTTTATTATGGGTAGGTCCACATGGGGTTTTGAGGTCTTATAATGTGTTTTGAAGGATAATGATTAAATATAATCAATTATCCTAGAGTTACCTTCATGAATGATCCAATCATTATAAATCCTATAGTCTACAAAAAATAGAGTAAGCACATCGATATAGTGAAGTACTTCTAGTTTGGTAGAAGCATGATGGAGACCAACCATTTGAACTATGGATAGGTCATAGTACCTCTTGTTAATCATGGCAATCCTCTTTTCCTCTTTGGTAATGGAATTCATCTCTTATATGGTCTAAAAGAGCTTGAACCGATTCTTGTTGCCATTATTTAGGGCTATAGTGCCTAATTTAGTATCCCTAAAGACTCTACCTTCATTGTCCATGGAGAGATAGAGCTTTGTTTCCTCTTTTAATTAATACTTGTGAGCTACCATGACTTCTACAAATTATTCACTAGTGGATTACAATTGGTCTATGTGCTAACTCTTCAATGCTAAAATCACAATTAAGCTCTTCTCAAATTGAATTGTGATTAATTAAGTTTACTTAGGGTCTCTTTTATGTAAGGTTCAGGGTTCCAAAAATTTAATGGTGAGGGTGTGTCTAGACTTTGGCTCATACATGCCTTGGATTTTATTTGGATTTTCACATTTATAATTTTACATTTTTGAGCACACAAGATCTTAGTTCTTGTCATTTTGTGCTTATGTGGTGCTTATTTGGCATCTATCTAACACTTTTCATAGCATTTTTCATAAATGCCTTTTGAGCACTAGTCGTTGGGATTTTAAAATTCCCCATTTACTTCACACCTTTAGATCAAGATCATATGAGTGATCACAAACCATTGATTGTGATTTGAGACGTCATTCATTATTAGTTCCTTTTGGTCTTGAGTCCCCTAGTTATTCCACTTGGCACCTTTGTGGGCCTTTCGAGCTTTGGTACCTTTGTGACTCCCACTTTGAACATGTGTTCACCACATGTTAAATTTTTATGCTCTTGAAAATCTATTAAAAAGTCATCGACACCTTCATGCCATTGGATCATTCTCCCATGATGAAGCATAAGTCATAAGATTTTTAAAAAAACATGAACATTAAGTTAGGATCCACAATAAAGTAAAAACTTAGGCTAAAGTGTTAAGGCTATTATCTCATTCATATTAATAAATATGTTAGGGCCTTAAGATTAAAACTTTAGGCTAAAAGGCTAACAAAGGGATCATGGATAAATATTTTAGGTCAAAGTTTATGTTGTGTTTAATAAACACAATACATACTGTGGGATAAAACATTTATGTTAATCTTGTAGAATGAGCTCAAAAGGGTCAAAATGATATACAGATCAAATGTTGAAATTTGACATAGGGATTTATTTTATTAATAAACACACTAAAACCTTCGATTAAAAGCACTTGGGCTAAGTTTTATGTCACAAAGATCCTTTTAAATAAGACTTAGTATAAGTATGTAGCCTAAGGTTCATGGAATTCAAATAAAATGCAATGGGGACCTTAAGATATAGACCTAGACTAAGTTTATTTTGCATATATATTTTTTTTTTAACTAAAAGAGGGGTAAAAATTTATTAAAAAAACGCGAAAAACAACAGTTACATATAAATATCCTGGTCCATAAGTTGAACCAGTTGCAGATATAGGCTTCTGGGAAGCATATTAATATCCGAAATGTTCCAAGAGGGGCCCTTATCCGAAGCCCATTTAGCAAGACAATCCGCAACAGAATTCCACTCGCGGGGAATGTAATTAAAAGAAATCGAATGCAGGAAAGAACTAACTTGGTAAATCTCCTGAATAATCACATTAAGATGCCAATCAACAATACCAGGCTTACCTCTATTCAACAAGTTGATAACAATTTGAGAATCCGATTCACAGACAATATTGCTCCAGCCATTACAACAGCAAACTTTCACCGCCTCCAAAATTGCCGCGGCTTCCATGACATTGTTGGAATGCTTACCTTTATAGACCAAGAAGAGGAAGAGGATACCTCCAGCACAATTCCATCCCACTCCGCCGATGCCAGCATCCCCAGGATTGCCCCGAGAGGAGCCATCAACATTAATTTTGATGACACCATTCTCAGGAGGATTCCATCGGCCCTCTCTACAAACAGGCCGCACAAGGCAGCTCCTACCACGTCCCAGCGTACAACCTTGGTCAGCATTGCACCTCAAGTTTGGCGTCAGCCCCAGGCGCGCACAAGTGGATGCATCTTCAGGGTCCGTCCCCTGCGTCCAAACACACTTAATATCCATAGTTTCTTGAATCGACCAGAGGACTTGCGCCTGTAGAATCAACAAATCCAGTTGGACGCCTCTGAAGATTCTTCGGTTCCTTTCAATCCACAGATTCCATAGAATAAAGGAGGGACCCACAGACCAGGCGCTTTGGAGAAATGAATTCTTAGTAGGAATCTGACCAAGGCGTCCCCAGAAATCAGCAAGAGAGTGGGCATGCCAACAGGGCAGCCTCCACGCATCCCACCACCAATGCCACAGCTGCTTAGCATAGTTACACTGGAAGAAAATATGAGCAGCAGTTTCCTCATTACTAAGGCACAGCACGCATCTGGACGGTCCTTGAAAACCTCTCTTACAGAGGTTATCCCAGGTGAGACACCTGTTGTGGGTGAGCAGCCACAGGAAGAAATTACACTTTGGCCAAGAAACCTGATTCCATATTTTTTTCCCCCAGGCAAACTGATCTCTAATCAGGAATTGACCAGATAGAACACGGTACCCAGCCGACACTGAGTAATAACCAGAGTCATCACCTCCCCATGCAAGAACATCTCTCCCTTGGAGGGAACTACAGCGTCTAGAAGCCAGGATGAAAGCTAACTCCCTCCTATCTTCCTCAGAGCCCCCAGGCGGCCAATCCGTAGAATCCTTCCATCTGAAGCCAACAGTAGTGCCCAAATTAAAAACCTCTTTAAAATGCTCCACCTTATGCCACCCTGCCGACTGGAAAGAAGCTCCTAAATCCCATAGATGCGGGTGGGACGAAAATAGCGGGGGTTCGCCATCCCAAGAGTCTGTCCAAAAGAAAGCATCCTGCCCACTACCAAAGACCCAAAACAAACTGTGTTTCACCAACTGAGCCCCCCGCTTAAGCGTATTCCACACCATGGACCCTCTGCCCTCCAGAGGGAGCCTGGAAATATCATGAGTATCCACACCCGGGAAGTACTTGTGCGACAGAACCCGAGCCCAAAGAGATGAAAAACAAGAGCACCATCTCTAGTAAAGCTTGGCAGCCAGAGCTTGACTAGCCAGAATAGCAGAGCGTAAGCCAAGGCCCCCCTCCATCTTCAGCCTATAGACTCTGTCCTAATTAATGAGGCTCCACTTACTGCTCTGTAAATTACCACTCCAGAGAAATTTCCGAGAAAGGGAATCAAATTCCTTCAGGAAGTAAACCGGGGCAGCCTGCACCATACTACGATAAATCGGGAGGGCCTGAATAACCGATTGGAGAAGTGTCACACGCCCCACAGTGGACAGCCATCTATGAGTCCAATGACTCACCTTAAGCCTCAACTTATCCAGAACATTCTGCCAAAATAGTCTAGGCTGCCTTCCCACAACAATGGGGATGCCGAGGTAAGTAACAGGGAGGCTCTGAGTCTGGAAACGCAGTATTCCAGCAATCCTTCTCTGAATAAGCTCTGGGGTATTAAAAAAGAAGATAGAAGACTTTAGCTCGTTAATTTTTTGCCCAGAGGTAGCCAGATAAATGTCCAGAGTGTGACAGAAAGCCAACGCTTCTCCTATACGAGCTCTCCCCGTCAAAATGGTGTCGTCAACAAACTGTAAATGAGTCAGCGCAGTAAGCCCCTCACCCCAGCTCCATCCCTGTAAGACATTTGAAGAGGCACGGTGTTTGATGAGCCTACCTAGCCCCTCAGCCAGCAAGATAAACAAGTATGGGGACAAGGGATCCCCCTGGCAGAGCCCTCTGGAGGGCCCGAAAAGCTCGGAAGGAGTCCCATTGATGAGGGCCAAAAATGAGGGCGTCGTGATACAGCTCATCACCCAGCGGATCCATTCCTGATTAAAACCAAGCGCCATAAGAACTTTTTGCAAAAAACTCCAGCTAACTCTATCATAAGCTTTGGCAAGATCCAGCTTAATAAACATTGCACGCTCCTGGGACGTGCTCATAGAATGGATGGCTTCGGAAGCTATAACAACTCCGTCCAGAATCTGCTTACCGGCCACAAAACCTCCTTGTTCCTCCGAAATGAGCCCGGGGAGAAAAACTTTGAGTCTCAGCGCTATGAGCTTTGTAATGATTTTATACACAACATTGCAAAGCGCAATGGGTCTAAACTCATCCAAAAGAAGGGGTTGCTCCTTCTTCGGGATCAGAACAAGAAAAGTAGCGTTAAGAGCCTTAAGCATTTCCTTGTTGGTATACGATTCCAGAATGACCTCCAACAGGTCCTGCTTAATGATGCTCCAAAATTCTTGAAAAAATTCAACCGGAAAGCCGTCCAGGCCGGGAGCCTTACCTCTCTTCATGCTGAAAACCACCTCCTCAACCTCGGCCATCCCAATAGGACGCATAAGAAACTCATTCATATCCGCAGTAACCAGCTGGGGAATGCAAGAAAGAACAACAGTTTCAGCTCCTTCGTCAGTCACAGGGTCACTAGAAAGAAGAGCCAAAAAAAACCGAACAACTTCCTCACTGATAGATTGCGAAGAGGCCAAACGATTTCCATGCTGAGAAACAAGAGAAGAGATGACATTTCTATTTCTCCTGGCTTGGACCGACTTATGGAAAAAGGCTGTATTTTTATCTCCCTCCTGAAGCCAGTCATTTCGAGCCTTTTGTTTCCAATAAATTTCTTCCCTTAACTCCCACTCCGCAAGAGAGCTGGCAGCTCTTGTCTCCTCCTGCCTCAGCTCATCCGAGAGGCCAAAGTCTCTAATTTGTCTAGTAACAGTAGCAAGATCATCCTGCGCCCTCTTCCTCATGCCATGTAAATTGCCAAAACAAGTTCTATTCCAAATCTGTAGTTTTCTCTTGACATACTAGAGTTTTTTGAGGAATGAATACATGGCAGTACCATGATTCGGTCCCCCCTGTCGCCACCACTGACCAATATTGTCCTGGAGGGAGGAATCACGTAACCACATCTGTTGAAACTTAAAGGGGGGTTTCTTAGGTCCCTCAATAAGATTAATGGACAGCATGATGGGCCAATGGTCCGACCCATTCCAATCCAGGATATCCGAGCTAAGAGAGAAGGCGCTAGACCTCCAGAAGCAGGAGACCAAAAATCTGTCCAACCGCTCCGCTATAGCAGCATTGCCCATTCTTCTGTTACTCCAGGTAAACATCCCATTGGAGGGTCTAACATCTGAAAGATGTAGGAGCTCAACATTTTTACGGAGGCATCCAGAGGAGGGGCCAAGGCGGGGCAGTCCGCCTTTTTTCTCCTCCAAATTCAAAACAGCATTAAAGTCCCCTGTAACAATCCACGGAAGGAACGGATGGCAGCTACGAACATACCGTATATGCTCCCAAAGCTGAAATTGCCCGTCCAAATCGACAGGTGCATAAACATTAGTCACGAGAATCAATTCCCATGTTTCAAGGGAAGAGGCGACCATGGAAAGGGCAGAAATGCATATTTTGCATATATTTAGACCATAAGACTATTTCAATATTTGTAGTTTAAATATTTATAGTGTTTGTGCATCCTCTGAGGGATTCCATTAGTTTGCAAGGTAATTTATGAGCTTCATAGAAACATTTTGGAGTGAATCTTAGTCCTGAGAAAAATAATTCATTAGATTAAATTTGATGGTCTCACAGACATCAAATATGTCCTCACAAAAATTGAATGATAGTCATGAAAATATTGAATTTAAGCTAGTGAAGCTTTTAGTGTTATGGGCTTAAATTTGATGGTTGTATGGATGTCAAATACATCCTTACAGATATCAAATGATGATCATGATAATTTCAAATTTAAACTCATAAAACTTCCTATTTTCCAATATGAGAGTGTGACTTAGTACCTCCATAGGGTCTCCTACGATTTTAGACTCAATTTACTCCATTGGATCAAGAATCAAGACAAAGCAAGGATCATCTGATCATGATATGAAAGATTAATCATGATTGGTCCCTTATGACATGCAAGCCCCTTTGATTCTAATATTTTAATGTAGGAGTGCCATATGGAAACTCCATGGAGCTTTTAGGCTTTTGACTTTTCAACAATGTTTTTGCTCTATCTAATCTTTGATATGTATTAAAGTGAGAACCATTGATAATGATCTGGGAGCTTGAACACGATAGGTCTAAAGGAATAAGTGCTTAGGTTTATTGGGATTTATTTGTGTCATCTTATTAAAAGGCCATGAGGAAGCATGGATCATTGGATCTTGTGAGTTGTATGTTTTTTAAGTTAAGACCTGAGCCTTATTTGCTCAGTTGGATCATGCCTCATGATGAAGCACGGGCTGTTAGATCTAAAAAGAAGCATGGACATTAAGTTAGGATCCATGGTAAATTAAAGACTTAGGCTAAAGTGTTAAGGCTAAGGTCTCATTCATATTAATAAATATGTCAGGGCCTTAGGATTAAAACTTTAGGCTAAAAATCTAACAAAGGGACCATGTTAGAAAATTAAAGGGACCCTACAAAACCAAATATTAGACTTAGAAATAGTAAGGAATTAATAAGGAAGATAATAAAGGGGACCAAACATATTTTTAGGCTAAATTTTTAGTTGTGTTAGAAAACATGACTAAGCTTTAAACATGAAACTTGTGCTTAAATCCAAAATAAATTTAAAATTCTCTTGCTAATTAATTCCTACCAAATTTTAATCTAAACATGAACTAAGGGTTTGCACTAGGGTTTTATAACATGAATCATCATCAAAGGATCCATGAAATCTATAACTTAAAGACATAAATGCCAATCATTAGCAATGTTAAGCAAGTTTAAAGAAAAACACAACTCAATAAACTAGTCTTTATCAAAAGTGGATGATCTTTAAATTCTAATGATGTTTAGAACATATCATGTTTTTAGGGCTAAGCTTAAAAATATCTCAAGGGTCCCAATTTTCAAAAAAATGGGGTATGTTGACCTCAACAAATGATGACTTCTATGGGAAACATAACAATATGTTAGAACCTAGAGACTAGGGTTTAGACAAACAACTAAGTCATCTACTCCATTTGATCCATGCCATTATCTAGATTAGTTTATGGTTGAAATAGACCTTAAACTTACTTAATTGGGATAAAACATTAAGACATAGCCATGTTGTGTGTAATTTGATTCTACTTACTATTTACCATGGGCTTCAGGAGATAACTTCTAGGTTTCATATCTTTAATCACTAACATTGACTTAAAGCATGCTTAGGTATTCATTAATATCCATGATTCTAGTTCATACGAGGCTTGGGCATTTTTTTACTACTAGACAGGCATCCACATCTCCAATAGAGATACCTTTGGCTCCTCTCAAAGCCTTTCTTCACTACCAATTAGACATCCATAGCCTCGGTGTAGATTACCAAAACCACCTATGCTTGAAAGTTTTTGATTTTGCATTTCATCCTCATTTTTTGTAATTTTATAACTTTTATGCTTTTATCAAGGTTAGTAACTAGGGTAGCTAGGTTTAAATATTTGGTCAAGTGTTTGATCTTCATAGAATCATCTATGGCTACAACCATTGTCCTAGGCAAGGATGTTTGTTAAGTTCAAGCATGACTATGCTTGAATAAATTAAGCTTTTATCCTAAAAGTGAAAATCTTCTTAAAACCAAATTTAGGTCAAGACAATATTAAAGTTCTCATAAAATAGTTATCCTATTCATCAGTCTTTACTAGTTTCTCCAAATCAAAAAATTAATCTCATATTTTAGATCTATGGTTAGCACATATATTAGGTTCACACCCATATTTCTAAACTTTAGGGTTTCAATCAAGCTAAAAATTTTAGCTTAGGGTTGTCCAAAAGGACTTATTAGAATCAAGGAACAAGGAAACAAAGTAAACACATAATAGAAAGTAGAAAAGTAAGAAATTAAATGAAAGTAAATAAATATATACATGCTTATATACAAATAAGGGATAGGAAGGAAAGAACTGAAAGAGACTAACTAGCCTACCTACACTAAATCTTAACCATCTTATAGTTTAATCCATAAAAACTTTAGGAGGAGTAATAGAGAAGTAGTGCTTGAGGTACTACCCATTAGTGGGCAATGTGAACTTTGCTCCTTATAGATATTTGAGCTTAAATCTGTTATTGCCTAGTATTTATACAATCTGGTATGGTCCCATCCATAAAAGTGTGAATTTTCCATGTTTACCCTTAAGCTCAAATGTTTTGTCCCAAAGGAGAACCAAATCCCCTTTTCTAATGACCTTAATTTTTGATCTTTTATTAAACCATCTCTTCACTGTGGTTTGATGTCTTCTAAAATCAGCAAAGGCTTTCTCTCTTGCATCTTCCATCTAAATGATCTCCAAAAATATTGAGTTTTCAATCCCCTGACCTTATTCCATATATTATTGCATGAATTTGTATGTGGAAAAATTAAAAGTGATAATAAAGATGAGTTCCTATCCATACACCAATATAAAAGGTGATGCCTTTAAGTCTTGCTTAATCCTTATCCTCTCTAACCATAGTGCATACTTGAGTAGCTTGTGCCAAGTCTTGGGCTTGTCTGTAGCAGACTTCTTGATTACTTTCATCAAATTCTTATTGGTAGACTCAAAGACTCCATTCCATTAGGGATAATGGTTAGATGAAAAATTTAGACAAATGCCATTATCATAAGCCCATTCAATCATCTCTATGGACATAAATGCAGACCCATTATCACACGTTAGAGAGACTAGAGTTCATAATCTAGTACAAATATTTTCTTCAAAAAAATTGATCACTTCTTCTATCTTATATTGTTTGGTGGCTATAGATTCAACTCACCTTGTATAATAATATATGGTATTTAGGATGAATTTGTGACCTTTAGATGAATTAGGGTTGATCACTCCTATAAATTCCAATCCCCATTATGTAAATGGTTTGTCAACCATGACTAGTTACAAAGGTATTACTACCATAGGCTCCTTAGTGCTAAAAATATGGCAAGAATGGCATTCCCTGACATGTTTGTGAGCATCCTTGAAGACAATTGACCAATAGTAGCCATCTCTAAGAATATTTTATGTAGTAGTCTTCCCTAATGGGTGTCCATTTCCAAACTTATCATGAAAGGTACTCATGATTTGGGTAGCTTCCTCTTTTGAGACACACCTTAGGTAGACTCCCTCAAAGATATTCCTGTATAAGACTCCATTCTTGATCATATAATGAGATTATTTGAGCCTTAGGGTCCTCTTTTACTCCTTGGATAGTCTTTTAGGATAAGTAACATTGATTAGTAAATGTATGATGGAATCATACCATTCACTAACCTAAAATTTGTTTTGATCAACTTGCATAATACCCATCTTAGGGCTAGTATTAACAATCATTTAGATTAAACATTGACATCTTACCAATTTTGATGTCTTCATTTCTATATCATATTCTTGTATAACTAACATCCACTTACCTTTACACTCTTCAAGTTCATTTTGGCTCAACATAAGCTTTGTGGAAGGGTCAAGTAGAATAGCATGCACCTTATTTCTAAGGATATAGTACCTAAATTTATTTACTGCCTTAACTAATGCATATGCCTAATTATCAATTAATGAATAGTTTAACTCAACATTCTCAAATTTATTACTCATAAAAGTGATTGGGTGATCACACCCATTAATATTTTGAGTTAAAACTAGAGCCATAGTATGGTCAAATGCAAAAGAGTAGAGATAGAAGTCCCTTGAAAAGTAAAGGCTTATCAAGACTGGAGCTTGGCTAATGGCTTTATTGATGTCATTGAATGCATTCCTGGATTATTCATTCCATGTGACCTTGGCATCTTTCTTCAGCATGTCATTCAGTGGCTTGACAATCTCTATAAATCCATAAATGAACTTTCTTACAAAGTTTATCTTACCAAAAAATGACTTTAGCTCTTTTAAACTATTTAGAGGCTCTATTTTAGATATGGTCTCTACTCTTTTAGGATCTATAGAGATCCCATATTTAGTTATGACACGACCCAATAGTTTTCCTTTAGTAACACACAAGATACTTCTCTTGGGGTTTAAGGAGATTTCATACTTTCTGCATCTCTCAAAAACTTGCTATAAATGCTTAAAGTGATCTTCCCTATTTTTAGAAAAAACTGTTAGATCATCCATATATATAATGATGCACTTACCTATTAGGCCTTGGAAGGCATGGTCCATATCCATTTGAAAGGTAGCTCCTACATTGATTAATCCAAAAGGCATATTTTTGTAAGAAAAGGTCCCTCACTTGGTTGTGAATGTTATTTTCACCTTATCTTCCCTATCAATCAACACCTGGTTGTACCCTAAAAATCCATTAAGGAAAGACATCATAGATGAACTTGAAACAACTTGAATCACCTAGTCAAGAGAAAGAATATGATAGTTATCCTTTTTAGATTCTTTTTTTAAAGTTATAAAATCAATACATAGTTTAATCTCACCATTCTTTTTCCTGACTAGTACCAATTTATCCACCCAAGTAGAATTCCTGATGGAAAACACAATTCTAGCATTTATTAATCTCTTGACCTCTTTAAAGATCATTGGTTTTATGATGGGGTTCACTGGCCTTTGCTTTTGCTTTAAGGGCTTGCACATTTATTTAAGGGCTATAGTGTGGGTGATGACCCTTAGATCAAATATCTTTAGGTCATCATAAGACTAAGCTATGACATCCTTATATCTGGTTAGTAACTCCTTGGCCTTCTTGTTCTCAATATTGGTGCAAGATTTTCTTATGTTCACCAATTGGAGTTGATCTTGGGTACAAATATCTATTACATTATAGTCCTTCCCACTTACCTTAGGAATCTTAGGAACCCCAAATAGTTTATCCTAGTTAAATATCCTCTTTAAGGAAATCATGCCTTTAGGGATTTTATTATCATTCAACTGAATAACTTTACCATCAAATTTGTCATCCTTAGATGCATTTTCATGGATCTCATCAATAATATGAAAATCAAATGCTCTAGAGTTGGTTATAAAATCCAATATCTAATATTCATCACTGAATACTTGAAAGTGATTAACATTGTCAGGCACTAAAGGATAATGGATCAGTTCAATGCTGAAGTTAGGGGAATCTTGGTTTGGCATGAGGTTAGCTACAGTAGATGCCAACTCATCAATATCTTGGTTCTCTTCTCTTGGGATGGAGATAATTCTAAAAGCACAAAAGGAATCAATTAGATACCAAAACCTAAACTTATACCTCTTAAGGTATGAGAGATTACATTGATATTTGATTCTCACTTGGTTGACCACTAGTTCAGAGTCACCATAGACTAGTAGTTATTTGACCATATTCTTTATATCAAATTGTAAACCTAGGATAAGGGCCTCATATTCAACAAGATTTTTAGTACAATGGAATTAGAGACTATCGGATGCATTATATTTCTTACCAATAGGATCAGTTAGGACAACACCAACCCTAGATCTAGCCTTACACCTAGCACCATCAAAATGTAACTTCCACAGTCTAGGAAAAACATGAGTACTTTTATGATCACATACCTTTATGGCCTCTAAGGTGAAAACCCCTAAGTTTGAGTTAATTATATTAACCCTTTCATTCACAACATTGTACTTAGTGAACATGTGTTTCATCAGTGGCTCTCTCTCAACCCTGATCTAATTAGGAATTCCCTTCCAAGGTAGATACAAATGTGAGTAATCTATGGGCATGTATCTATTTAGAGCCTTGGTCCATTCCCTACTTAACAAGATTCCATAAACATCAAGAATATCAATAACTTAAATATAAATAAATCATTGCACTGTAGGCTTATAAGTTAACTACATATGATCATTTAATAATTTTCCAACAACCTTAACTTTAGATTTGTCTAATTGGGTGACAACCCTATCAAACTTAATTGGTGTTAAGCCAAGTTATTTGTATATAACTGCAAGCATGATATTTTAGATGCACTAAAATCTAATAAATAATTCTAAAAATTTTTACTAAACATCCTCATAGTGAGTAGGAAAGGAGGAGACTCTACCTTAGCTTTATGTACATTCACATTAGCATGGTCAGCCTTGGGTGGCTTATTGGATTTATTTGACAGTGATTCCAAAAAGAGGTCCCATTATTCTATAATCTACATTAGTAAATGTAAAGTGATGTTATCCTCTATCTTCTTCATATCATCAATAATGTTATATCTAATTTTATTAGAATAACTAGGAATACCAATGTTGGGATTAGAGGTACTCCCTTTAGGTGGCTCTAGATTATTTCTTGAATAAATATCTAGAGGAGCTCCAAAATTATTTGGAGGCATTGAGGTAGTCAATGGCTACCTCTACTCTCTATTCCTTAATGGATAAGTCTTCTTCAAGAATTATTGTAAGGCTTGAAACTCCTCAGGGATCTCATCAAGTTCATTCTCCTCTTGAAAAAGGAAATTGAAGGTCTCTACCATAAATGCTTGATTAGATGATTTGGATCCTGAGGTACCTGCACCACTATCTTTATTAAGGACCACTTCAAATGTGTCTAATTATTCTTGAAAAGCCTAAAAATATTTAAAAAATTCAATACAATAAATCTCCCCATGTTTGGCTATACAATTCACTCTACAATAATTAGGCAAAGCAATATTAGTAAGATTAATGTCCATAGTCTTATTGCTAGAAGACGGCTCATTATTCTTATTATTATGGAAACTATCATTCTAAAATCTATTATTTGGCCTATTAAACTTTTGAAATGAGAAGTTCCTACCAAATTTTTCTCTAGTATTGCCTACTTCTTTCTACAACTAAAAGAAATCACTACTTAATTTCTATACCATTTTCAAGATAGACTCATTCTCATTCTTGGCAATTTCATAATTGTGCACTTGGTTATTATTAGTACATGATATTAAAGATATTTGATAATTTTCATTGAATTCATTAGTATGATGATTCAAGAATCCTAAGTTTTGATTGGGAGCATCATGACTCAAGGGTAATTGATTTAGATATGGAAAGTTGGTTCAAGCCTAGAATATTCTTGTTGTTGTTGGAGAATATGTTCAGAATGGGCATATGTGGGTTGATGTTTATAATATAACGGGCCATTTATCCCTAGGGTTGCATTTTATCATTGATGATCACTGACTCAAAATAATCCCTAGCCAATGAAGTTATAATTGGAATGAATCTCTTCAAAAATATAGAGGTCATGGGATCCACTACATCTTTATATATTTCTAGAGCTAAAACATCATTAGGTTTATAATTTTATATGGTCCTACTATACATTTTATAAAATATAACATTAAAGGACCTTATGGGCTCACTTGCATCCCTCTTGATGGTGGTGAATTGATGGTAAATGACACATGGACTGATAATTTTACCCAACTGATCTATGAAAAAATTAGTAAAACCATCCCAACTAGTGATATAATTATCAGGCAAGTTTAAAAACCATTCATAAGTAGAATATTTAAAGGTAAATGGGAATAACATACAAGCCACATCCTCATGCACAACATTTAGTAACCTTAAGGAAAACTTGAAAGACTTAATGTGTTCTTCAACCATCACTATACTAGGTGGACTAAATGTAGGAAAATATTTCTCAAGGTTATGTGGGAGATCATGTACCACACCTGACACATTGATTGAAGAGTCTCCCAACCAAGCCATATTTGGATGAAAGTTGAAGGTAAAGGTTCCTTAAAGAAGTGAATTTGGAAAAGATTTGAATCTCCTATACCTACCTTTATCACATCTATCTCATCTATGAACTTTAAGTTTAGGTAAAGGTTCCCTTATCTCTAAGTGTGAGCTGGTTCAGATCCTTGGCAATTCTAACATGAAGATTGAATAGCCTATTTGAAATACAATGTATCAGACTAATCTTTATATAGAACAAGGATTAAAAATTCACATTAAGATCATTTTATAAATATTGTATAAAGAACAGTAAAGGACATTGATCTTTGCTTAAGATAGCTCAAATATATGTCTAATTATGCAAATATGACCCATATTTATAATTTTAAGCTCAAATAAGGCTATATCTATGAAAGATATGACAAACTTTGGTCAAAACAAGCCATCCCAACTTCAAATACTATATATTTTCAAAGTTTAAACTAAATTTACTAAAACCAAGCATCAAAACTCAAATAACCTTGATCTCTATCTAAGGAAGCATAAAGATACATCAAAGACCATGAAGATTAGTGAAATTTACACTTATAAGCAAAGGTTTACTCAAAAGTACAAAGATAGCATCAATCTTAGATCAAAATAAACTAAGATAAGTAAAGATCCAATTAATTTACAGAGATGGCCCTCCTTCTAGCACCATCAAGACTTGTTGATGCCTCTATGTATACCTTAGATGTCCTTAGTGTTCAAGAACACTTCTTATTTTAGAATTCTAAGAATTCAGAGCATGAGTAGTATATTGTGGCAACTTAATGTTACCTATGGTGAAATACCAATAAGGTAATGTTTAATTATTCCCATAAATTTATGTTAATTGATGGTTGGGAGACATCATGGTCCAATTCTATGTGAAATTCTAGTATCTATGATAATTATTAGTGAATTATGATTAAAAATTAAGATAAAGACTAATCTAGATGGATATTTATAATGAAACTTAAATTAAAGTGATATGGTTAAAAAAAGAGCACATGAGAAGAGTAGGGTAGAAAAAAAACAAGTGATTTCTTATCTTAGCCTCAAACATTATGACAAAGTTTCAATTGTGATTAAGTATTCATTCAAACCAATATATAGTGAAAAATAGCCTAAGATCAGATTTCAGTATACACTAGGAAAACTTTGAAGGATGATGTAAAGAATCGTAAGTAAGAACCAAGTTTACTTTAAAGATTTACTACTATAATAAAATAACATTTGCACATCTGAATACAGAGAAAAATGAAGTGAAGAAAATCCAAGATCCTTCAACTATCTAACATATGCACAAATTAGAAACCCTATTATTAAAGATGCAACCCATAATTCAAAGAAACTATTCAAATTTAAGACATAAAACTAGCAATTGAGAGAAAAACTATATTAACAATTGACACATCAAATATGGACAATCTATTGAGGCTTCTAACTGCCTCACATGTGCTTTTAGTGTTGATGAACACTTCTCATTTTAGGATCCTAAGGATCCAAGGCATGAGTTGTAGTTTGTGAAAATTTGGGATGTCTATGGTGGAATGGAAGCAAAATGTGAGAGCTGTCCATAATATTTTTTTAATTTGGTGGTTGGGAGCTACCAGGGTCCTATATATTTGAAACTTTGTGATATTTATGATCCAAAAACTAACCTAAGTGGATATTAATAATGATCTTAAACTAAAGTGAGCTTTGATAAAAAAATAGAAAAAGGAGGGTAAGGCAGAAAATAAAATGTGATTGTAGTCTTCCATCTCAAATATCATGACAAGGTTCTAATTGGTTTGAGCATACGTGAACCAATTTATGATATAAAATAATATGAACCTAGATTTCATCATAAACTAGGCAATAATAAAAGGAAATATATAAATCACAAGTAAGAACTAGATTTACTTTAAAGAATTTACTACTATAACATGAATAACATGAGCACATCTAAATCCATAGAAAATGAAATGAAGTATACCTAAGATCTTTTAGCTAATCTAGCATAGCATAAATTAACAACCTTATAACATAAAATGTAGCTTAAAATGTAAAGAACCATTCAAATCTAAGACATTAACATGTAATTTAGAGATAACATTATCTTTTAACACACTATTCAGACAATCCTTTCAAAATTCCTTAGTTGTATTAAAATGCTTTCTTGTATACAATTGCTTAAAGTCCTTTTTTTAACAAAATGGTAACTCCTACCTATATATAGAGAACATAGGTAGTATACCAATTAAATTCTCAAAACATCTATATGTAAGATAAGGATAGCTATCCTTCATACAAATATTACAACACACATGACCTCCTATGTCAAATTTGACAAATAGAACTAATATATGATAATAGACTAGCACATGTGCATTATAAAAGAATATTCCTTTCATATTACATTATTGGGTCCTTTTGGTTATCTTTTCTTGAGGATGTCCTTTACCATAGTGTGTTTTTCTTTAATTATCTCAAAATATACTATAGGTTTCATCAAAAAATCCTCTTCTTGATCCGCCAATGTATTGAATTCTTTGTCACTTTTGGCCATGAGTTTTTGGATGCATTATACCTCTAAAATTTGCCTTCCTAAGGTAAGGATGATCACAAGGACATTTTGATTGTCCTTGATAGATTGGCCTTGGTTCTCTTTGATGTTTGAGATGAAGACATTAACCCTTTTCTTGAATTCTTCATCATCTATCAGGCCCATTGCAATGGGTTGAGAGGGGTTTGACAACAAGGTCTTCAAGTGCTTTTCCATTCTATCTATCAAGTATTTGTCCTCCTTCATGAAATTGTTGATAGTGTTAAACCAAGTCCGTAGGTCCTATATTTCATCTACTATGACTCCTAAGAGGATGTCCAAATGTCATAGTTTGATGATTTTAATGTCATGGACCTATTTTGTAGTATGCACATTGATCAATTTAGTTGTCTAGTCTCTAGAGTCCTACCATTGAATGATTAATGCTTGTGTCATCTCAGCTTGATGGGTCAAGGTAATTAATCTAAGCTTCATGCTCTTCAATCCCTTAAATATGTTAATAAGAGACTTATTCAACATCTTCAATAGGTCCTAAAGGACCGAAAATGAAACCTATGCTTCCAAGTCCCACTTCTCCTTTTCTAGGTTGATGATTCTTTGTTTCATTCCCTTGACCCTAGCTAAGGTAATTATTGATTGGGCCTCAATCAAACTTGTTATGTCCTCTTGATGGATGGGGTTCTCCCCTACTATTTTCCCTTGTATAGGAGTATACCTACAAAAGGATCCACTCTTTAGAAGGTGAACTCCTTAGTGCCTATGGTGGCCTTCTTTGTTGTTACCTTCTCTAACCCATATGTGTTTGGATTATACTACATAGTGGCTATTGGTTTAGAGAATTTGGGTACTTCTATGATCTCAATTTGAGTACCAATTGATGCTCCAAGATCCTTCATTCCTTTGCTACTCTCTTTAGCTACCTCAATAATCCTCCTTTCTTCCTACTCCTTCACGAGCTCTCTATTCCAGGGTTTGATATCATCATGGGTATTAATACTTGTAGCTCTAGTAAGTGCTAGTGAATGTGACTGAGATGGAATCTTTTAGAGATTTCCATATATGAACTAGTTAATGATGATAGGTCCATATATGGGGAACTCACCACTAAATAAGTTAACTTCATTGGTATGATGAGTCCATGTCACTTTTGGCCTTTTGGAGGACCTAGGAATAAGATCCATCTCTGCTTCCCTTTTATTTTGTGAGACATGGACTAAATCCAAAGTTATTTCCTTCCCCTTTTCCATCTCACCTACCTAGGGTTCTTCAGCTTGTCCTAACTCAACTATGGCTTCCTCAATTCCTTTATCTTTTTGATTTGACCCATAGGTATCTATAATATCTTTAAAAAATTATTCAACTATTTTATATGGTTCTATAGAAATCATATTTATGTGCTCTACCGGAGAAGGTGGTCTTGGAGTTGGAACTAAAGATGAAGGATATTCTCATGGGATTTCTTCCAATTTCCTCTCACTAGGTCCTTGAATTTGGAGCACTTATTGTTTTAGTAGTCTTAGAGGTGAACTTGAGGTGGAAGGTAATAAATTATATTGTAATGGGTTCATCTACCAAATTTCTCTAGTTGGCTTCTCTTCTCTTTGTAATCTATGCTCAAGTTTGAAGCCATGTTGCTTACACTTGGCTAAGACTTCCTCAAAGATTGCAGCCTTGGTATAGAGATGCTCATATGGGCCAACCTTGTGCTCATAGGTCACATTGATTAGTTACTTGTATTGTAAATGGAGGACAACTTTTTTATTTAGGTCCCATTCTTTGAGGTCATCCTTTTGAAAATAGAAGGCATCTCTATGTTTGGACATAACATCCAACTGTTTCCAGCCATGGATCATGATTTTTTAAATAAAGAATGGAAAAGGATGAAAAAATCCTTTCCTATTCTCTCTGCATACATTTTCACTCCCTTGGAGGAATTGGGAAGCAATTTCCTATTCAGCCACATGACATGGACTGACAATCTATATGGCTGTGTCATGACTCCTTCCATCCTGATGAGGGTGCAATATGGGTAATACCATATATCACCCATGGGATCTACATATTTATTAATGAGGGGGTACACTTTGGAAATGGATTTCCCTATGATAGTCTTAACCAAAGTAGGACATATTCAATCACAAATGAATTGCATGTGACCCCTATTTTTAAAGATATATAATTTTGAATAATGATGGGATATGGTAATCTTGCTATGAGAGGACCAATTCTTGGTATTATGAATATGTGTGGAGACCATAAATGAGTCCAAAATATAGGATATCATGGTGAATTTTTGATTGGTCTTCCTTTTTATGCCATATAATTTTCTTCCCAAGTGGATGCTAATCAATTTTCCAATAGGTGGAGTTAGCTTCTCTTCCACCATGAAATATATGTAGGAAACCCATTTGGGATACACATAGGTTGTGGTGGTTTCCCATAAATATCTATTAAATAGGGTCATGGTGATATTAATTCCTTCCCTAAATTGCATAATAGGGATCTTCCCATCATGGTTCTTGGTTATGTGGGTTCCTTGGTTTAACTAGGGTCTTAGAATAGTGTCCAAATTATGCTTGGTTATCCACTCCTTGATAGTGGGGAGGTCTATATGAGTCCTAAGGAGTTTATAGTATCCATCAAAAGCTATAGGGGAAATGTATGTTATCCCTTTTGACACATCTTCCCTAACTATACAATCACTATCAATTCTACAATTGATAAACATAGGTGTGAGGATATCTATGCAATGGAGTACCTCTAGTTTTATAGCTATTCGGTGAAGACCAGAAATCTAAATGACAACCAAGTCATCAAATTTTCTCTTGGTTAATTTGAACCTTTATTCATTATAAGTGAGAGGATACATTTATTTGATATGAAAGAAAATCTTTGACTAGTTCTTCATTTCATTATTGAGTGCGCCAGTGTCTAATTATGTGTCTCTAAAACATCTTCCCTCATTGTTCATAGAAAAACAATTCTGCCTCTTCTTTCCATTGTTACCTAGCTACTACCATGATTCTTTAATTGCCTTGGGTGTATGACTATTTTTTTCTTTGTCCAAGATGAAAATTGATCTTATTTAATGTAATTCTGTCTCAATAGTCAAGAATTAGGGCTTTATATTATTTTATTAGGGTTTTTCAGAGCTTTAATGGCAAAGATGGTGGACTTAATAAATTCATTCATGCCTTAAATCTTATGGATAGCCTCACTTGTGTAAATTCTATTTTTTTAGGCTTGCCAAATCTTTATATTTGTCATTTTGTGCTTACATGTTGCCTACATGGCCTTCCTAAGCTTGCTTCGATGGCATCCCTACAAAAATTTATTTGAAAGATAGCCATTAGTTTTCAAATTAGGTATTTTATCTTCACTCCATTGGATCAAGACCCCCAAAAGAGTTTAAACCATAGATGAAGATCTTAGATGTTTCTTTTGATTGGTTTTGTAAATCTTGAATTACCTAGTTACACCAAGTGGTGTACTTTTACTTCTTCAAGATATGAATTTAGAGTTTGGTATTAGAATGAGTGTGGTTATTTCATGTGTTGAGATATCGATATTTGGTATCTTCAGTTGAAAATTCATCCTTCATTTCACTTCATTGGATAAGGACCTCTGATGAAGCGTGGTTCATTAGATCCTGCAAGATGAACACAACTTAATTAGTCTTAGGTCTCAATAAAAATTAGGCCTAAAATATATTCTTAAGGTTTATTTATGTAAATAAACACTAAAAATATTAGGCTAAGGTATTTTATGATAAGTTTTCAACATTAATACATTAGGGTCCCTTTCAAAGGTCTTTAAAAATGCCCCTTTTACCTAGGTTAAAATTTAGTTGAGGTTAAATTTGATGGCCCCACTAATGTCAAAGACATCCTCATGGACATCAAATGATGGAAGTGATAATATCAAATTTAGTCTTGATTTTGAGTCCATAAGGGATTAGGTTTGATTCTCAAGGTCATATTGTGTTTATGAACAAAATGAATCTTCAAATTGAAATTATGGCCTTAGTCCATATGACTACATCTGATCTATGTACTTGTATGTTATCGGATTAGTGATGTAGTGAGGGCCATTATATTGGATTAGTGATGTAGTGAGGGCCATTATATCTATGTACTTGTATGTGATTGGAGTTGAAATATTGGGGACTCCTTTGTCTTCATTCCATTAGATCAAGATTTGAGGGTGAACATGGATCATTAGATCTGCAAAAGTGAACCAATTTAAGTCACCAATCGATCACATTAGACTTAAGTCAAATGATTAGTCCTAAGTTAATTGTGTGAATAAACACAATGAACTCAAAGCTAAATTTTATTATGCTAAGCCTAAGGTTAAACCATTAATGTGGTCCCCTTCGGACTTAAGTAAAAGTTTGGATGAGGTTCAACTTAATAGTCACGCTAATGTTAAAGACATCCTCATGAGCATCAAATGATGGGAGCCAGACTATCAAATTAAATCTTGTAAGAACTTTTTCATAAAAAGTGAAGTCAATGCATGGTTCTTCCTAGGTTATCTCATGCTGTTAGATTAGATCTCTAAGGAAGTGAGAGCTATTGGATCTGTGATTAAATCAAATCATTAAGTTAGGGACCAATATGTATAATATTTTAGACTAAGGTTTCATCTTAAGATGTTGTCTTGTTAATAAACACAAAGATATTTAAAATTGAAGCTTAAGATAAACAAAAAACCTTGGCTATAAATGAAAGGGGCCTAAAGACTAACAATTAGGCAAGGTTAGGAGGTTAACAAAGGGGAAAAAAATAAAAGGTCTAAGTATGATTTTATATTAAGGTTTGGTCATGTTGGAAACATGATCGAGCCTTAATATAAAATTAGACTTAGGGTTTTAAAAAAAATAAATATGATTTCTTGCTTGTCTTCTCCCACCATTTTTGAATTAAAATCATATGGTTTTCTACATAGGAACCCTCCCTTTCTCCATGGAACTTGACTTCATCATCAAAATACAACCATTAGTAGGGTTCACCTATAAATTATAATCACAATTAGATATGCAGAGGTTCATTTCCCTTCAATTAGATGATCTTCAAATTATAATAAATAATGACCTTTCTAAAGCCAATTCAAGGTACATATGTTTTTAAACATTCATAAGGATCTATATTTTGTAGAAGTAGAAAAATGGGGGTATGTTGGTCCCAACAAATGGAGACTCACAGGGGGAATATAACAATATGTTAGAACCTAGAAAATTTGGTTTAGACCAACACATAAGTGCTTTATCTCCTTTGACCAAATATCATTACTTAGATCAGTTCAGGGTTGAAATAAGCCTCAAATATGCAAAATTCAAATTCTCATGTCAAAGCCTAAACATGTTGTGTGTGTTATTTGATTCCACTTACTATTTGTCATGAAACTTAGGGAACAACATCCAAGTTCATACCTTTTTACCATTACATCTAACTTTGAGCATATTTAGATATTCATTAAGAACGGTTTCTCGTAGTTTAAGGAAGGCTTGGACATTGCTTTACTACTAGCTAGGTATCTATATCCCTGATAGAGATTCCTTTGGCTCCACTCATGGCCTTGATCCACTACCAACATGATATTCATAGCCCCGGTGGAGGTTTCCTAAATAGCCTTTGACTTCGTATCTTTTGATTTAGCAATAAGTCCTATTTTTTTAGGTCTTTTAACAAAGGTTGGGAGCCAAGATATCCAAGTTTAAAGGATTTGGTCAAATGTTTTGGCCTTAGGATAATCACCTATACTTGAAACCTTGATCTTAGACAAGGATGTGTTTTAAGTGTAAACATTCATATGCCTTAACCTTTTGAAATCTCTTTCCACATACATGATTCTTCTCTTACAAGAGCTTTGGTATTAGGAAATGTTTTGGATTCTTGTGAGGTAAGTGACTTATATATGAGTCTTGGGAAAGTATCTAAATTACAACATGATGTTATATTATAGCATTTGGTTCTCCTATGTAGGGTTCATGCCCTCATTTTGATATACTAGAATTTTAAGCAATCTAGGGAGATTCTGAGCAAGAACTGTCTACAAAACTTTATTAAATCAAAAAAGCACAACCAAAATAGGAAGAAAGCACACAAGAAAAAGAAAAATAATATAGACAATCAAAGTAAGAAAGCAAATAAATAGAAATAAAACAAATATAGATAAGCAAAATAGGAAAACAAAGCAAGGAAGGAAACTAACTAGCCTACCTACTCTAACATTAAATAATCTTATAGATTTTATTCCATGAAGATTCCTAGTAGAGAAGAAAAAAATTAGTGCTTAAGATATTTCCCATTGGTGGGAAATTTGAATTATACTCCTTAAAGGTCTTTTAACTTAAAGGTGTTTTTGCTTAGGATTTTTGAAATTTGGTGAGGATCAATCCACAAGGGTGTAAACTTAACATGCTTGCCTTTAGGTTCTGATTCCTTATCCCAAAGGAGGACTAGGTATCCTTATCTAAACACCTTCACTTTGGACCTCTTGTCAAACCATTTTTTCACAATTTTTTGATGTCTACTAAAGTTTATAAATGCATTTTCTCTAGCATCCTCCATTTGAATGATGTCTAACAACTTGTAAATGGCCAGCTCTTGGCTCTCTTCCATGTATTCTTGTATGAATGTGAATGTGGGTAACTTGAGGGTAATGGGAATGATAGGTTCTTTACCATACACCAACAAGAATGGTGAATCCTTGAGTGCTTGCTTGATCCTTATCCTATCACCCCGTAATGCATACTTAAGGAGTTTGTGCCATGTTCTAGGTTTATCTACAACATACTTCTTATTGTCTTTCATAAGATTCTTTTTGGTAGAGTTAGATACTCCATTTCCTTGAGGATAATGATTGGATGTAAACTTCAAAGAGATTACATTATCATAGGACCATTTAGTCATTTCTATAGATATAAATGTAGATCCATTGTCACAAACTAAGGAATCTAAATTTCCAAATCTAGTGCACTTTTCATGAAAAGCTAGGCAGTAGACACCCTGTGCAAATATTTTCTTTCAAGAAGTTTATTACCTCCTCTATCCTACATTGTTTGGTGGCTATATCTTTAGTCCACCTTGTGTAATAATCTATAGTAGTTATGACATACTTGTGGTCTTTAAAGGAATTGGGATTAATTACCCCTACAAAGTCTAACCCCTAGTATGTAAAAGGTTTGTCTACCATTATTGGTTGCAAAGGCATGGCTAATTTTGGCTCTTTTATGATAAATATTTGATTTGTGGCACTCCCTCACATACTAGTAAGCATCCTTGAAAATGGTGGGCCAATAGTACCCAAATTTGAGAATCTTGTGAGCTATGGTTTTCCCTAAAGGGTGTCTACTGCCTAGCTTTTCATGAAAAGTGCACATGATTTGAGAATCCTCTTCTTTAGAAACACACCTTAAGTAGATCCATTAAAATTTATTCTTAATAAGACTCCATATTGGATGAGGTAATGGGTTGTTTTGATCCTTAAGGCTCTCTTCTATTCTCTAGTGAGTCCTGGGGGACAACTACCATTGATAATTAGGTGGATTAGAGTCATACCATTCATTGGGTCAAATTTTTTTCTGATCAACTTGCATGACACTAAGCTTAGGATTAGTATTTCCAATCATTTAGAATAGGCCTTGAAATTTCACTAGTTTATAAATATTCATTTCTCTATCATACTCTTGTAAGACTGATATCCACTTGCCCCTTCATCCCCCAAAATCATTCTAACTCAACATAAGATTTGTGTCTAGGTCTGGTAAGATGGCATGTACCTTATTTCTAATGACATAAATTTTGAATATTTTTACTACCTTCACCAGTGCATAGGCTTGCTTATCAATCATGGAATAGTTTAATTCTACATTTTTGAAATTGGTGCTCATGAAGGCTATAGGATGGTCATTTCCATCAATCTATTGAGTCAAGACTGTAACCATGGTGTGGTCAGAAGTAAATGAATATAAGTAAAAGTCTTTTGAAAATTTAGGACTTATCAATACTAGGGATTGACTAATTGCCTTCTTGATGTCAGTAAATGATTTCTTGGATCCTTCATCCCAAGATATTTAAGCATCTTTCTTAAGCATATCATTCATGGTTTTGAAAATCTCAACAAAGCCTAAGATGAACTTCCTTACAAAGTTGATCTTGATAAAGAATGAATTCAGTTATTTATAGATATTAGGTAGCTCAATCTTGGAAATGGCTTCCACTCTCTCAAGATATATAGAGATCCCTTCTTTGGAAATGACATGCCCCAATAGTTTTCCTTCAACAATGCAAAATATGCTTTTCTTGGGGTTGAGGGATATGCCATACCTCCTGCACCTTTTAAACACTTGTTGTAGGTGCATGAAATGATCTTCTCTATTTTTGGAAAACACTATTAAATCATCCATATAAATGATGATGCATTTGCCTACTAGACCTTGGAAAGCATGGTCCATGGTTCTCTAAAAGGTTACCCCTACATTAATCAGTCTAAAGGGCATTATTTTGTAAGCATATTTTCCCCATTTAGTGATGAAGGTTATCTTTATTCTATCTTCTTTAGCAACAAGAACTTGGTTATATCTAGAAAATCCATCCAAAAAAGACATCATGGTAGATCCTGAAACAACTTAGATGACCTGGTCTAGAGAAGGCAAGGGGTAATTGTCCTTTTTAGATGATTTATTTAGATTTCTAAAGTCTAAGCACAATCTAATTTCTCCATTATTATTTCTAAATGGGACCAAGTTAGCAACCCAAGTGGAATTCCTAATAAAAAACACAATCCTTGCATCCAATAGTTTCTTGACCTCCTTAAAGATCATGGGTTCCAAGATAGGGTTGATAGGTCTTTGCTTCTACCTGAAGGGTTTATAATTTTCATTGAGGGGTATGGTGTGAGTAATAACCATTGGGTCAAATATTTTTAGATCTTCATAGGATCAAGAAATTACATCCTTATATTTTGTAAGTAGCTCCCTAGCCTTTCTATTTTCCATTTTAGTACATGCCTTTCCTATGTTTACTTGTTGGGACAGATCATGTGGGCCAAGATTTACTGCATGATAGTCCTTAACACTTACTTTGGGTACCTTAGGTGTTTCAATAGTCTTGTCATGATAAAAAAACTTTTATAATGAGATCATCCCTTTAAGTATCTTATTATCATTTTGTTGGATGATTTTACCATTAAGCTTCCTTTCAAGAGAAATTTCATCAGCTTCATCAATGATGTGAGCTTCAAAGGCCCTAGAATTATTCAAGAAATCCAAAATTTGTTGATCATCATTGAATAATTGAAAATGATTAACATTGTTTATGGCTAAGGGGCATGGTACTAGCTCAAATCTAAAGTTTGGGGAATCATGATTGGGCATGAGATTAGATACAATAGAGGTAAGCTCATCAGTAGCTTTGTTTTCTTCTCTTAGGATAGACATGATGTTGAAAGCATCAAAAGATTCTATGAAGTCCCAAAACCTAAACTTGTACCTCTTAAGGTAAGATAGCTTGGATTGGTACTTACTCCTTACTTGATTGATCACAATTTCAAAATCTCCATAAACAAGGAGTTCTTTAAATTTGTGCTTAATAACAAGTTGCAACCCTAAGATGAGAGCTTCATATTTATCCAAGTTATTAGTACATGGGAATTACAATCTATAAGATGCATGATATTATTTTTATATAGGATCTATCAATACAATACTGGCTCTTTATCTTGACTTACATCTAGCACCATCAACATTTAGTCTTCATAGGCTAGGCATTAGAGGAGGGATATTCAAACTAGGTTATTTTGTAGCTTCTAAATTGAAGATTCTTAGATTAGAATCTAGGAAGTTCACCTTTTCACTAATAGCATTATATTCTGTTATCATGTGTTTCATCCTTGGCTCTCTTTCCACCCTTATTTGATTTAGCACAGCCTTCCAAGGTAACCATAAGTGGGATCATTTAGTAGACATGTACCCATTTAAATCCTTAGTCCATTATCTACTAAGGAACAATCCATAAACACTAAGGATATCCACCACTTGTATGCCCATGAATTATTGAACTCTTGGTTCACTAGCTAATTGTATATGCACGTTCAATAATTATCCAATGATTTTGACTTTTAACTTATCCAATTGTGTGACCGCTCTATTAGAATTGATTGGATTCAACCCAAGTTGTCACATATCCCTGCAAGCATGATATTGGTTGAGGCTCTAAAATCTAAAAGGAAATTATGGACATTCTTTCCAAATATCTTGATTATGAGTAATAAGGGTTGAGACTCTACTTTAGTTATTTACATAGTTACATTTGTACTATCAAGTTTTGGAGGCTTTTCAGGTTTCTTGGGCAATGATTCCAAGAGTAAGTCTATTTGTTTTTTAATCTATGTTAGCTCATGTAGAGTGATGTTGGCTTTGATATTCTTCATATCCTCCACAATGTTTTAACTAGTCTTGCTTGAAGGTTCAGTAGTAGGTTTAGATGAACTGCCCTTAGGTGGTTTAGGAGCATTCCTTGATGTAGTGTCTAAAGGAGTCCCATAAT
This sequence comes from Torreya grandis, assembly GCA_037957365.1. Taxonomy (NCBI): domain Eukaryota; kingdom Viridiplantae; phylum Streptophyta; class Pinopsida; order Cupressales; family Taxaceae; genus Torreya; species Torreya grandis. Next base: position 1,670,833 of record JARHVA010000553.1, read on the forward strand.
TGTTAGGGGGATTTGAAGTATTCAATGTCTATTTTTGTTCTCTATTTATTAGAGGGTAGGTTTTCAAGAATTTATAGAATGCTTGAATCTCTTGAAGAATATTTTTGGGCTCATTATCCTCTTGGAAAGGGAATTGGAATGTCTCTACCATGTGCACTTGGTCAGATGGCTTGGACCCAGAATGACTTGTAGTAGTATATTTGTTTGGGACTACTTTAAATGTGTCAATTTATTCTTGAAAAGCTTCAAAGGCTTTGAAAAACTCAATGCAATCAATCTCACCATGTTTAGAGGTGGTATGTACCCTACAATAGTCTGGCAAGGCAATATCAATGAGATTAATATCCATGGTCTTCTTGCTAGAAGAAGGGTCACTAGATTTATTGTTGTTGTAGAGGCTATCATTATGAAATCTATTTTCAAGCCTGTTGAACTTTTAGAAGGTGAATTTCCTTCCAAAGTTATCATTATTATTGCCAACTTATTTTTGTAGTTTCAAGAAATCTATAATGAGCTTCTGGACCATGTTTAATATAGATTCATTCTCATTCTTGGGGATTTTAGAGATTTATAATTGGATATTGTTACGACCATTGATTGGCACTAAAGCCTTTTGGTCATTGGTGTGAGATCTAGTAGTAGTTTGATGACTCAAGAAACCTAGGTTCTGATTAGGAGCAACATGACTAGTAGGTTATACATTCGGAGTAGGGAGCTGGTTCAAGGCTGGAGTATTTTGGTTATTGTTTAGGATATAATAAGAAATCTACCCTTGGGGATACATTTGGTCATGAATAACCACCACATTAGAATAATCTTGGGCCAATGTGTTTATATTTGGGAGGGCCCTTTTTAGAAACATAAAATTCATAGGGTTCACTAAATCTTTGTAAACTTCTAAAGCTAAAGCCTCATTAGGTTTGTATGGATCCATGGTTTGACTAAACATATTTTAGAACCTAGTATTGAAGGGTATAATATGTTAACTTACATCCCTCTTAATGGTTGTGAATTGGTGATAAATGATGTCGGGGCTTATGATCTTTCTAAATTGATCAATAAAGATAGTGTCAAAGTTACCCCATGAGGTAATACAATTATTGAACAAATTGGGGAACCATTAATATGAAACATCCTTGAATGTAAATGGAAACAAACTACATGATATATCTTCATGGATAAAATTTAACAACCTTAAAGTAACTTTGAAATATTTAAAATGTTCTTATGTAGTGGTAACACCAATTGGACTAAATACTAGCAAGTACTTTTTAGGATTACATGGTAAGTCATGAAATACACCTAGTATATTGATGGGGTAAGTTCCAAGCCATGCCATATTTGGATGAAGATTAAATGCAAGAACACCTTGTAAGGGTGAAGATGGTAGAGACTTGGAACACCTACATCTTCCTCTATCTTTCCTTTTTATTTTACGAGTTTCTAGTAAGGGTTCTCTGGTCTCTAAATGTGATTTGGTCTTGATCTTTGGCAATTACATCTTGAATATTAAGGATCCTATTTAAAATATGGTATGTCAAGTTATATTTCACAAAGAACAACAATCAAATTGCACACTAAGCCTATTTTATAAATATTTACTCATAAAGGGATAAATGACACTGATCTTTGACTAAGAAAGCTCAAAGATGTGTTAAATTATACAAAGATGACCAATATTTACAACCTATGACTTAAGTAAACTTAATATTCATAAAGAATTGTCAATATTCAACTAAAATAAGCCATTCTAATCTCAAACACCATGAATTCTTAAAACTTGAAGCCATCTTTACTATAATTTAACCATTTCGTTATAGAGAACTAAGATCTTTGCCTTATGAAGCACAAATATAGGTGGGAAACTATTTAAAAATAAAGGATATTTGCACTTAGAGTAAATAATCACTCATAAGGGTTAAGAATCCTTCAAACTTAATGTAATAAATATCAGAATTGATCAAGTGGCCCTCCTTTTAGCACTAACAAAGCTCTTTCTCCTATTGATGCTTCTAACTACCTCTCAGGTGCTCTTAGTGTTGATGAAAACTTCTCATTTTAGGATCCTAAGGATCTAGGGCATGAGTTGTAGTTTGTGACAATTTGGGATGTCTATGGTGGAATAGAATCAAAGTGTGAGAGTTGTCCACAATATTTATTTAATTTGGTGGTTGGGAGTCACCAAGTTCTTATATATTTGAACCTTTATGATATTTCTGATCCAAAAAATAATCTAAGTGGATATTAAAAATTATATTAAACTAAAGTGAGATTGCTTCCTATTTTGGTTGTGCTTTTTTGCTTCAATAAAGTCTTGTAGATAGTTCTTTATTAGAATCTCCCGAGACTGCTTAAAATTCTAGTATTTCAAAATGAGGGCACGAACCCTACATAGGAGAACCAAAGGCTATAATATAACATCATGTTGTAATCTAGATACTTTCCAAAGACTCACATAAAGTCACTTACCTCACAAGAATCCAAAACATTGCCTGAGACCAAAGCTCTTTTATGAGTAGAATCATGTATGTGGAAAGAAAGTTTAAAAGGTTAAGGCATATGCATGCTTACACTTAAAACACATCCTTATCTAATATCAATGTTTAAACTATAGGTGATTATCCTAATGCCAAAACATTTGACCAAATCCTGTAAACCTGGTTATATTGGTTCCCAACCTTTGTTAAAAGACCTAAAAAAAGGGCTTGTTAAAGCTTGTAGCCTTGGTGTAGAGATGGTCATATGGGCAAACCATATGATCATAGGTCACCTTGCTCAACTAATTGGATTGAAAATGGAGGACAACTTTTTCCTTTGGGTCCCTTTCTTTGAGGTCATCCTTTTGAAAATAGAAGGCATCTCTATGTCTAGACATAACATCCAACTATTTCCAACCATGGATGATGGTTTTTCCAATAAAGAATGGAAAAATATCCAAAATTACTTTCCTCTTCTCTCTACATACATGTCAATCCCTTGGAAGAGTTGGGAAGTAATTTCTTGTTTAGCTAATTTGATAGGGACATGGACTAGGAATCTATATGGCTATGCCATGACTCCTTCCATCCTGATGAAGGTGTAGTATAGGTAATACCATATGTCACCTATGGGATCTACATATTTATTGATGAGGGAGTACACTCTGGGCATGGGGTTACCTATGGTAGTATTAACCAAAGTAGGATATATGCAATCATAAATGAATTATATGTGATCCATGTATTTAAAGATATATAATTTTGAATAATGATTGGATATGGTAATCTTGTTATGAGAGGACTAATTCTTGATATCAAGAATATGTGTGGAGGCCATAAATGAGTCCAAAAAATAGGACATCATGGTGAATTTTTGAATGATCTTTCTTTTTATGCCATAGAATTGTCTTCCCAAGTGGATGCTAATTAGTTCTCTAATAGGTGGAGTTAGTTTCTCTTCCACCATGAAATATATGTAAAAAACCCATTTAGGGTTGACATAGGTTATGGTGGCATCCCATGAAGCTATATTTAATAGGGTCATGATGATCCTAATGCCTTCCCTAAATTTCATAATAGGGATCTCTTCATCATGGTTCTTGGATATGTGGGTTCCCTGGTTTAACTAGGTTCTTAAAATAGTGTCCAAATTATGTTTGGTTGTCCAATCCTTGATGGTGGGGAGGTCTATATGAGTCTTAGGGAGTTTATATTATCCCTCAAAATATACAAGGGAAATGTCTACTATCCCTTTTGACACATCTTCCCTAACTATCCAATCACCATCAATTCTATAATTGATAAACATAGGTGCATGGATATTTATACAATGCAATATCTCTAGTTTTGTAGCTACTCAGTGAAGACTATAAATTTGAATTGCAACCAAGTCATCAAATTTAATCTTGGTTACTATGATAATTTGTTCTTTATAAGTGAGAGGTTGAATTTTCTTGACAACAAAGAAGATCTCTGACTAGTTATAAATTCCATTGTTGAGTGCCCCAGTGTCTAATTTTGTGTCTCTAAAATGTCTTCCCTTATTATCTATAGATAAATACAATTATGCCTCTTATTTCGATTATTTCCTAGCTACTACCAAGATTACTTAATTACCTTGGGTGTATGGCTAGTTTTTTCTTTACTCAGGATGAAATTTGATCTTGTTTAATGCAATTGTGTTTCAATAGTCAAGAATTAGGGTTTTATGTTGTTCTGCTAGGGTTTCTTAGAGATTTAATGATGAAGGTGGTGGAATTAATAAATTAATTCATGCCTTAGATCTTATGGATAGCCTCACTTGTGAAAATTATATATTTTTGGGCATGTCAAATCTTTGGATTTGTTGTTTAGTGCTTATATGGTCCATACATGGCCTTCCCAAGATTATTTCTATGGCATCCCCATGAAAATTATTTTGAAATTTAGTTGTTAGTTTTAAAATCAGGTATTTTATCTTCACTTCATTAGATCAAGACCCATAAATGAGCATGAATCATTGATGAATATCTTGGAGGTTTCCTTTGATTGGTTGTTTAAATTTTAATTTACATGATTATGCCAGGTGGTTTACTTTTGCTTCTTTAGGACATGACTTTGGAGTTTGGTGTTAGAATGAGAATGGCTCTTCCATGTGTTGATTTATTGAGATTTGTCATCTTTAGTTAAAAATTCATCCTTCATTTCACTCCATTAGATCAAGACCTCTGATCAAGCATGGTTTGTTGGATCTTGCAAGATGCACATAGCTTAATTAGTATGGGGTCTCAATAAAACTTAGGCCTAAAATATATTCCTAAGGTTTATTTATGTTAATTAACACTAAAAAACTTAGGCTAATGTCTTTTATGCTATGTTTTCCATGTTAATATGCTAAGGTCCATTTTGAAGGGTTTTAAAAATTCCCCTTTTGCCTAGGATAAAAGTTATCTAAGGTTAATGGACCTATTAACATCAAAGATGTCCTTGTGGATGTTGAATGATAAGAGTGAGAGTGTCAAATTTTATCTTGAGTTTTAGTCCACAGAGGCTTAGGTTTGAGTCTCAAGGTGATATTGTGTTTATGAACACAACAAACCTTCAAACTAGAATTATGGCCTTAGTCCATATGACTACATATTAGGGATTATTTATCAAAGAATTAATGTCATTAGATCAGATTGGTGATTTAGCAAGGGCCATTGGATCCATGTACTTATATGTGATTAGCTTTGAACTGATAGGGACTCCTTTGTCTTCACATTGTTAGATCAAGATCTAAGGGTGAACATGGATCATTGGATCTATAAAAGTGCATGAATTTTAAGTCATTGATCGGTCACATATAGACTTAAATAAAATGATTAGTCCTAAGTTAATTATGTGAATAAACATGATGAACTTAGATATAAATTTTATTATACTAAGCCTAAGGTTAAAACATTAATGTTGTCCCCTTCAGAATTAGGTAAAATTTTGAATGAGGTTCAACTTGATGGTCTCGCTAACATCAAAGATGTCCTCGTGAGTGTCAAATGATGGGAGCAAGATTGTCAAATTAAATCCTATAAGAAATTTTTCATAGAAAGTGAAGTTGATGAATGGATCTTCCTAGGGGATATCACACCATTAGATTGGATCTCTAGGGAAGTGAGAGCCATTAGATATACAATTAAATCAAATCATTAAGTTAGGACTCAATATGCATAATAATTTATACTAAGGTTTTAATCTTAAGATGTTGTTTGTGTTAATAAATGCAAATATATTTACAATTGAAGCTAAGGCTAAACAAAAAGCCTTAGATATAAATTAAAGGGGCCTAAGGACTAATAATTAGGCAAGGATAGGAGGTTAACAAAGGAGGAAAAAAATAAAAGGTATAAGTATGATTTTATATTAAGGTTTGGTCATGTCAGAACTATAATCGAGCCTTAATATAAAATTAGACTTATGGTTTTTCAAAATAGAAATAGGTTTTCTCGCTAAACTTCTATTGCCAATTTTAAATTCAAATCACAAGGTTTTTTTTCTTGAGAACCCTCGCTTTCTCCATGGAACCTACACTTCATCATCCAAACACAACCATTCATAGGGTTATCCTATAAATCATAATCACAATTAGATATGCAGAGGTTCATGTCCCTTCAAGTGGGTGATCTTCAAATTCTAATAAAGAATGACCTTTCCAAATCCAATTCAAGGTATATATGTTTTGAAACATTCACAAGGTTCCCTATTTTGTAGAAGAAAAAAATGGGGGTATGTTGGTCCCAACACAATATTTGTAGAATTCCTTGATTGTATTAATTACTCCAAGTGTACAAATTTTACTCAAAATTCCCTCCCTTTACAAGATGGTAACACATGCCTTTTATAGAAAGATTAAATAGTATACCGATCAATTATAAGATATAATTGTATAAATGATAAGGAAAGTTGTCTTTTATAAATCTCTAGAATACAATTGTTTTTCAAAATTAGACTAACCTATAGGTGATATGCTAATAAACTAGCATATGCTTTAAAAAATAATATTCACTATATCAAATATTACAATGTTTTTAAAAAAAGTAATATGAATCAACTTGGTGGGGCCATCATTGAAGGACTCCCCTATTTCTCCTACAAAAATTCCATGGCATTTTAATGTTGTTCTTTGACAAGCTCTAGATCCACAACTAGCTTCAAGAGGTGGACCTCTTCTTGATCAGCTAAGTCATCCAAGTCCCTATCATCCTTGGCCATGACTTCTTTGATGCTCCTAACTTATACAATATTTTATTTAGATATGAATATCATGCCAAAAATCCTACCATTGTCATTGCCTAATTTTCCCTAGCTCTTTCCCTTTACCTCCTATAGTACCAAGGTAACTCTATGCTTATACTCTACATCATCAATAATACCTAGGTCTATAGTTTTGGTAGGATTAACTAGCATAGTGACTAGGAGTTGTTTAATTCTAGTGACCAATTCCTTATCATCAGCTAGGAGTCTATCCAAACTCTTTCTCCACACACTTAGACTCTAGATTTTGTCTACCACTATCCCCAATATAGTGTTTAGGTGGGATAGGCTAATGGTTTTGAATTTAGGGATTTTATCTCTGATCAAGATGCTAATGAGATCCCTAATCTTGGTCTCTACCTCATGCCACTCTATTATTAATCCTTTAGCCACTTCCCCTTGTTGGCTTAATGCATCTTGCCTCAACCTTACTAATTTTAAAGAATCAAACATATCAAAGAATGATGCTTCAAACATGTTTATTATGACATCAAACACTAATAAAATGGACTGTGTCTCTAAGTTTTCCTTTTCCTTTTCTAAATTTTGGATCCTTTTTTTCATTCCTCTAATCCTAGCTTTAGCTTGAGCTGAATGAGACTCAATTAGGCTCTCAACATCCTACTCATGGATAAAAACCTCACCAAGTTGTTTCCCCCCAACTAGGGTTAAGCTTGTAAAGGGTTAAACCTTTTAGAAAGTGAACTCCTTAGTTCCCACCATGGCTTTCCTTGTAGTCACCCTTTCCAATCTAGTTATTTCTAGATTGAATTGCACTATAGTAATTTGATCTATGTATTTTGGATGATTTGAGACCTCAACTCTAGTGCTATTAGCTACTCTTAGAGCATCACTTTATTTATTTCTAGCCCTACAGTGGCAACTATCCTCTTTTCCTCTTCTTATTTCATCAAAGCCTTGATCCATGGATTGATATCATCATACACCTCATGTAGACACTATAAAATTGCACATGATAGTTTTAATTGTTGAAACACCTTAATACCCTTATCAAACCTTGAGTTTAATTGGCCACCTAGTTAGATAACTCATCAACTTACTAACCCAAGCTTTAACTAAGCCTTTCAAACCCCTTTTTGACCCCTTTCACCTTTGGGCACTCAATCACTGATGGTTAGCCTAACCATCAGTAGTTATCCTAATCATCAATGGCCAGTCTCCTCACCTCATCACCTTCCTAACACATCAACTAGCTATGTTCAAGATAATGAGGCACCATTTAATATATTTTCCTTATGCAGTACTAACGAACTTCCAAGCATTGTGATCAATAACCACACCGACTAGGGAACCTTCCATCCTCCATCTCTCTTGTCCTATAAAAAGATTAGAGTGGGAGGTGAAATGGATCAATCATAAGAGTTATCAAGCATACAGGTATACAAGCTCTCTAACATCCAGTCTTCTTTCAACAACTCAACATCAACAAAAGAGACCCAAACCTCTACTAAATTTGCTTTTGAGGCCAAAGTACCATTAATTTGGAAAAATTGCTTCGACCTTCAACCATCAACTAACTAACAAGATAAAAGTATATTAGTACTTTAACATTATTATTTTGGATTTCTAACCTCTCTGACTTGATCAACCCTATCTACACCCTATTTCCTCTCCACCAGATCCTCAATAGAACCTCTATTTTCCCATCTACCTATTTTGAAATTATTTTTTAATCACCTTAAAAAACACATAGGTAACCACTAATGATTAACACAACTACTGATGGTCACCCCCAGCCACTGATGGTTACCTAACCATAGATGGTTAGCCCAAATGCTGATAGTTCACCCAACCATCGATGGTCAATGTGGTAGAAAATAACAAGAGGCTATTTTCCCCCTTAAACCCAACCAAACCTAGATTTCTATGTTCTTACCTAATCATAGACCCTTTTTTGATCTTTTGAACTAGATCCCACCTACTTTAGCATAAGTATTGATTGGATTTTACTATATTTAGTCATTTTATTTAATAATCATTCTACTTTATTTTTTTTTTACATTACATTTATCGTATGCAAATACCTTACTTTATCATTTCCAACTTGATTGTTATCAATAGTGGATTGATAGCCTTTTGTCAAGCATATGATTATTAGATCTAGCTCATGTTAGGAAGTCCACTTAACTACCTTACTAATGATCCCTTTTGTTAGTGTGTTCTTATTCATAGGTTATTCCTTCCTATCTAAAGAGGAGTTCTCCATCATTGTCTAGATTACACGTGCATCACCAACTAGGTAATCTACCACACCCTTATTACTAGTTTCTTATCTTGTTCCAAAATTAAAAAATGAGAAAAAAATAAGAGAAACAGTTTGGCACTCTTAGTGGGACACTAGCATCATGTAGGTGCCCTTTCTTTCTTTCTTTCTTTCTTTATTCTATGCTCATTGAATACAATCTGAAATTTCTTTTGGGCTTAAAATAAACATTGCATTACATTTATTGCTTGATTGCTTTAGTTAATCTAGTAAATTAAAAGGAAAATTAATTAATTTTAGTTTAACTCTTGTTATCACACACTTATCCAAACCACATAATCAATCAACACATCAAAACAAACTTGAGACAAGGCCTGATTAGGATTTTATCACCTAGTGGTCAACCTTACCCTCTCCCAACAATCCTCCTTAGAGGTCATTACCAAGGGGAGAACTAACTTAGCTCTCTATTTGAGTATAAACTTTGAAATTCAAAATATCTTGGCTAAGCACCTGACACCCTTATCGCTATGGTGTGTGAAGTGAGGGGATAGGCCCCAATACCAAGCCACGTACTAAAGATCAATACATTTTTCTCTCTTAAGGACCTAAACACAAGTTGAAACCAACCTTAGATTTCCTCTCATAGTACCTGATCTACAAGCCAAATTTTTTCTTCACACTTTCTAAGTCATAAGCCAAAAGTGATCTAAAAAGAATCTTAAGTTTAAATGCACTTTAATGTATGAATTGCTTTGAGTTCTTTTCATTTACCTACTTTTTGTTTTAGGTATGATTTTTTATGATTACTTTCTTATTTTCTCACATGGCCTTTACTAGACAATAGTTGAGAAATCAAACCAACCAAGGACCACCTTCCTCTTCCTCTTCCTACTCTATGGAATATACTTCAGATGTTGAGGTTTCTGCTCCTCATTATCCTTCTCCTACCATGCCTCATATAGTTGTTGAGGGTGATGTATATTTTACCACATTCTTTGATAACAACCCCATATCCCTTTGACACTACCTTAATACCTTATCCCACCATACCCCCATTTATTTAGTTTATCTCATGGATCCACCTTTTGGTATGCCTCCTCATCTTATGGCTGGTGTTACCTCCAAACAACCTTTGATTACCCAAGACTGTTATTCTACCAATATCCCATCAACTACCACCACCAAAACCCAACCCAACATTCCAACCTATAACTAAACTCCTCCCATACCAACCAACACCTCATATATAGGGGGAACATTAACTCTTGTTACCTATACCCCACCTACCATAGGGATATCTTCTCCCCATATTTATACCATTCCTCTTACCAACACTAACCAACCCATCTCTATCCCTCTTAAAAATTTAGTACTTTCCATACCTCCTACCCTTCCACCTATTATCACTAGAGTCACCACCCAACCTCAAACTATCACTTCAACCATACCTACAAACCAACCCATGTCCATCCCTAAATAAATACCCATGACATCTTACTAGTATGTTCTTGATACCCAAGGATACATACCACCTTCTACCCAACCTTTTGTGCTTGCATAACAATATGGGGCATCATCCCAAACTTCCATGACCATATACCAATATGTGGAACCTTCTCAACCTACCACCTCTTATCCATACATTTTAGCCACCCAACCTCAACCAAACCTTCTACCCAACTATGGAGCTCCCCAACCTCAAAAAAATTTAGTCAAGATGTTGATGGATAAAATGTCTAATCTTGAATAATCTATTTTTAAATCTCATAACATTCTATCTTATGATCAAATCTAAAATGAACCCATTCATCCATCTATTCATATCCAACCCTATCCTCCTAAAGGGAACTACCTATTTTTACCAAGTTCGAAGGCAAGGAGGACCCCCAACAACATTTGAGAGCATTCCACCATTATTGCTATTTGATCACATATGATGATGCTATTCTTCTTCATACCTTCCCCATGTCCTTATTTGGACCATCCTTGGATTGGTATAGTGATCTTACCAAGAAATCTATCTTCTCCTTCTCTCAACTAGCCCAAATATTTTTAGATCATTTTTAAGTTAATATAACTAAAAAGGTTTCCATCATGGACCTCTATTCTATTAGGAAATTTGATGATGAATCAATTGTTGATTTCATATCTATATGGAGAGGTATCATTAACCAAATTTATTTCTCATTACCCCAACTTGAATTAATTGAACTCTTTTCTTGAGGTTGTGCCAAACATATTGCTCTAACTCTTCAAGTTTATACTTTTATAACCTTTGATGAGGCATTTACCATTTCATGTAAACTTGAAATTAGGGCCATTAATGAAGGGAAATTGAAACTAAGAAATAAGAATTTTAGATTTAAATCCAATGACCCTTCTTCGAAAAAAAGCACCAATCCATCCAACCATCCCAACACCAAGATAAAGGCAACTACAAACATGGTTGTCTTAAAATCCATTCCACCTCAAATCATCAACCAACCAAATCAAACCAATTCTTCCAACCCATCAAACCAACAAACTCAAAACTAAAACCAAACCACTTCTAGGTAATATACTCCCATAGGGGAATTATATACTTCCATTTTAGGTAAACTACTTAAAGCTAACCTCATCCAACTTACACCTATCAAACCACCCCAACAATTTGATGTTTCTTACCCCACACCTAGATAGTATAATGAAAATGATCTTTGTGCCTTACATCTTGTCATTAGACATGATGTGAGTGGGTAAAATACCTTTAAATCTATTATCCAAAACATGATTGACAAAGATGAACTTGCATTATATAATCCCAATGCACCTCCAAACCAATCATTAGACATCTTCCAAAAACTTTTTCCTAACCATGCACCTTCCACCAACCATGACAAAAACTAACTAGAATCATCTCACACTCATGAGGTACACATGGTAAATATTGTTACCATTGAACTTATTATTGAGGAAATCATTACCTCAACTACCTCTTCTTCCACCTCACTTATCTAAGTGGTGGAGTATTCTTCTATTCGTTTGGACAACCAAACAAAGGAATAACACCCTCTCTTTTAGTTGATGATACCATTAACTCACCAACCTCTCTTTTGATATAAATATTAAAGGAGGCAACCATTACTTCAACCATTTCTTCCTCCAATCCACTTATATAAGTGGTGGAATCACTAGTCTTTCCTTTAAATATCTAAACAAGGGAAACATCCACCCCCTTTTTACATCTGAACAAACCATTCCTTATTTGGAAACCATTCCAAAGGAAGGGATAATCTCCTATATTATTCACCTAAAAACACCATCTTCCTCAAACATCAAACCTTCCACCCAAGATAAAGGTGAAGACACTATTCCCTCACCTCAACCTATGGGTTTAATATTTTAAACCAATAACTAAAGAATCAAACCCATATATACACCTTTTTTTAGATTAGTCCAAAATCTAGAGTTTACCTCTCAACCCAATCTAGGTAGCGCTAATTTTTGGCACCATCTTGGGATACCTCACCAAAACAAACAAGAACCTTTAACCTCACTTACATCTAGCCTCAAACCCATCATTACCTCATCCCCATCTTTGGACACTCCCTCCCCAAAAACCATAGGAGAACCATCCAACATACCTCAATCTAAACTTGTTAAATCACCCTACACCTCTTTGACCGAACCCATCAAGAATATAGGAATACTTCCTACCCCTAAATTGACTCATCCATATTTCAAGTTGGATTTAACCCTATCAAGTCAACCAAAGAAACCTTTGACCAAACCTATCAAAAATGTGAAAACACCCAAACCATCTAGAACTAAAACCAAACAACCACCTTCTATTTTACCTTCAATTTTAGGACCCCATCCATCTACTATCCCCATTAGCTATTCCTCTTCTAGAAAACTTTCTCCTTTTATTTGACCTACACCTACCTCCACCAAGACAATAAAATACCCATCATTATTAACTAACTTAGACACCTCTACCTTACCACCTATCACCAAACCTTCACCCTCCACCTCTAAATCTTCCACCTCCAAACAAACCATAACCAAAAAATCCCAAACAGAACCACCTACTAAAATCATCCCAAAAATTACAACTTCTATAATAGAGCCTATCCCCAGGAAGGCTTTCATTCATAAAACTAAAAACCCAACATCCTCAACACCTTGGGTTGAATCTTATTAGATAATTCTATAAATGTTGTTTTAAACCTTTTCTTTAACTTTACCACCCATCAAAATTTTCAACCCTTCATGTCTTAAAGAAACATGGTTCAATGACAATTTGATCTGCCTATACCATAGGATACTAGGACATGATATGAAGAATTGAAAATCTCTCCAAATGGTAGTCCATAACCTTTTGGATGAGGATGATCTATTAGTAAATGAATATATCTTGAAACTCCAACCTACCCAACTAATAATACAAGCTACCCAACACTTACATAATCCCCCACTCTCACCTAAAAGTGATGAGGAATCAAAGTAACAACCCAAACCAACATTTCCCCTTATCCACATTATTCATATGGTTATGCAATCTTGAGCCCAATAAAAAGATAAGGGAAAATCTAAAGTACCCACACCATGGAACTAACCTCCAACCCCTAAACCTTCCAATAGAACCCAAACACCTTCACTATTACCTTAACCTAAAATATCCATTTTGGGTGCATGCCCTTCTAAGCCTTTTGAATCCATTTAACATGTAGTGTTGAAACAACTTCACTAAACTTCAATGAAAATGAGCTTTTATGAATTAATCAATACCTCAACACCTCATTATCAAACATTGATAGATATTATGTAATCCATATAGGTTTAAAATGAAGATCCTCAACCTCTAGCAGCCTTTGTTGGAGCCCTTTAACTTTCCACCCTAGTCACCTTTAAGGATTCAAAATTACCTTTTTTACATCCTAAGGATCCTGATCCTCCCCTCTTTATCATGACATACATAAACCAAACCTGTATTAAGAGGGTGATGATTGATGGAAATGATAATAACAACATTATATCCTCTCATACCTATGACCAACTTGTTCTAACCAAAAACATCATGTCTAAAATTGTAGTGATTCTTCACTCTTTCAATGACACCATGGACACTACCTTACAAATAGTTATTATCCATATTCATTTGGGACCTCAAACCATTCCAAAACTCTTTTGTGTTGTAGAGGGAAATTTATAATATAATGTTTTTCTTATATGCCCTTAGATCCATGTTATGATTTGTGTCCCTTCCACTTTACATCATTACATCAAATTTGAGCACAAAAGTCATGTCATCACCATACCATCTAATCCTAGTCCATTTGCATCTTGAAATATGATGTATCAACCTAATGATGTTCTTATTCCTCAGTCATCAACCTCACCACAAACTACCAATAACTCCACCCCTATAATTCATGAAGCTTTAAATATCTCATCCATCCTTTCTTCATATATCCCCATAGAGAACCCCTTGGAACCAACATTCTAATATCTCTCACTTATTGAGTATCATATTCTAGCCTTGGATGCTTTCCCTACTCCTCAAGAGTATGGGAACCTCACCCATGATCCTAGTTATGACCCTAACATCAAAACCATCATCCATTTTAGGCCACCCAACCATCAAACCATTTTCATCTATGGGGGACTCGACCATCCATTTCTTGCTTCTATTACCACCCCTCATATCTAACCATTCACCTATATTTTTTCATATCTCAACAAACCTACATTTGCCAAAGTGTAACTTTATAGGTGTGATTGGAAGGGTTTTGTCCTTAGCCTTTACAAATAGGGACCTCATGAGCTACTCATAATCAAAACTCAAAAACCTCATGATTTCTTCGGCCTTAGTTTCATACCTCCAAAAGAACCCACCTCACCTAAACCCATCGCCACTATCAATGAGGATATCCCATTTTCACCAACCTTATCTCCTTCAAAATAAAAGGATTCTAATATCATCCCATCTAATTTTTTTTATCAATACCATTAGTTTGGGGCCCCTAACCTATTGAAAAGATGGACAAATTAAAACTCTTCCTCTCATCCATCTTGAAATGGTATAAAAATGATTCTCCTACCATCAACACCATCCAACGTCAAGATGATGATTCTATTCTCAACTATCTCAATGTGGGGGAATATTCTATCCATAAATCTCTTCCTCCTAAGAACAAAACCATGTTGAATGAATCTACCATTGATGTCATCTTGGGTACTCAGGATAACCCTTGCATCATAAAGATTGGACAATCCTTAAACCCCATAAAACAATAGGATTATCCTTCCTTCATGAACACAACATAACATTTTCTTGGTTTTATCAAGATATGCCTAGGATTGAACTTTCTATTTATCTCCATAACATCGTCACCCATCTTAATACTAAGCTTATTTGGTAAAAGCTTCATCAAATGCACCCTTGTGTTTCCCTCTTAATCAAAGAACTTCAATGCCTCTTATTTGTTAAATTCATCCAACCCATTGATTATTATGGGCTTCTAACATCATTTCCATAACAAAATTCATAAGGGGACTTCTCCTCTATATTGACTTTCATGACCTTAACCTTGTTTGCCCAAAGGATGAATTTTCTTTGCTTAGCATTGACCACCTTGTTAATCTTACAGCTGGTCATGAGATGTTATCTCTCATGGATGGTTTCTTAGAATATAATAAAATCTTGATTTCTCCCAAAGATCAACATAAAACCTTTTTTATCACCCCATGGGGAACCTTCTACTACAAAGTCATGCCATTCAATTTAAATAATGCTAGTGCAACCTACCAACATGCCATGACCAATATCTTCCATGACCTCATCTATATAGTCATAGAGGACTATGTGATTGATCTCTTTAGTAAATTTAAATATCACAAGGATCATCTAGATGTTCTCAAAATCATCTTTGAATGCCTCATCCATTTTCATGTCTACCTTAACCCCAATAAATGTATCTTTGGGGTCCTTTTTAGAAATATCCTTAGTTTCATTATCTCCCTTTAATAAATTGAAATAAACCCTACCAAAGTCAGAGCAATCTTGGAGATTCCACCTCTTACCCACCGTAAGAAAATATGTAGTTTTCAAGGTAAGCTCCAATCAATCTAACATTTCATCTCTCAATTATCAAATATATATCACCCTTTTCACCATCTTCTTAAGAAAGACACATCTTTCAAGTGGAATAATGAATTTCAATAATATTTTAATTTACTTAAATAATACCTTATTTATCCACCTATCTTAAACCCTCATAAAGAAGAACAACCCTTATACCTTTACATCTCTGCCACTAACCATTCCCTAGGGGCAATGCTTGCTCACCAAGATGAATAGAACAAAGAGTAAGCTATCTAGTACACAAGTTGAAAACTTATAGAGTATGAGACTTGGTATTCCCATATTTAGAAACTCTACCTCACCCTCATATTTTTGGCTTTCAACCTTTTCTATTACCTTCTTAATCATAAAACCTATGTCATCACTAACACTGACCCACTCAAGTACATACACTCTAAACCATACCAAAACCAATGTATGGCTAAGTGGCTCATGATTTTAGCTAAGTTTGATCTTGAGTTATTTAAAAAAAAGTCAATTAAAGGGAAAGCGATTGATGATTAATTGGTTGAATCTCCTCTACCAGATAACTAACCACTTCCTCTTACATTCCCTGACGAGTCCATTGTGACTCTTTCTTAAGAGGACCACACCTATCAAATGACCATGTTATTTAATGGATCGAAATGACAACATGGTGGGGGTGATAGAGTTATTCTCATTCCCCTCAATGGTGAACCTCTTCCCCTCTCATTTAAACTTGACTTTGAGTGCACCAACAACATAGCTGAGTATGAAGCCCTAGTTATAGGTCTCCAAACTACTCTAGCCTTGGGAGTCAAGTCCATCAACATATTTATAAATTCCTAACTTGTGGTTAACCAAGTCAATGGATATTATAAATGTAATAATGATGTATTAATAAAGTAAAAATAGATTTTATATGTACTCTTAACATCATTCAAGCATTATCTTATCAAGTCAGTTCCATGATCTACCAATAAGTTCATGGATACAATGGCTTCTCTAGCTTCCCAAATCCCATATCAACCTTATAAATCTAAAATTTGTGTCACCATTCATCACTTTTTCAACCCATATTATATCCATTTTTACTTTCCTACCATTTTTAATGTAGAAGCATCTCCATTAGACATACGGTATGAACAAACTTTTGATTACCTCAACCTCAATATTATTCCTCCTAACCTATTTAGTAATTACCAAAGAGCCTTTCTTCAGAGTACCTATCATTACACCATACTAAGGGGAATCATCTACAAACATGTATTTGATGGTCTCCTTCTTCATTGTCTTCACATTCATGAAGCTTCCCATGCTATCAAAGAAATGCATGATGGAATTTATAGGGGACATTTTAATGGTTTATCCATTACTAAATACATCTTTCACCTTGGTTACTATTAGCTCACCCTTAACAAAGACTATTATTATTATGTAAATAAGTGTGTTAAATGTCAAAAACATGCTAAATTACATCACACACTTGCCCATGGCCTTCAAGTATCTAAATAATTTTATCCATTCTCACAATGGGGCCTAAATCTTATTGGGGAAATCAATCCTCATTCATCACAACATCATAAATCCATCATTACCACCACTAATTATTTCACCAAGTGGGTAGAATCCATTCCTCTCATCTCAACCAAAGTTGAAAGGATTATTGACTTCATCAACCATCACATCATCTATCATTTTGGTGTTACCCATAATATAATCACTGATAATGGTAAATATTTTAAGAACAAGAAATTCTAAGGTCTTTGTGATGCATTTGGCATTAAGTTAAGATTTTATTCACCTTACTATCCATAAGCAAATGGATAGGCAAAAGCCTCTAAAAAAATCCTTACCAAAATTTTGACCAAAGTCATCAGTGTTTGAGGTCAAATTGGCACTTGCATATCCCTTTCACTTTATGGGCCTCTCATTATAGAATTCAAACCTCTATGGGTGCTACCCCTTTTTCTCTAGTCTTCAGAGTAAAGGTAGTTTTACCTCTCAAAGTCTAGATTCCCTCTCTTCACATATCTTTATAAGAGATTATTTTTTAGAGTGACTATCATCAAGAATGACTAGCATAACTTGATCTACTTTAAAAACATCACCTCATAACACCTAACCATATTCATGTTTACCAAGGAAAAATCAAGTGTGCCTACAAAAAACACCTAAGTGAATGAGAATTCAATATTAGAGACCTCATACTTAAGGAAAATTAGTATGTCACTAGCATGGAGAAAAGTAAAAGAGGCAAATTTTATTTTAATTAGCTTGGACCCTACATCATCACCCATAAATATGGATCAAGAGGTTATCATTTATCCTCTCTCGAAGGTAAACTAGAACCTAAGCCTCTCAATTCTTTGCATATATGTCCTTTTTTTTGTTAAAATAAGGATAAAACTCACTCTATTATCTAACTTAATCTCATCATTTGATTTACAAGACTTTCACCTTCACCTACCTATTCCTCTCCCTTTGAGGATAATTGATAACAACATAAAACCATGTGATTAACCATCACAAGCTTAGCCTAATCCTAAATATAAGTACCATAACTCTATCCATGATATGGTTCTCATGTATATTTTTCATCTCTAGCGAGATTGAATTCCATGATCATTTTTATTTCAAACCATTCCTTTCACCTATCACTAACCTTCTTGTGCTAAAAGTCTTGCCTCATAAAGGTAAACCTCTAAGCCTAATTAGATGTGTCCATGTCTAAAACCTTGCCATCCAAAATAAATATCATTTGGGTCATATATTTCTAGCATTATAGACTACTCCCTTGAAAAATAGTTGTCCAAAATCCTCTAAATTACTTAAAAAGACAAACTACACCCTTGAAGGATAGATATCAAACATAAAAACCTAGATTTAGACCAGTCCCTTGAAGGATGGTTAAGTCAAATAGGTCAAAAGCAATCATTTGAAGCTTCTCATATTGATTAGCTTCACAAACTACCAAAAAAACAATAATAAGTAGACCCTATATCAAAACCAAAAAAGTTATCCTAAGAAAGTTGTAATCAGCTTTCATATCTAGCATTAGTAGACTTCCCATATTGATCAGTCTACACCTAACATGAGACATGGAATTTAATACTACAGTTCTTAGGTCACCTATAGAAGGGGTAAACTAACCCACATAAGGCACCTTACCTATCCACCCATTTACCTTTCATGTACTACCTATCTTCCCTTTATACCAACTTTTAATCAAGGGATTTAGAGCTTACTTGACA
Organism: Torreya grandis; assembly: GCA_037957365.1. Classification (NCBI taxonomy): domain Eukaryota; kingdom Viridiplantae; phylum Streptophyta; class Pinopsida; order Cupressales; family Taxaceae; genus Torreya; species Torreya grandis. The sequence goes on from JARHVA010000553.1 coordinate 1,690,147, forward strand.
TAATGGTGATCAAGACACCTATTTATCAACCTAAGCATGTTAATGAAAAGCATTTAAAAAGCTTATTTTCCTTAAGCCAATCTAACTTTAGGTTCTTAACAATGAAAAGACATTATGTTTTTTTTCTTATCTTTCATTATTGGTTCATGTAAACATGTATCTCATGATTCTCATCTCTTTTTCCTACATTTAGTTTTTTTATCTAAACTTACTTTATGTATTTTCATCACATCCTTAACCATAATTAAATTACATCTCCATGATCATGAATAACAAACATCAATGATAAACATAACATTGTGAACTATATCCATGAAAATATATCATATATATATATATATATATCATCTCAAACATCATCATATACATCATATCCATAAACAACATCAATGATCAAAACATCATGAATAAAAATCAATGATTATACATCAGCTATCTATCAATGATCAAAACATCATGAATAAAAATCAATGATTATAACATCAAATCATAAAAACCGCATCAGCATAACCATAAAACATCCACATACATCCATCACCATAATCATCATAATCATAAACCATATTCTAAACATCCCATGCCTAAGAAACTAATTCCACATCTCATAAGCATAAAACATAAACCATAACCATGTGCCAAAACCAAATCATAAATCATACATCATAAATTTTCCAAGTCAATGAACCATAATAAAAAACCATGAACCATGAACCTACATCATATATATATATATCATGTCCATCAAATAATAATGCATGTAACAATGTATAAACCTCTCTCTCATATACATCTTGCATCATCAGCATATAGGCTAGTATCAAAATCAAAAACATATACATCACATAATATCATATATCAGGCCCTTGGGGCACCACTACCACTCACTCCACCTACTTTAACATTTGGTGTTAGTTCCCCTAATCTACCTGCCTAACCCACTATAAAAGCCCACTATACTAGAGTAGCTATAGTTAGACCACATTCTAAACTAACCCTATACTCTCTATATCAAAGCTTCAATGGAAACTATGTCAGTACTATCACTTCATAATATCTCAAATCCTCAATGGTGGTTAAATATCATGTCATAAGAATCATATTAGGTCCTCTTACAAGTACCCCCACTAGTACTACCATTACTCCTACCCTCTACATCAATGAATCTCTCTCTTAAGTCACTAACCCAAGAGAGATCCTTACCTGATCTTGATCTCTTATCAACATCACCACCTAACCCTATAAAATGACAATTTGGACCTATAAAGTGGCCACCTATCCTTATATTTGGTGATCTAAGCTTGTGATATTGTAAGTGTTACTTATGTCTGACCATCCTAAACACCACCTTAAATTGGTACCCAAGTAGGATCTATATCCATGGGTTATTGACCCCCATCTCCCCATCCAAAATTTGCCATTACATATAAACCATGATACCATGTTACATATTCATCCACCACACTATCATCATCTAACACTAGTCTTACTGGTAGCTCCTCATGATCCAAAATAATGTCCTAAGGTTGTAGCTTTGGGAGTAAAAAATCTACATCCTCTCTTTGGTATCTCAAGAAACTAGTGGAATCCCTTGCATGAGGCTGAAATGCCTCTAAACATGATCGAATGGGATGAGCTTAATCTAACCATCTTGCCTCCCATATATCTATCTCCAACTCTATAGTGATAAAGTGTGATAGCTTACTAGGCCCACCTAGGCTAGCCCACATATGGCTTCCAAATGATGTCACCCAGAATCAAACCGTCTAACTCATCTTGAAACCAATTAATGTCCCTTGTACCATAACTAACACCTATCAAAGCATAATATCCTTTCCATTGTAGGAAACCAATTCTCTAATCCATCAGAGTATAGCCATCCCATAGTAGTCCTAAAGGTCTCAACACCTAAATGTGCTCATACACCCAACAATTGAGTACAAACCTAACACTAACACCATATCACCTATGTGCTCAAAAATCCTAGAGCTCCCTATATATCTATACTAGTAACATTGGTTCCCACCTAAACACAATCCTCCCTAGTAGCATCTCCACCAAAAATCCTATGTAGATACAAAAATTGACTGCTACTCAAATCAAGCAAAGTAAAATAGGACACTACCATCATCCTCATTATCAAAAAACATCAGTCCCTTAGAACCCTCTAGTTTAATTGCCCATAACTAAAACCACCTTCATGATACTTGGCATGGACTCGATCTTCCCCATATACCAAATCCATATGGTAATCCCTCTCCTCACTCTTGATATGGTAAATTGGCTCTCCTTGAATGGGTAGTCATGTAATCCTATGAACATCCTCTAGTAGGATGTTAATGTCTCTATTCAATAATAGAAATGTATTTGTGGCTAGGGCCCATCTCTAAATGAGGGAGATGATCATAGTTGCATCTCATAGTAGGTGATAATAGTGTCTCATGGCCCCTAGGCAAACCTCCTCCATGTGCCTCCACTTGTCATCATTCATCTGATTATGAACCTCTAAAAAAATCTTAGGGACTTGATCCCTCATCTGGATCTAGTCACATGCCTACAAAACAAAAACATTAATATGCACACTTAGTTTTCCAAATCGAGCTCAATACCAACCTATAACCACCTTTTTTAACCCATTATAAACTATCACATTACATCTAACACATTATCTCTAATAGTTGAATAACAATCTAATATTAATGGCAACATTTGGATAACTCTACCCATTAATTAATTCCTAATTTTTAATTATCCTACATTAACATACCACACCTTCCCTAAACCTATAAAACCTATGCCTAACTCTATTCAAAAACTTTCTTCACAAAACATTACTACTTTACACTTGTCCTAAATCATCCCAACCCATCAATCAAACATTCCACCTATCTTAAAACTTACACTTAACACCTTAATCAAACAAACCATTTTAATATATCTTCAAACTAACCTCTTCAACATCTTCATCTACAACTTTTAAACAAATTTTCCATAACATATTCCACTATCGATGGTTGGGCCAACCATCGATGGTCCTGTTACCCACTTTAACCTTGATGTTTGATTGCTGATGGTCAAGTTGGTTGTTGACAGTCAGGTAAAACCACTGATGGTCACTATGTGGGACCATCAATAGTGAAACCCTAAACCTAAACTCTCTTAAAAAAACAAAACATAATAAACTAAACTACTTCAAACATTAATATAAACCCACCCCAACCTAGTTCCTTAATCAATTTTAAAATTCATTAGCTACATTTTTAAATTTTACCCATAACCCAAACTAGGGCATCACAACCTAAACAATTTCAAAACCTTATCAAACTAATCTAGACCTACTCAAATTCACCATATATCATAATTAAATCAATTAAACATCAAATTTAAAAATGTCTCCTACCTCATTCCTCATTCCTCAATCATTATTAAGGTTAGAGCTCATGTCCAACTACTCAGTTGCACCTTTATCCACCCTCCATATCGCTCAACCTCAAACACATGCTCAAATAATCACCAAACTACACCTAAACATTGACTTAATCAACCCTCAATTAAATGCCAAAGTAAAAAATTTATAGAGCACAAGATACAAAGGTCAAATAGTTAAAAGTGAAAATGATTTTTCATTTTCACTTTTTTATGTTTGAGCTTTCTAGGGTTTTCCCCTAATCATTGATGATCAAGGTAACCATCAAAAATCAACCCTAGTAACCCTTGATAGTCGATGGTCAGGATCCCCCACTTTTTTAATTTTTAAGCACCCCACCTAGGTGCTAAACTTTAGAGATCACCCAATCTCACTTAAATGAGAACTTGAAATTTTAGAGATTACACTTCTCTAATGAACCATTAGACCACATCCACCTTGATGTTGGCTATTTTGACCCAAATTCTTTGCATGTTTTATGATGACCTTGAAGTGGTATTTTTAACCACACCAACCATTTTTTCCATGTTTACCATTTGAATTTTTCACCACCTAGTGCATGACCAGAGCATTTATGTTTTTTAAGGGAGCACTTCCTACCTTGGATACCCATGAAAACACTAACCCTATTTAGGAGACTTATAGAGTCACCTAATCAGCTATGAATAATGTTATGGACTGGTTACCCTATCACTTATTCTTCTAGAATTGACCTTATTTTTACCAACATTGGAAACTTGAGTCTTTGCATGATCTTGACTATTGTAATTAGTCACATTTTGTGTGCATTATTTGCATTTCAAATACCCAACCAATTTTTATCACCACCTTATGAATCACCATATACCAATTATCAAACCTTTACTCAATTTCAATTTCACCTCATTTAATACCAATTTGAGGGGAACACCTCCTCCGATACTCAGGGTAAACAAACCTTTGACCAATAATCTATTTTTGTTCTGTAGCTTGTTAATTCAAAAATGTAAACACTAGAAAATTGCACATGATATTTCTAGTTGTCAAAATGCCTTAGGACCCTTATCAGACCTTGAGTTTAGTTGACTACCTAATTATCTAACTCATCAAATTACTAACCTAAATTTTAACTAACCCTTTTTAAACCCCTTTTTGAACCCTTTCACCATTGGGTACTTGATCATCAATGGTTAGCCTAATTATCAATGATTAGCTTGACCATTGATGATCATGTCTCCTTACCTCCTCAACTTCCTAACACATCAACCAATTGTGTGTGAGATAATTAAGAACTATTTAATATATTTACCTTATGTGGTGATAACAAACTTCCAAGCATTGTGATCAACAACCACACCTACTAAGGAACCTTCCATCCTCTATCTCTCTTTTCATATAAAAGGAGGGGAGTGGGAAGTGAAATGGATCAATCATAAGCATTATCAAGCATATAGGTATTCAAGATTTCTAGGATCTAGTCTTCTTTCAACAACTCAACATCAATAAAAGAGATGCAAACCTATGTTGAATTTAATTTTGAGGCCAAAGTACCATTACTCTATTAAAATTACTTTAGACTTCAACCATCAACCACCTAGCAAGCTATAGGTATATCAGTAATTTAACATTATTGTTTTGGATTTTTGACCTTTATGACCTGATCAAACCTATTTACACCTTATTTCCTCTCTACTAGATCCTCAATAGAACCTTTGTCTATCATTTACCTATTTTATAATTCTTTTTTGATCACCTTTAGAAACACATAGGCAATCATCAATGGTTAACACAACCATCGATGGTCACCCCCAACCATAGATAGTTACCTAACCACTGATGGTTAGCCTAACCACCAATGGTTCACCCAATTACTGATGGTCACTATGGTAGAAAATAACATGTTATTTTTAGCCCCTTAACCTCAGCCAAACCTAACTTTTTGTGTTCCTACCTATCCACATACCCTTTTTTGATCTTCTAAAATAGATCCCACCAACTTTAGCATAAGCATTAACCAAATTTTTTTAGATTTAGTCATTTTATTTAATAATCATTCTAATTTATGTTCATATTGCATTACATTTATCTTATGCAAATACCTTACTTTATTAATTATAACTTGATTGTTATCGATAGTGGATTGATAGCCTCCTAACAAGCATATGCTTCTTGGATCTAGTTCATACTAGGTAGTCCACTTAACTATCTTACTAATGATCCCTTTTGTTAGTGTGTTTTTATTTGTAGGTTATTCCTTCCTAGCCAAAGAGGAGTTCTCCATCATCATTTAGATTACGCATGTATCACTAACCAGGTAGTTCTACCATACCCTTATTAATAGTTTCTTATCTTCTTCAAAAATTAATAAATGATTAGAAATTAAGAGAAACACCTCAATATTAAAAACCTTTGTTAGTACCCATGAGTGGGACAAAGAGTGGATCTTCTACAATTTACCATAAATGAACCAATTAGGGATGATTGGTCCATATATGGGGTACTCATAACTAAAAAGGTTAACTTCACTCATAGGATAAGTGAGAGTCAACCTTGGCTTTTTGGATCCCATAAGGACTAATGCTAACTCCAACTTTCTATTATCTTTGGGTGACACTAGGACTATATAAAAAACAACTTCCTTTCCTTTATTTTCTTACTCAACTTCCCCTACTTGGGCTTTTACTTCTTCAATATGTTCTTCTCCTTCATTAGTTTCATATGCCTCAATAAGAACTCTGAGGGCATCTTCAACTATCTCATCTAGATCCAAAGTAATCATGTTTAAGTACTTAACTAGAGATGTTGGCATTTGGGGTAGGGATGAGGATGAGGTCCCCTCTCCATGTCTCTCTTCTATATTTTCCTTGCCATGTCCCTATATAATTTTACCTTAGGGTTGTGGCTATTTTAACCAAGGTTATTCTTAAGGTAGATTAGAAGGTTCAGGCAGTAAATGATACTGAAGAGGATTTATTTTCCATATATCCTCTACTGGTTTCTCATCACTTGTCAATTTATGATCAAGTTTAATGTTGTATCCCTTGAGTATGGTCAACACTTCCTCAAAACTAATTACCTTGATGTAGATGGTGTTATGGACACCAAGTTGATGCACATACATAGGTTTGGGAAACTAATTTTTCTTCATATGTGGGCCCACTACATTCTTAGGATCCCACTATATGAGATCATCTAATTGGAACACAAAGGAGTCTTTATGCATAGACATGGTGTCTACCTACTTTAAATCTTATAACACTATCCTTCTAATTATTAGAGGAAAGGAATAAAGGAGGCCCTTTATCTTATATTTTCAAATTCCATCAACACCATTGATGAGTTGAGAGGCAATTCCTATTCTACCAACTCGTTAGGTACATAGATAGGTAATCTATATGGTTGAGTTAGAATTCCCTCAATTAGGATCACTATGCAATTTAGGTAAAACTAGATATCACCCAACAAATCTATGTATTTCTTGATCAATGAGTGAACCTAGGCATGGGAAACCCTATAATAGCCTCTATCGGGGTAGGATATACATAGTCATAGATGAAATACATGTGGTTCCTATACTTGAAGATGTGTAACTTTGAGTAGTGGTGGGAGATGGTGGTTCTACCTTTTGGATACTAGTTTTTGGTGTTTAGGATCTTGGTAGAAGCAAGTAGGGCATCTAGTAGATAAGACATCATGAAGACCTACTTGCTTGTATTCCTCTTGATGTTAGTAAATTGTTTCCCTATGAAGACATTGATCATATCCCCTATTTGAGGATCAAGTTCTTTCTCTACCATGAAATACACAAAGGAGACCCAACTCTTATTAACATAGGTAGTTGAGGGGGATCCTAATGCTTTATTTTGTAGGGTCATGATAACCCTAATTCCATCCCTAAATTTGATAATTGGGATCTTACCCTCAAATTCCTTGAATACATGGTTCCCTTAGTGTAACCATGGTCTAAGGATGGTATCCAAGTCATTATGGTTTGATCATTACTTTATTGTGGGATGGTCCACATGGGGTTTTAAGAGCTTATAATATGTTTTTAAGGCTAATGAGGAAATATAAACAACTCTCCTAGATATCCCTTCATGAATGATCCAATCATTGTCAATCTTATAGTCTAAAAAAATTGGATTAGGCACATCGATATACAAAAGTACCTCTAATTTGGTAGTAGCATGATGGAGGTTGACCATTTAAATTGTAATTAGGTCATAGTACTTCCTATTAACCATGGTAATCCTCTGGTATTCTTTGATAATGGGTTTCATTTCTCTTATGGTCCAAAATATCTCAAACCAATTCTTGTTGCCATTATTTAGGGTTATGTTGTCTAATTCAGTATCCCTAAAGACTCTTCCTTCATTGTCCATGGAGTGATAGAGCTATATTTCCTATTTTAATTGCTGCCTGTAAGTTTCCATGACTTCTTATTCTACAAATTATTCACTAGTGGATTGTAATTGGTCTCTATGCTAACTCTTCTATGCTCAAATCATAATTAAGCTCTTCTCAAATTGAATTATGATTAATTGATTTCACTTAGGGTATCTTTTATGTAAGGTTTAGGGTTCTAAAGATTTAATGGTGAGGGTATATAATGACTTTAGCTCATACATGTTTTGAATTTGATTTAGTTTTTCACCTTTATACTTTTACATTTTGAGTACTCAAGATCTTAGTTCTTGTCATTTTTTGCTTACATGGTACTTATTTGGCATTTATCTAGCACTTTTTTCAACATTTTTCATAAATAACGTTTAAGCACTAGCTATTGGTATTTAAAAATTCCCCTTTTGATTTAAACCATTAGATCAAGATCCCATGAGTGACTATAAAACATTAATTATGATCTGGGACCTTGTTTATTATTGGCTCCTTTTGGTCTTGATTCCCATGGTTGTGACACTTGGCACCTCTATGAGCCTTTCAAGCTCTAGTACCTTTGTCAGTCTCACTTTAAACATGCATTCACCACACATTGAGCCCATGGGCTCTTGGAGCTTCATTAAAAAGTCATTAACACCTTCACACCATTGGATCATTCTTCCATGATGAAGTGTGAGCCGTAGGATCTATAAAGAAGCACTGACATTAAGTTAGGATCCACGGTAAAGTAAAGACTTAGGCTAAAGTGTTAAGGATAAGGTCTTGTTTGTATTAATAAATATTTTGGGGCCTTAATATTAAAAATTTAGGCTAAAATTCTAACAAAGGGATCATGGTTAAATATTTTAGGTCAAAGTTTACATTATGTTATTTATGTCAAACTCATATAACATGCTCAAAAGGGTCAAAATGATATATGGATCAAATGTTGATATTTGACATAGGGATTTATTATATTAATAAACACACTAAAAACTTTGGTTAAAAGCAATTGGGATAAGTTTTATGTCACAAAGATCCTTTTAAATAAGACTTAGTATAAGTCTATAGCCTAAGGTTCATGGCATTTAAATAAAATGCAATGGGGACCTTAAGATATATACTTAGACTAAGTTAATTTTGAATATATTTATACCATAAGACCATTTCAATATTTGCAGTTCAAATATTTCTAGTGTTTGAGCATCTTTCAAGGGCTTCCATTAGTCTACAAGGTAATTACTGAGCTTCCTAGCAACATTTTAGAGTGCATCTTAGTCCTGAGAAAAATAATTTATTAGCTTAAATTTTATGGTCTCATGGATGTCAAATACATCCTTGTAGATTTCGAATGATGGTTGTGTGAACACTAAATTTAAATTAGTGAAGCTTTTAGTTTGATGGGCTTCAAGTTAATGGTTGTGTATATGTCAAATACATCCTCATATCCATCAAATTATAGTCATTCAAATGTCAAATTTAAGCTCATCAAAATTCCTATGTTCCAATATAAGAGTGCCACTTGGCACCTCTGTGGGGTATCCCAAGATCTCATACTCAATTCACTTTGTTGGATCAAGAATCATGATGAAGTGAGGGTCATCTGATTATGATCTAATAGATTGCTCATGATTGGTCCCTTTTAACATGTGAGACTCTTTGCTTCTAATTTTTGAATGCAAGAGTGCCATGTGGAAAATTTGGAGAGATATTAGGCTTTTGAATTTTTAATAATGTCTTTGCTTCATCTGATCTTTACTTTATGATGAATTGAGAACCATTGATCATGATCTAGGAGCTTGAATTTGATAGGTCTAAAGGATTAAGTGCTCAACTTTATCGATATTTCTTCATTTCATCCAATCGAAAGGCCATGAGGAAGTGTTGGTCATTGGATCTTGTGAGTTGTATTTTTTTAAGTTAAGACTTGGGTCTTCCTCACTCTATTAGATCACACCCCATGATGAAGCATGGTTTGTTGGATCTACAAAGAAACACATACATTAAGCTAGTATCCATGGTAAATTAAAGACTTAGGTTAAAGTGTTAAGGCTAAGGTCTTTTTCATAGTAATAGATACATTAGGGCCTTAGGATTAAAACTTTAAGCTAAAATAGTAATAAAGGGACCATGTTATAAAATAAAAAAGACCCTACAAAACCAAATATTAGACTTGATTATAAATAATAAGGAATTAACAAGGAAGATAATAAAGGGGACCAAACATATTTTTAGGCTAAAGTTTTAGTTTTGTTAAAAAACATGACTAAGTTTTAAACATGAAACTTATGCTTAAATCCAAAATAAATTTAAAATTCTCCCACCAATTAATTCCTACCAAATTGGAATTTAAACATGAATTAGGGGTAAAATATGAACCATCATCAAGGTCTCCATGGAACATATAAATTAAAGACATGAAGACAAATCATTATCAATGTTAGGAAAGTTTAAAGAAAAACACAACTCAATAAACTAGTCTTTGTCAAAAGTGGATGATCTTCAAATTTTAATGATGTTCATAATAGGTCATGTTTTCAGGGCTAAGCTTCAAAATATCTCAAGGGTCCCAATTTTTTTAAAAAAGGGGGTATGTTCACCTCAATAGGTCTTTAGTTTTAAATTATTCATTATCATTGATATTTTTACAACCATGAAACCTATTTGTAGGTCTATTATACTTTTGAAAAGAATAATTTTTGTTAGAGCTTTCCCTAGTGTTACCTCCTTATTTTTAAAATTGAAAAAAATTATTGCTTGATTTTTGAACCATTTTGAGTATGGAGTCAATCTCATTTTTAGGTGCCTCAAAATTATGAACTTTATTATTAATACTAGTTATTGGCACCATAGCTCTTGGATTTTGTGGATTAGTTCAACCTTGAGTGTTATTTAAGAATCCTAGGTTTTGACCAGGATGAACATGACTCAAAGAGAATTGGTTTAAAATTGGTGTTTGATTCAAAGAAAGAATGTTTTAAATATGATTTGAAATGATATTCAACATAAGCAAATTATGATTAACATTAGGAGTAGCATATTCTAATTGACCCTGAGGTTGCATTTGATCATTAATCATCATAGCTTTATTGTAAGACATATCTAATATATCTATAACCTTAACATATCCTTTAAGAAACACATAAGTCATTATATCTAAAATATCCTTATAAATTTATAAAGCTAAATATTCATTAGGCCTATAGGGAGCTATAGTTATACTAAACATCTTTCAGAATCTAGTATTAAAATCTCTAATGGTTTCATTTAAATATTTCTTTACAGTAGTGAATTGTTGATAAAGAACATAAGGGTTGATGATCTTTCCAAACTAATCAATGAAATAACTATTAAAATCATTCCAAATGATAATTTAATTCTCAATAAGGTTAGGAAACCAATCATATATCACATCTCTAAAAGTAAAAGAAAATAATCTACAAGCAACATCTTCACGAACAACATTTAATAATCTCAAAGTAGCCTTAAAGGACTTGATATGTTCTTCAATAATAACCACACCTATAGGACTGAAAGAAGCAAAATACTTCTTAATATTTATAGGTAAGTCATGTACTTTACTAGGGACATTGATAGAAGATCTAACTGACCAATCCATACCTTGATAAGGATTGAATGCAGGAGCAACACAAACAAGTGAAGTAGGTTGAGATTTAGAAACCTTGTGTTTACCTTTATCCACTCTTACTTTCTTATGAATTTACAAAGAAATAATAGGTAGCCTTGTCTTATTACTTGACCTAGTCCTTATTATTGATATTTATAACTTGTAAACTTTGAATCCTATTCAAAATATGACGTATAAACCTTATCTTTTCAAAAATAAATGATTAGATTTGCAGATTAAGCAAAATTTGCTCAAATTCATACAAATTATTTTCAAAGAATGACTATATTTCATTTAATTATCTTAAATATACCTTCAAACTTATGAGTATGAGTGATATTTACACTTATAAGTTCAAATAAACCTAAATTTGTAAAGAATCAACCAATCTTTGAGCAAAATTTCTATCACTAACCTCAAACATGTCAGATTGACAAAGCTTAAACTACCTTTGCAAAATTTTATTATGAATATTCAAATAATAGCTATATTTACCTAAATAATCCTTAATATTGGTCTAAAATGATGAATATGAGTGATATTTACACAATTAAGCAAATAAAAACATAATTCTATAAAGAATCAATTGATCTTTGAATAAAATTCACTAAAATTAGATAAGATACTTTAAATTCACAATGCTTAGCTAAAGGCCCTCCTGATAACACCAATGAAAATTGATTTTTGATGCATGAAAGTGTATCATAAGGTTTACATAGTGTTAATAAATGCTTCTCATTTTTGGATTCAAAGAATCTATTGCATGAGCTGTTGGTTTTGCTATTCTCGATATTTGTGGTGGAGTAGTGGCCAAGCTATATAACTATTAACAAAATAAAATGTAAGTGGTTTTTAGGAGAAACCATGGTCTTGAATATTATTTGTGAAATATTAAATTAATATTAACTAAGTATAGTGAATTATGATCAAAACCTAAAGCCTAAATCCTAATCTAGCATGAATATTTATAATGAAAACTAAACTATAGTGAATTGATCAAAATAAAGAGCAAATAGGAAGGATAGGGTAGAAATAAGGTAAATATTGATGATTTTTAGTCCAAAAATTATTACAAAGATTTAATTTCATATAAGACATACACCCAAACTAATATATGACATGAAATATCTAAAAACATAGATCTTATCATATACCATACAAATTTCTAAGGACAGTTGAAACAATACAAATAAGAAACCAAATTCAATTTAAGGATTTAATTCCATAGGAAAATTGCATAAGCACATCTTCAAAAAAATCAAAGAAAATAAAATGAATCTAAAGTCTTTCAATCAACCTAGCATAATCTCAAATTGACAACTTTGCATTAACATGTGCACATCTAGAATCCATAAAAATAATTCAAATTTGAACATTAAACTAGATATGTGAGGAATCAACCATGATTAAAAAGCACATAAACAAATACGAGATAATATTTGTATAATTACCTTGCTTACATTAATTTTATCCAAATTTACAAAATAATTTTCGCTCAAAACTCCCTCCTTTTTATAAATGATAATACCCCCTTTTATATAAGACCTTGAGGTATTCAATCAGTGATATCAAATGATAATTGAATAAGTGTCAAGGATAGCTATCCTTCTACAACATTATATAATTAGACACTTTACAGATGGACTAACCTATAAACAATGTGTGTTACAAGTTGCACATGCTTTTAAAAAATAGAATATTCTCTTTTCAAATGATATACATGTTTTGTTAAAAAAATATGTCAAGTCAATAATTTTGACTTTGAGAAGATCCTCTAGTTGTAGTTCTTTGATTTTTATATTTCATCTTCATTTCCTTATCATTTTTTTCATCAATCAGTCTAGAATTGATGATAGGATCCATGAATAGTTCTTTTTCTTGGTCTTCTAGGTCTTTCAAGTCTTTGTTAGCTCTGCCCATTACTTCCTTGATGCTTCTAGCATCACCAATATTATCCTTTGTATATAGTATCATGTCCAAGATTATTTTATTGTTTTCCATTGATGTGCCTTAGATTTTTCTCTTCACTTCTTGTATGAATTGATTATCCCTATGAAATCCTCATTAGTCATTAAGCTAATGGGACTGAGGGTAGTTGGGTCCTTGATCAAGTTCCCCAATATATGCACCATACAACTCTCTAATTTCTTGAAATCATTAAAAAGTACCTCCATGCCTTTGGACCATTTGTTCATATCCTCTATCTTTTTTATCAATATTACCATAGTCATATTTAAATGAGCTAGGCTAACTATTTTAAACTTAAGGATTTGATTCTCTATCAATATATTGATTTATTACTTTACCCTATTGCCTAAAGCCTACCATTAATTGACTTGTTTCATACCCATGGAATGTTACTTATTTAGTATGTCTTTCTTAGACCTTATAGCTTTTATAAAGATAAATGTGTCATAAATGATTACTTCAAACTTATTGATAATATCCCCTGGCACTGATAGGATAAACTGCTACTCTAAGTTATTCTTTTGATACTTTAGGCCTTTGATAGTAGCTTATAACATTTATGACTATGATTAATTATAGGTCATCCTTTTCAAAAATTATATCTTCACCTGGCATCTATCCTTTCTTTTGGGTCAAATGAGTTCAAGGTTCAACCTTTTGGTGTATAACTTCCTCAAAACCTTCCATGACTAGTGTCTCAGTAACCCTTTGCAAACCTATGGTATTTGGATCATGTCTTACTCTAAGGATTTAGCCACATGTGATATTGAGACCTTTGTTTTTAAATAGATCGATGATTGATCTTAAGTAGAAAGTGTCTTTGCTTCTTATTCTTTCAAGGCAATGATCCATGGTTTCAATTATTGATGCATGGAGATGTCACTAGCCTTGACCAGAGCCCATGAATGATATGCAGGTAAATTTTATAACCTTGGTTCATAAATGAACCATTCATGGATAGGTGGTCCATATAATATGTTTTAATCACTAAAAAAATTGATTTCATTCAAAGGAGGAGTGATAGTCACTTTAAGTTTTTTAGTTTTTGAGATAATGGCAGTTTCAGCTTTACTTTTAGGAGTGTCAATAACCATTAAGTCCAATGAATTACCTTATATTGTTTGACCTCTTTATCCTCTAAATTTTAATCTAACTCATATATCATAGATAACATTTTAAGTTCATATTCAATAGATTGATTGGGATCTATGATATCATATGAACCTCTTCTTAAGGTAACTCTTGTTTCATTGTCTTGGAAGATTCAGGAGTTGATACACTTGAATCAATTTCATTTGGTCTCTTCTCTTCTAGTCTATGCTCTATTTGTACTCCTATTTTGAGAAGCTTAGAACAACCAAAATTGATAAAATGATACTATCTTGGGCCTAATTGTCATCTATCTTCCATTTTTTGGTCCCTATTCAATCTAAACTTAGGCCTTATGTTATGCTCTTTCAATCTCCTAGTTAATTCAAAGTAAGATGATGCTTTAGTGTACATAATTTCAAATACACTAGGTTCATGATCATAAGTTACATTTAAAATAACCTTGATCTTTAAATGTTCTTTTACCCTCCCATAAGGGTCCCATTGTCTAAGATCATCAATTTTCAAATTGAAAGATAGTTTATACTTTGAGGTAGGTTCAATGTGATCCCACTATTTGAAACTGGTCTTGCCAATTATCATAGGAAAATTATGTAAGAGTTACTTTTTCTTGATTTTACAAATGTCATATATCCCATGGAATAATTGGTAGGATACTTCTTACCTACTACTTTATTAGGTACATGAACTACTAATTTGAGAGGAGCATTTTGGGTTCTTTCAATCCTTATGATTATACAATCAAGATATAACCATATGTCCCCCATTACTTCAATATATTTATTGATATAAGGGCTTACTCTCACCATAGGACTACTAGTTATAGCTTCACTTAATGTAGGGTAAACACAATAAAAAATAAATTAGATGTGTTCTCTATACTTATAGATGTGCAACTTTGAATAGTATTGGGATATAGTTTGGGTGACATTTGAAGACCATTCTCTTTGATTTGGGATCTTGTTGGTTGCACACAGGGCATCAAATAAATAAGACATCATGTAAAACTTAGTCCTCTTCTTATTCATGATTGCATATACCTATCTACTTAGGGAGATGTTGATTGTCTCACCTAATGGAGGAACCATTAAGTTTTCAATGATAAAATACACCATGGGTATCCATATTGGTTCTATATATACTATATTTTCACACCCATACAAATTTTTTAGCATGGTAATGACCATCCTAACTCCAGGTCTAAATTGACTAATGGGGATATTCTTAGCAGGATATATAATAACCTGCTTACCCACTTCTAACCACATATGTAGGGTATTTAGCATGTTATGATTCTTAGACCATGAATTAATGGAGGTTAGGTCAATTTGGGGATTAAGAAATTTATATTAAGACTCAAAGTCAATTTTTGATGTGTAAGCAATTTTCCTTAGATTATGTTCATTAATCAACATACCCTTGTCTATTTGAGCTTCTTTAAAAACTGGACCAAGAACATCAATACAATGAAGTACCTCCAGTTTAGCCATATCATAGTGTAGACCAGTCATTTAAATGGCCATAATGTCATCATAAAATCTCTTTGCTCAAAGGATATTCTCTTCTTCCTTGGTGATAATTGGCTAGTTATGAATTATCTAGAACAATTTAGAGCAATTTTTGTCCCCTATATTTAAAGATGTAGCTACAAACTCTGTGTCTTTGAACACTCAACCCTTGACATCTAAAGATAAATATAGTTTAACCTCTTGCTTTGAAACATGTTTATGGGTTGTCATTACTATAATCCCAATCAAATTATCCTTTTGAAAATGATAATCCAACTCTTCTCAGCTCAACATAATGAATTCATAGACAATCTAGGGTTTTTTGTAAACTCTAGAGATTTTTAGAGGTTTATACAAATCTTGAATGCTTAAAATAAAGTTAAAAATGTGTGCTTTAGTGACTTAGATTATATTTATATTGCACATTTATACCTTCTGCATACTCGGGTCCATAAGATGTTTTAGTATGACGTGTTTTGCCTATGTGTTACTACCATGTCATGCTATTTATATATTTAAAATGTGATTCTTATCATTTTTTGGATATGTGTCATTATTTCATGCCTCTTAAATCTTGATTCAATTCTCACTGTTGATCTTTTTTGGATCCTTCTGTCTTTGACTTCATTATGGGCCATTGATCCTCCTTCCAAATTTCCAAGATTTCAACACTTGGTAGCTCCATAGGCTCTTTGTGTACTTTAAAAATAGTTATCATTACTTGAATTCTCTTGCATTAGGTGAAAGACTCTCATTCAATATAAGATGTTTAAAATCTTGACTTTCCTTGCATGATTGATATATTAGATTCATGATCAAACACATATAGTTGATTTTATTACTTATTCATAAGATCAAGTGTGGGCCATTGATCTACTTGATCACTTACTAAGATTGTTACACTTGTCACTCTTGTATTACACTATAGGATCCTTGAGTTATTGACCTTTACTTGCCATTATATCTTTGATTTGTATCTAAGATCATGATACTTTTCATTCTCAAATTTTATTTTAGAATCCTTTGACACCTTGATTCTATGCTTTCCATCTGAGATCTATTACACTATTAACACACACCATCAACCTTTAGGTTTGACTTATTAACTCCATATTTGCCTACAGATTGTTGATATTCATTTCAAGCTCTTGAGATTTTTCCACTTGGTGATATTATGTTTAATTCATACTTATGAATAATTAAAATCAACAAAGTAAGGGTTTGGATACATAGAGACCTAGGATATATTTTATACTAAGGTTTTAGACATATTGATAAACACAATTAAAACTTAGGATAAAATCTAAACTAGGTCTAACATAAAATGATGCCTTGTAAATATAAGTCCATTTCAAAATAAAAATTAGGCTAAAACATTTAGAATAAGGTTCTAATTTCCATTTAAACATGGATTTAATCAATCAACTAAAGACTAAAGGTTATCAAAAAGGGTCAAGTTGATCACTAAACCATAAACCATGAATACTTTCTCATATTAATGAGGATTTATTGAACTTGAAACAGGGAAACATATGAATAAAATGTTAGAAACATCAAATAGAGTCAAAGAAAGCTTATGAACGAACATGCTGATGAAAGCTAAAGAAAAAGATGATATTCAATGGTGCATTTTGATCAATTTGAATGCATAATTTCTAACACAATTTTCAAAATTGAATAAGGGTCCTCATTTTTTAGAAATGAGGTATGTTGACCTCAACAAGTTTCAAAGGAAAGATAAGTAAAACAGGGAGCAAAGTATTAGACTGAAGGTGATTGCACATACATAAAACATATACATGCATAATTGTAATGATATAAGGAGATATAAATTTGCATAGTCTATATGGGAACTAACACATAACCAGAATAGTACCAATTATTTTAGGGGTCTCATTTTTATTGATAGCCTCTAGGTTGGGTTTGAGTTATAGTTTCCTAATGTGAGTAGTGATAGAGCATAAATAGAATATTTTTCAAAACACATGATGACTATTATGAGTGATATAAATAATAAAGATGCCAATTACCTCTCCCATATATTGATTTATCAAGTTCAATAGTCTAAGCGCAATATCTATCTTTCCATTTCTCAATTTAGATTAGGATATTATCACTATACTTTACACAATCTAAATTATCCCTAGTTTTACATTATTTAAATCACATTAATCCAAAATAAGTAAAACAAAAACTTAACAACTTATATATTTCAACAAGATGATATTTATTAACATAATATTTCATCATAATGTTCATATTTATGTTTAACATAACAATTCACCTTAACTTTGTGTTATTTTTATAGATAATATAATATATAGTTCGGGACTCATATTTTGAGTTGATTACATATATGATATTAAAAAATAAATGATAATGGAAATGTATAATTATTTTACTAATTTTTATTGTTTTGAAAATAAACTCTTACAAGGTTCCATATGCTCATAGACACTGCCTAGTCAAAGAATACATATGACTAGGTAAATACCAATGGTGTATCCCACATCATTTAGACACTCACACTAGAAATTATGTATACATATCAAATCAACCATATAATTGTACCTAAATAATAAAATTATGTATCTAAAATAATTTCATAGGTGTAAACTACATATATGTTGACCCTAGCGGTTGCTAGGATTGAAACATTAAGTATTTCTCAAGTGTAGTTAACTCAAAGTAAAATAAATATATCTAAACATTGGTAATTTATAGGATCAAGACTTAAAAATTTTATTCTATTAATTATTATCTAAAAAATTATGAATAATTTGAAATCTTTTAGGGTTGAAACCCTATTATTTCCTAGACAATAATGGATAAATCAAAAAGTGTAAGGGGTAAAACCCTATTTTTAAAGTTTTGATATTTTGTTTTATAATTATAACATATATAATGATTTATATTCTAAAGTATGATTTAAAATATTAAAAAAAAAAATTTTACACTATATTATGGGTGTGTTGTGTCATTTTATACTTATAGGGAGTGATGAATCTGAGAATGGGTTAAAAACAATGGTCATGTAATGCATTTTTTGAAATATGCACTTGAGTTAGTAATTGATTATTGTAAATATTTATATAGATATATTGCTAAATTTTAAACCCATATAAAATACAAACACCATAACTTGAATTTAAAATATTCTTAAAATTTTGAATTTAATAAATAAGAACAACTTTGAAGATTGTTTAGATTGAATGAATAATGTTGTTATTTTTTATTCCCTCTAATGATGAATGTTATCAATCTTATTCAAAGGATCTATACTTCTTGTAATTAAAATTTAAGGTGTGTTTTAGTTTTAGGGTATCATATGTGGATTTTATAAATTTTTATATTTACTAATGGATCATTAATATTTATATTATAATAAATTACAAATTCAATTAGGATCTCAAATATTCATATATAAATCTTTACTATGATAAAAAATGTTATGAAACTTTGTGCTCGCTAGGTAACTAGTATGCAATGAACAATGTTTAACATTGTAATTAATATAAAATTTCCATTATTAGGAATGTAGAAACCACTAGGTTCTAACAATATTAATGTCTAATGAGCACTCTTAGGAACCTAATAAAAAATATCAACACACTATAAAGTATGAAGTCTTCCCATCATTTAAATATATCTCTAGGTTCAATTTCACTAGATTGAATTTTAGACATTTGAAAGAACTATGTGTATAAAAACATTATTATTTGAGTTTTAAAGTCTATATATTTAAAATAATTGGAAAAACTAAAACTAAAAATGCAAAACCTTTCTCCTAGTAAGTAATACTTTTTTTAAATAGTAAACATAATGCAAAATTCATAAATAACAACATATATAACAAAATTTAAAAATAAATAATCTATATTGTATAATAATTATGAATCCAAATTTTATGCTTGTATTTATGACTCAAGACACATAAATATGGATTTATAATATCTGAATAATAATATTTATTTTCTTCCAAAAATTATTATCAATATTGTAGCCTACTAATTTGGATAAATAATAAATATTTCAAAAATTCATTTACTCACCTAGATATTATTGTTTATATTTTTTTCCTTTAATTTTTTATATTTTTTCCAAATATATAGACCTTTAAATATCTTATAGTAATATTGTTTACACACATTCTTTTTCCAAATATTTATATTTTTAAATTCAATTAATAAGATACACATCTAAGATATAATGAAATTAAATCTTAAGGGTAATAATGAAATGATAAACATTTAAGATATAAATAATAATGGAAGGAGCCTAATAGTTGGTAGGTCTTGATGAGATTAATTATATAATCAATCTAGTTGTAGACATATAAAATTGGACTTTGGTAATTTTAAAATATCAAATTTGACATACATGTACAATACACATATATTTGAATCTTGAGCACTTTGTTCCTCTATCAGTTTAACCATCTACTATCTTAGCCACTATTTATCCCTAAATTTAGATAAAGGGTTATCTAGGGTTAAGGGGTATTAGTTTATATTTTACACAAAGATGGTGAAATAACCTAATGAGTAGGCTAATTAATAGAAACTCAGTTAAATAATATTTTAAAGTTATATAATTGAGATTGCTAATAATAGTAAAGTATAACTATTGATAAATATTACAATAAAAGGGAATAATTGATACTTATCTAGTTTTATTATGCTCATGAAGGTTTTATCTAGAATAGGTTGGAAGTGGACTAGAAGGTAATCTTTGAATGGTCATTAAATTCTACGAATTTTATTTTTATGGCCTCAAACACTTGTATCAAATCTAGATGGTTGTGTCAATGCAAGTGTCTAACTTCGACACAGATGTTATATACAAAATATTAACTAGATCTAGATGTGACCAATTAGAGCCTTTTGGGATTAATATTTCCCTTTTTATGATGTATGCATATTATGTGCATATAATTTCTCTCTTTGTTAAATTATGAAGCCCTAGATTCCTCACCCTTAGAATGACTATAGAAAAAATGGGTTAGTGGGCTCACATTGTCAAGCTAATTAAAGAAACCCTATATAAATGGGTGTTACCTACATAGTTAATACTCCAAAAAGGGCCTCAAAATTATGTATTTATCCAATACATGTTGTCTTGTGTGTGTATCAAGATGTGGTGAATGATAAATAATGGCATGCACTGACCTAGCTTGTAACTTGGAAAATATGGATTATTGATTGATTTATGAATGGTTTATACTTTTGGAAGTATTTTTGATATAATTGATATGGAAATAGGAATGAATAGGGAGGTTTTTCTCACTTTAATGCTTTATTAAATGTTATTTTGTATCTCTTTATGTGATTTCTAGGTGATTGTTAGGTGAGTACTGAATAAGGGTTGATCTTGAATATATACCAATCACTTTTGAAAATATATTGCATTAAAACACTTAATTTGACCTTTAAGATGCATTTCATTTGAAAATTGGATGAATTTTTGGCACTGGACACTCTATAGTAAATTTGGACATTTGCATCAATGTAGGTGTCCACCTGAGATGCAAGTGTCCAGGAAGATAAAAAATAGGTATGGTCCAAAGATTGTAATGAAGGATAATAATCAAGTTTATAGTTTTTTAAATAATATAAAATGCCTAATAATCTTCATAAAAATGGCCAGATTAAGGGTTAAGTAATTAGGCACAAAGATATGGTGAACATAAGCCTTTAAACAATATTTAAGTCTATAACCAATTATACAACTATGATGGATATTTAAAATGAGTACAAGAATAGAGTACTACGCAAATTAGATTTTAGTATCTACATCCCCCCTTTTAATCTAGTAATGAAATTTCTAGTTTAAAGGAAATAAATACATACATGGGTGTGTATAACACACCTTTTCTTTGCATGAGCCCAACTTGAGTGCTTTTTTGGTGACTATAATAAAACTAAGATGGAGTTATAGTATATAATAGGTGTATGAAATCTAAAATTGAAATAATTTTAAATGCTTGAAAGTAGAAATAGAAAGGTTGGGATTACACCTATGTGATGATGCAACCATATTGCATTTTAGTAATTTCATTTGAAAGGATACCTCATTATGAAGCATTGAATTTGAGATTAGAACAATCTAAAATTGAAAGTGAATATATATAGACATTATATGGCACATGCCCAAAACCTTGATGTAAAGGTGAATTGAAACATGTCTATTGAGATTATTTCATCTCAATTATACAACCCAAACATGTGCATGATTTAGTGAATGTGATCAATTTAATGAAATAACAACATATATCTAGTGAGGGTGATTGATTTAATTAAATCCAACTTATAATTATGGAAAAGTTAGATTATTTAATTAATTATAACTTATAAGCTTCATAATATTGAATGATTGAATCAACTTAACCTTCTAAAAGTGAATTGACTACTTAAATAGATTAGGTCAATAATAGTCCATAAAAGTCCAACCTAGGTATAATAACAGTCCATAAAAATATTTTAAATAGGGAAGATGATTTTATTTTTTCAATTTTAGGTTCCCTTTGCATGGCATATTCACCTCATATATGTCTCAAGCTAAATATGGGTATATTAATAATATCAATGTATATAATGTTTCCACAAATGTGTATCTAAATCATATACTATGAAATATGGTGAATTTAAAATAAGGGCAAGTGTGGAGAATCTGAGAACTAGTGTAAATGTGGATAACATGCTTACATAACATGTCCCCACTATAATTTGGAGATGTTGAGTAATTAATAAGTGTAGATTTCATGCCTTTTTGACATGCTCCCTAATAAAATATGAAACTATAAAAGTGTGGAATCCATGCCTCTATGACATTCCTCCATTTATATGCCCCCCTTTTCATGTGAGAGAAGTATAATCTTATAGTTACCCTACCCAAAAAAGATAAAATAACTATATAATGTGAGTATGTATCATGTAACATATAATGGTAACATTTCTATGTAGATATAACATTGAAGCACACATTATGTGATCACATCAAATCTTAATATGCATGATATAGATTATGGAAACATATAGAGAATAAAAATATAAGCTCAACAAGCAAATAAACACACACATAAGATCAATCAAAAGTAAAACAATATGAAAATGGTCTAAGGAAAATTCATATAAGGGGAAGTTTCAAATGCTACATAATTGAATGGACATGACTTAATAAAATGTTCATAAAACATAGAATGACATATTTAAATGTCCACATAAAACAAACAATGACATTCAAATATGTAAATAGGCAAGAACAAGAATGATGGAAATAATCAATAAAACATATTAAAATGATCCAATAATAAATATAATGAAAGATAATAACAAGGAACACACTCAAATAAGAGCTAAAATAGTAAATTAGGATAAATATAAGCAACCAACATGAACCTAGCATACTAGTTCCTAAACATATGTGTTTTCAAAATGTTAAAGTACATAACATATCAAGTACACTATGAAAGGTATAAGTATGTATATTGGAATGTGTAAGTATATATGATCAAACATGATAATGGAAATTGATCATAGAAAAATGCAACCTGGGTGTATCATGATGAAAGAAGCATATGCCCCAACATACTTTAGATGTGAGTAGAGGGAAATATCAACATCTATATGTGCATATATAATGTACCTCAATATACTTGTATCACATTCAAATGAAGTGTGAGACACATGTTTATATAAAAAGGAATTATATTTTATATAATAACATAGATTAACAACAAATGTCTAAGAAATAGTACAACTAGGAACATGCTAAAAGTTTTTGGTATTTTTTATTTATTTGAATGTTTTTGGTATTTTGGAATATTTGTTTTTTGGATTTTTTTAAAAAGGATTTATCTATCCAATTATACCATATAATATGTGCTCATATGGAAGTGGTTTGAACACTATATATTCCATATAAAGCTGATGGTGCCTTCAATTAACATGTGTAGGTGTAATAATTGATGTTGTAGGCTTTATAATAATATGCATATGTATTATAGGACTCTGCAGTCTTAAAGAGGTAATAGAAGGAGTAAGGGTTAATTGAACCCATAGTTTATGCTTTATGGTGTATTTGGTTTCAAATGGGTGTGTGTTCTTATTTGAAAATTATTTTAGTTACATTTGTTTATATAATAATTATTTTGGGTATGGTAAGTTTGTATAGTAGTATGGTAAGGCATTAATTTAGTAATATAGTAAGAATGAGGCAATCACTATACACCATGAAATCTAGTTGGGAATAATAAATATTGAATATAATGATAACTTGGTAATTGAGATTCTAATTTTATTTTTTTTAGTGAAACTAATGAATATATAGACATATCATGTGTATCTATCTGATCTATAGCTATACATGTCAATTTTGGTACCTAAATCTTCTTTGTAAATATATGAGTATGTTCTACCAAACATTTATCCATGTATTATACATATATCCCTATATTAAGAGAATAATAAACCAATGGTTCCTTGATAGGATTAGTGTGGGAGAGATTAGTTTTGATAGAGGGTACATTAGGAGAAGGACTTCGACTGGTGGTTAAATTTTGTGAATGTAGATGGACCACATGTTCCTTATAAGGATCAACATGGGATGTATCTACCCTCTTAGGATAACCTATAGAATAAGTAGGGGAAAGATACATTTTTGATTCTTTCTTAAACTCTATAACTCCTTTGTCTACAAACTATGTAAGATTTTGCTTCAGAGAAAAAATAATCATTGTATTAATGCCCATTAATACCATGTTAAGTGAAAAAGGGTTATCCTTTCACATTTTTAAATATTTGTTGTGGATGGTAGTAATTTAGAGGAAGAGTAATCAACTGTTTATCTAATAGTGTATGTAATATGTCATGTGGTCTATCTTTTAGCTTATCAAGCTAAATTGGTTTCCTCTTAGTAGAGGTATATGTATTAACTGTAGGAGGTATAATGTGTGTGGATTATTTTCCTATGTGTAAAAAATTTAGTCATTGTTCATTGGTATACACTTCTGATTTATAATAAGGTATTTGAGGGGGCTTATGACCCTTCTTATTTTTTTTATGTTACGTGGTAGGAATCGTTTGTACCATGTTTACCTTTAGGTGAAGAAACATATGATATGATATTAGTATTTTTTAAGAAACATGCATATTTATGCACATCAAAATATAAAGTATCAAAATAAGTAATGGGATTGTGTAATGTTCTTTCTCTAAGTGGATAAATAAAACTCATACTAAATATAAATTTTGCTTCCAAATTCAAGGGTTATAGTTCAAAGAATAAAAAATATCTTTGAATGGAATAACATAGTCTTGAATAGGTTCATCCTCATTTTGAGTTAGGTTTCTCAAATATTCTAATGGTATCTTTGGTAGTTTGTGTTTATGAAAATGAAATAAAAATACACCCTCAAGCTTTTTGAATATTTATATGAACCCATCAGGGAGTCTATAGAACCAACTAAGAGCTTCCTTAGTTAATATCCTATGGAAAGCTTTTAATAATAAGCATCCATATTTTTACTAATGGTAAAAAAAGTGTATATACTATTTAAAATTATTTTTAGGATCTAATTTTCCATCAAAGGTGGAAAATAAAGACATGATAAAATTATTAGAATAAAGAAATTTAAAGACATTTCAAGTAAGGGGTTGTTCCACCAAGATATTATCATTAAATTTAGACTCATGGGATTTTTTTTTTAATTTGATAAGAACCATTTGTTATTGAATATATCTTATGGTAGTCATCATAGATATAATATAAATATGATATATTGGTAAAGAGATGAAATAAGTTTTTATAGGTTATACTTTAGTATCCATATGAATGATAGTAATAATAGGCTATTTACCACCATCTTTGCATTCTAAGATAAGATCATCATGTGGTTTTAAAGCATTAGGTAAATTAAAATACATTTTAAATAATGGTTTAATATATTCAATTATATAAATTTGGATTTCATGAAGGTTGAAACAACTATCATGGGAAAGGGCTTGATTACTTAAACGTTTATTACTTGCAAGAGGAATTCAATATGCACTTTCATTATTTTCATATAGAATTAGAACATGGTTTTCAGAAGATAATGTAAAATAAGAATGAGGAATATTCTCTATTTTTATTGAAATATCATCACAAGGAGAAAAAATTAAAGTTTCACTTTTTATTTTAAATTAAAAAGATAAATGAGTAGAAGATGAAATATCACTTTCTAGTTTAGATACATCATTTTCATATGATAAAGGAAAACTAATATAATTATCATTTGAATCTTGAGTTTTATTATTGATACTTGAATTTGGAAATTATTTAATTAGGAAAACTTTGGCAAAGATTTTTTATTGTTTATCTTGAATTTGAAGAAGAGTAGAGGAACACATGTGTACACCACTTTAGATAGTATTATCATTTTGATATTTCAAGTCTAATAAAATATGAAGAGAATTAGTACATGAATTTGTATCATTGATATATATAGAGAAAACTAATTTCACTATTGTCATTTGAGTGATCTAAAGATGAAAATATTTTAAACATTATTAATAATTTAGAAAGAAGGCAAACATTAATCCTTTTCAACATGTTCATAATTAGAAGGAGAGGACGTGAATTGTGTTATGCATGATAAATTGATATTTTAAACATAATGAATGATAATTTTTTGAATGTTTATTGTATCATAATTATGTGATGCACTAAAAAAGTTTATCTTATTTAACTTTTTGGGAATTTTATCCTTGGATGTAAAAAAAATCAGAGAACTAGTCTCCTCATATTTGAATTCAAGATGGATATAATCACACTCATAACCATGTGAATGTATATTATGAGTATCCACATATTCATTTAGACTTACATTTTCATCATTAGTTTTTTAATTTTCATAGTTATAAGCAAAGGATGAGGATTGAGTAATTTTTATAGATGTCATAAGATCCTCATATGCAATAGATTGGTCATTAAGAATATTAAACCAATGATAAAAAAATGGGGTTTCTTAGGGATTTTAGTAGAATTAAACATGTTGAGGAGGGAGAAAAATTGGGATTCAAACACATAGAGGATAATAACAATGCCTAAGGAAAAAATAGAAGCAAACATTACTTAAGTTGTGCCCATATAATAAATTAGATCTAAAATATAAATATTATAATCTAAAACTAAATTTTTGTAAAAGGAAAATTATAATAAAAAAATTAAGTTTTGTTTTAAATAAGAAAAAAATGGGTTCCCCAAAATTTTAACCTTAAATTTAGATAAGGGGGTTATCTAGGGTTAAGGGGTATTAGATTAATTTTTAAAAAAGGATGGTGAACTAACCTAATGAGTGTGATAATTAATAAAAACTCAGAGAAATAATATTATGAAGTTATACAACTAATATTGATAAAAATAACAAAGTAAAACTATTGATGGATATTGAAATAAAAGGGAATAATTGATACTTAGCTAATTTACTTTGCTCATGTAGGTCTGATCTAGAATAGGATGGAAGTGGACTCAAAGATGATCCTAAAACAATCTTCCAATTTTGAAAATAATATTTATGTGGCTTCAGTCAATTATGTTAGACTTGGATAGTTGCATAAACATAGGTGTCTTATACATAATACTAAATGGATCTAGATGTGACCAACTAGAAACTTATGGGTTGTCTATCACTTTTATTATAATGTATGCAGTCGCAAAAATAAGTTGTCACTCTTTGTGAAATGATCAAACCCTAGATTCCTCACACTTATAGTGACTTCAATAAAAATGGGTTGGTGGACTCATAGTGTCGAGTTGACCCAATGACCCCTCTATCAATGGGCACTACCTACATATCTAATACTTTGAAGAGGGCCTCAAACTTATGTAGTTCTCCCCTACGTGTTGAATTATATGTGTATAAAGATGAAACATGTGATAAGTAATGACATGTAGTGACCTAGCTTATAAATTAGATAATATTACTCATGGAATACTCTTTAAATGATTCAAAACTATGGAAGTACTACTCCTGTGAATGATATGAAAATAGGGAATAGGGTAGTTTTTCTCACTTGAATGCTTGATTTAATATTCCTTGGTATCTCTATATGTGATTTTAAAGTGATTTTTAGGTGAGTAATGAATGGGAGTTGATCTTGTATATATACCAATACATTTTTAAAATATCATTAAAGAACTTAGGTTGACCTTTAGGTTATGCTTCATTTCAAAATTGGATAAATTTTTGGCACTAGACACTTTGTAGGAAAGTTGGTCACTTGCATCAATGTAGGTGTCCACATCATATGCAAGTGTTTAGGAAGTTAGAAAATAGGGATAGGTCTAAAATTGGTAGTGAAGGATAATAATTAAGTGTATAGATTTTGCATAGTATATAAGATTTGGTCATCTGAATTATAATTTTCAAATTAAGAGATAAGTAATTAGGCACAAAGAGATCGTGAACACAAGCCTTTTAAGAACATACATGTCTATAGATCAAAGGTAAAAAAATATGGATGTTTTCCAATTATAAAAGACTACAATACTACATAAATAATATTTTAGTATCTAAAACCATCTATATATTCCATACACAATTATTTAGGCTTAACTTGGTCTATAAAAGAACAAATTTAGAATCCAAGATATTAATTATCTATACCTCATAGCCTTATTTTTCACTTCTAGGAAAGTACTGATAAACCCAAATAGTGTCACTTACCATAGGTGTCTCCCTCTACTAGCATTGTCTAGGGTCCCTCAATTTCTATTTTTCAAATGGGAAAGTCTCTATTAGGTTAGACTATACTTGTTTCATGGGTTGGTAATCATGAAAAATTAATGAAGAGTCACCTATTTATACATATCACCTCTAATGTTATTATTCACTTGAGCATCACTTTTAAAACATATAAATCTCTTGGAATATTATTCAAAATGAATATACACATATAAAATCTTCAAGGAACAACCCTAGATTAGTCCATAGATCCAAATATAAATATGAAAAGTCAAAGTTGCATGGTGTAAAGTATCAAAGACTAAAATATGGAACTACACTCTAGATTATTCTTGATTTTTCACTCACATACATAAGCAGGTTAACAATGTGTGTTTTGAGCCCTCTTCAAATTATTTAAATGTATGCAATGCTAAACCATTAAATGAAGATTGACAAGGGATATCTAAACAAAATATTAAGTATTTTCTAAAGACATTTTTTCCTATCAAGCATAGTGAGGGTTTATATGATAAGACACAAAATAAATATTATTACACATGATCAAGGAAGTTTACACATATATAAATAAATTATAGGTGTAATCATAGGGATACCAAAAGTTTTAGACCTAAATTACGCTCAGAGATATTGACATTAAACTATGATAGTGATGGCTATTATAAGTATTTGAATTTTCCAAAAATGTCTAGGTAGGTTTTTATTCCTTGTTTAATATGTGAGCATTTGATAAAACACATGTATAAAATTTTTAGAACCTATGGAATATTATATGAGTGATAGATAATAAAAAATATCCAAGTACATCAACCTTCTCTTTTCTTGTCATTTATAAATCAAATAGTCACAATATCAATTAGCTCCTTTCAATTTAGACTATTATAATTATCACCAAATTTTTTGTAATTAGAATTAGTACATAGTTTCCATTATTTTATATATCCTAGGTGTAAAATAATTTTTTTTTGGTGAATGTTATTATTGATTTGAGTATAAAAACCCTAGGTTTCATTTTACATTAGGTCTTCAAAAATTTCTTAAGGTTTTCCCCTATTATAGTTTAAATTTTAGGTTTATTTTTTTATTTCCCCTTATTTCATTAATAAACCTAAATTTTATCTTTTTAATTAGTTTCCTTAGTGATTTAATGAACACATTCTATGCCATCTAATAAAGATAGATATCTTATACTTGTACATTGAAGTGCTATATTAAATGGTATTGCAATTGATCGTATTCAAATTCCTTTGACTCAATCATGTGTTTGTGTTCCAATTACAATGGTGTAAATTTATGAATTGCATGCTATTTCTTCTCTTTATACATTTATAGTGAACATATAGATGCATATGTACATGTTTTTAATGAATATATTCTTGAAATTAAATTTTTTCATCAAGATAATATCGAACATTATGCTAAATATCATGGTAATATACATCTTTTTGAGCTTAAGGGTATATATACTAAACAATTAGAAACACTTAAATTATTTAAAAAAAAAATATTAAAAAGCATAAGGACATATGTTTTCTTGAATGTTATCCTATAGGCTAAAAATTTAAGGAAATTGTAGATACTTAAAATATGGTCATAAGTAGTTAACAATGTTAATTATTGACATATCTTGAACCATTTGATTTACACTAAAATATATGATATTATTTTCCATTCCTCTATCCATTTATTTGTATGTGGGATTGACCTCTTTGTTTTATTTCATTACTACACAATTATTTCCACATCATTGCTCAAACCACTTTAGATCACTCTCAAACTAATTTTGTCCTTAGGACAACTGTTCCTAATTTTTTACAAGTATGCTTCTATGGACTTGTACAATTATTGTGACCCTATCCCCACTCCATTTAATAACTAGTTTCTAAAATTTAAAATATCCATATAATTTATTTGCATGTTTCACAAGTTGAATTAATTAAATTATTCAATTAGACTCCTATAATACAAAGAAGAGGTCATTCATTACAACTCGATCTTCCTAGATCTTGGCACTATTTATTGGGCACTTATACACTACAAAGCATTAAGAAAATTTTCCCCTATTTTCCAAAATTCAATATCAATCACTAGGTGTAGTCACAAACCAAGTCTAAGGCATTTCAAATTAAGTCATAGTAAACATTTTCCAATATCAAAGACACATTATTAGATACAAGAATATATTGAAGGAACACAATTGTAAAGTCACACTAGTTGGGAGAACTAAATGTGTATTTATTCCCACTTTAAATTATTTATATACATATGAAATATTTAATCATTGACATGGGTGATTGGGGTTAATTTAGCCCATCAATCTTACCCTTTATTTTTATAGGTTTCTATCTCTCACAAGTACACTTAAGGTTTTCAAGGTAAGTAATAGGAAAATAAAGGCTTCTGAATGAAATTAATAAGATTATAATGTATAAAATTTCTTAGTAGAAATACGTGTAGGTGGTGAAATAATAATAGTTTTATCATTTCATATTACATAAATCTATAGTCAATAAACAAGGATGCACAACATTATTATCCAAAGAACACAAACTTATCTAGATATAGTCATAGACTTGTTGATATAGTTTAAATGCTTAATATAATATCAATGAGGTAACCTATAAAATTTTAGGATCTCAATGGAGATAAATTCCACTCTAAGGCATGAGATGTAGGTATGGGTTGAATAATTAGGTGATTGAATAACAAGTTAAGCATGCAGGTTATTCAACCAAGTGTGATGGGTGAGTGAAACCTAGAATAAAGTTAAAACCTAGTTGAGTTGGATGGATGAAACTTATGATAAAGTGGGTATATATAAAAAAACTCAAAAATATGGAAAGGTAGGGCAAAAAATAAGGTTTTGTGATTTCAAATGGATTACTTTTAGGATGGTATCTTTATGGATAAGTGTCTTAATAGTAGTGTTTATAGATAGTATCTATTACACACACACATGTAAAAATAACAGGGAATTTTGGGGAAGAAATAATATAGTAAACTTTGAGGTATTAGTTAAATATTTCTTCTATTTAGAGTAGCTATTGCACACCCTTATTTAGAATATTATAGCTCAGACTACAGGGGTATCTAAGGTAACTATTACTCACATATATAAGGCTATATCAAGAAAAAAACACTTTTGTACACTTAGAGAATTTGAAATAATTAACCTAATTGAATAAATCAATGATATTTGATAATTATCTAATATTTATTACACATCTTCAATCGACATAAAACAATAACAACAAAAAGGAAATTTGCATAATTTTTGTACACTTCAAATTATTGAATCAAATGACCAAGAAAGTAAACATAATTAATCACATAGAATTGGAATAGAAAAACATCAAGATGGTTACATGACAATCAGAAGACTTCTTCCTATATTGATAAATTTTCCAACCCTTAAAAACAAGAGGATTACAAATATAAATAGTTTTGGGAGGGGTTGCCTCATCCTCCCAATCCATGAAATAGTCTAAAATTACATTTCAATGATAATTATAAAGATATTTATAATTAATGCAAGTTTTGCATGCATGTCTAAAGTTATTCAAAAGTAATTCTTTTGAATTAGACTCATTCTTACAAAGATATTCAATGTGTGCATGTTTACAAAACTATTCAATCAACTAATATATGTCTTAATTAAATTATCAATTTACATGAAAAATACATATAAAAACAACTAAATAAAATAAGGTTTATTAGTTGATGGTGACTAAATGGTTGAAATGAAAGTCATTATAAGGACTATAGTAGAAGGTGTAGTTGACCTAGAAGACCCAACCATAGCTTATTTATTTGATTCTAACTCTTGGTAGTGCTTGTATTCAACATTGTATTGAAAACTTATTGAATTTATGTTTAAAAGTGAGGGTATATGCACCTTGGTGACCTAAGATAACAAACATGCATGATCCATCTTGGTGGCTCTAAATTCCACTTGAAATATCTCCACTTTAGTGACCTTCTTCCTAGTAAAGCCTAGTTCTTGTTTAATTTCTTCTAGTGTACATACTTGAAGCCTTTTCTTAAAATGGGTTGATTATTGATATAGTAGCTAATAAAAACTTTCCCTGCTTATTAATTTTCCTGAGGGGTCTAGGGCCTAAGATAAATTCAACTCATATAAAAGTTGTATCACTTATTTTTCTTACTCTGTCAATTTAGGAATCAGGGATTACATGATTGATAACCACTCTCTAACTTATAATGTCCTAATGACCACCATATTGAGAGAATTGGATGCTTTTAATAGTGTCATGAAATCAAAATGGCTATAAGCCTCATTAGTTTTATATAATACAAGGAAATTTAACTTATTTTCATCTTCTTTCAAATAATTAAATAATTTGACCATTTAAACTATGTGAGGGGACAATTCATCCCTCATTGAACCAACAATATCCAAAATATTATAAATCCTAATAGCAATGTTTTTCACATCACTTTTAATCTCCCTAAGAACATGGATAATTATCTACTATTCTCTTACCTATTCCATCTCTTATCATAACTCTTGCTTAGCTTCATATTCACCCTCACGAAGTTATATTAGTGCCTCTATATTTGCCTACATATAGGCTTTGAAATCCTCATTATACAGAGACTAACCAAGTCTCCTAGTCTTTCTCCTTGATAATGAGAACACATCATTCCTTTCCTACAAGACTAAGCCTCTACTAGAGTCATCTTCTATATTCCTCTTCCTGACCCTTTGTATTGTATTCATTGATTTGTTAAAAATAGAGCTCATAGTGGGGAGTTTAGTTATTATAATTTTGGGTCTTTGGGAGGCTTAGGATTCTAGGTCCATAATCAATTGGGGAATTACCAACTATGTAACATCTACTGATTAAGTGTCCTCAATAATGGTCATTATCAAAACATCCCTTGAAGACTACAATAGTGCCTCTACATGTAATGGGTCTAGTAATGATGTATAAATGATTTTAGACTAGTCTACATTTCTAAACTGAGGCATTAGATGAATAATATAAGTGGGATTCTTCTTCTTAGATTTGGTAGAGGGAGTAATAGAAGTAGTCTGGGTTATGGTGGAGGAAAGCATATGTAATCCCAATTGAGTAGAAGATACATGAAATTGGGAATTATCAAGGGATCCCCTAGTCTTCATAAAATGTACCTTCTTAGACTTAGGGGGAGTAGAGGAAATTATAATTGAAGTAATAGTAGAGGAGGCAGAAATAGCTGGCATAATAGAAATCATAAGAGTTAAAGAAATACTCTCAAAAAATGAAGCAATAATATTGGTAGGAATAATAGTAACACTAGAAGAAATTAGGATTGAAGAGTCAAAAGCAAAAATAATAACAATAGGAGCCAATGAAATGAAATAAATAGGAGAGGCAATATAAACCTTAAGGACTAAAGAAATAATAGGCACTAAGGTAGTTATAGGAGCAATGTCCTCACCTAATTTGTAGACCTTTATTGGTTCTTTCTCTTTGGTCCTTTAAGACTCAATATTTTGGCCTTTTTCATCTCCTTGTCCTCATCCTCAGGATTAGGTCCTTATTGTATTAGTGTCTCAACAACTATGTCCATAGGGTCCCTGAGAACTCTAGGTTTCTTTTTGTAGAAAATTGTTGACTTTTAAACCAAGGGAGAATCCTATTGAGTGGAAGTGGGTGTGATGCTCATAATTTTAGTAGTTGAAGCTAAGGATGTAATATGGAGTATATAATATTTGAAATAAAAAAAATTAATGCAAATTAGTTCTTCATCTCTCCTAAAAGAACTTGCATTATCAAAAATTTCTTCCACTTCTTGCTCTAACTTGAAAGTTGTCATTAGAATTGGTGGTGTCTAAGATGGACCTTATTGTGAGTAAATTGACACCAAAATGGTCTCCTCCACACCTTTCTCTTGCTTCATAGATATCATCACAATAGGTGATGGTCTAGAGGAGGTTACTTGGTCTTGTGGTTATTAATAATGTTGAGAGGTCTAATAATCTATAGTTAACCATCCACCTGGAGGTGGAAGCCTAGTATGTGCCTATGTAATTATTATAGAGGGATATGTAGAGATATATCTCAAAATATCCTTTATTAGTCAATCTAATTTTTATCTTTCCATAACCTCAACATCATATTTTGCATTCAAAGAAATGAAATCATGTTCATATGGTTCATGATGCTATGGGGTGATGAAACCTTGGATGTGCTTCTGAATTAGGTCATGAGGATCCCAATAACTATGTGGAAAAATCACCAACAAATAGTATTCCCTAGATTTACCAACTTCTCTAGAATGTTTTCTATTAGCATAACACATTTGGCTAATCATTAAATAAGATCCATAAAACATGGCCTTGTTATTTTCTTCTTCAAACCCTCATTAATTCTCCACCAAATATAGTAATTTCTCTCATATTTATCTTTTTTTTTGAGGACATACTTTGTGAAGTGCAAAGGATCAACCATTTTCCCCATCACCATGATTACTTTGTAGTCAAGATAGAGCCATAATTTCCCCTTAGCCCTAGCATTTTGATATTACTTTATGAAAATATGAGCAAGGGTTCCTCATGAATTTCCCTCTAAACTTTAGGGTAAATGTTATTAGTAATTCTAACTATATTCCATATATTCATAGATGTGGAGGAAGAAAAAGAAGTTGCATACCCAATTTTTAATGCAATATGGGGATGGGATCTAGAGAGCCATTATACCTAGAATATTATGGGGATGTATATTATGTGGAGTCTTTAATTATTTGCTTGCTTTTTGGAAGTAATTCATGTAGGAACACATATAGCTAGAGATTCAAACTCTCTTGTGTATGAAAATTATCTTGAGGTCTTAATTAATCAATATTCATGATGTATTTTTATAATTCACTCATATAACATTGAGTATAAAACTTTAATTCTAGTTCATGTGCCATTGATGTCCAACATCTCCAAGCTTGTTTTACTCATTCAATTCAAACTTTGCCACTTTACTTTGGTGGGTATGCCACATAGGATTTCTATAACTTTAGATAAATTCCATGATATATCCTTGGACATGTGTCAAATTTTCACTATTTTTGTGCAAAATAAATTACACCATGTAGCATGCCTTTAGAATTTAGGTGTCACACTTTGTGTTGAGACTGCGCTAGACAATTCTTGAAATGCTCCAAATATGTGAAACACAAAGGTTAAGGTTACAATGAACAAAATATCCAAAAAAAAATTTTAAGAACACTTTTTTTAAACATAACCTAAAAAATGTAAATTCTAAACAAAACTTGCAACATGTAGGATATACGAAGGCAAAATCATGACAAAATATGCAAACACAAGTTACAAAAAAAATGTCACAACATAGATGTTAAAAATCAAATTTATAAACAAAAATTATAAATAAAATATGTGAATAACGAAATGATGAAATCCACAACTATAAATAACCAAGAGTTACAAACACATCCTCTGAAGTGTAAAATATGCAAAGCCAAAATAAATTGTGAAGGTGTGACGACT
This sequence comes from Torreya grandis, assembly GCA_037957365.1. Lineage (NCBI taxonomy): Eukaryota > Viridiplantae > Streptophyta > Pinopsida > Cupressales > Taxaceae > Torreya > Torreya grandis. The sequence goes on from JARHVA010000553.1 coordinate 1,726,369, forward strand.
CGAAAGTTTGGATATGTTGAAGTACATGAGAAATGTTATGATTAATAAAACCTATGATGAATAAAACCTAAAAATATAAAATTTTAAGTCCTAAAAAATGAAATTCACAATTTGTAAAGTGAAAAATATGCAAAGTATGAATGCAAAAACATGTATATATGCAAAATTATCAAAGACCATTAATAGGTTAGTATGAATAAATCATATAATGAAATACTAGATAACAAAAAAATGCCCATTCCATTTATATTAAATATTAGTCATCCACATAAATAATAATAAATTTTAACTTTAACTTAATTAATACACATATAAATGGTGATGAAAAGAATTTTTAATGAAAATCTAGACCTTTCATACTTTTAATTGGTCTTTATTCAAAAAAGAAAGAATGGGGTGTGTTAAGTACAACCAGACTCTTTTTATAAACCTTAGATATCATAGGATTTTTTTAATCCTATTATCCATAGATACCTACTAAAATCAACCAAAAACTATAAGTTGTTAAGTATCTTACTCTTGGTTGTACTTACTATATTTAGCAAATGTCAATTGTTAATCAATTTAAATTTATTTATACTTTACATTCATATTTCTGATTGAATGCCTTATAGGAAAATCTAAATTATGTTTCAATGTTTTATGCATATTAAATATTATTAATTATAAAATAAGGTAAAATATATCAGTGAACTCATTTATTTTCTTGAACATTGATTTTCTAATTTTTATCCTAGGTTTTTGTGTTGAATTCATGATTCCCATACAGTAAAGATAAATCTAGTCATCCTTTGTAGGATTTGATTTAAAACTACTCTAGGATCTCTTTCACATAGGGGTTTGTATTGGATTCCTAATTCCCATGAAAAAAATATTTTCTTATATTGATTTTCAATTTATTTTCCTTTTAATTACTTTCTAGAACTATGTTTTGGCAGTTGTAAAACTCATAGGAGCTATCATTTTAGGAAAAGAGGTCATAAATTTTTACCTAGGATATGGTGTGAGGGGTAAAGATATAATAATCAAGCCATTAGACAAAATTATATATGTACTTTATCTTCCACTTACCTAACATATATATTGGAAGTGTACATGGTTTTGATTTTTGACCATAGGAAACCTTTCAACTGTTTGGTTTTATAGTGCATCGATAAGCGGTTATCCCCAATAAGATAATTCAAAATACCTCAAAGAATAGATAATGTGTCCATGATACAATGGAATATTTAGTAGTCAATGGCACTTTTAGCCTTGTTTAATATTTATGACTGGGATCAATATATTTGAGAGTGTATAAATTAAACACTCCTAGATTAGTATACCCTAATTCCATTTGAGAATTCAAAGTTTAAAAATTAAATCATGGATATAATGAATGGATTTTTATTATATGTTTTGATCCAACTCATAATGTTAATCATCACATATTATGTTATTTTTTGAGGTGTCTTTTGGATTTACTATATATTTTCAAGGATCAAATTCAAATGTAATAAAAATGTAAAAATGAATAATGTACAATCTTAAGCCATCCTCAAATAATATTATTGAAATATCAACTCCAACCTATTACCTATCACCACTATCCACCAAAGACTAGATATGACTCTTTTTTTTATCCTAATCTCTCTATGGGTTATTCAAATCATATTATGCACTCTATTGATGGAATTATCATGACTATTAAGACTAATAAAGTTAATATAGAGAAATTTGATGAAATTAATGATAAATAATTCACCAAATATATTAATGCCAATACCCATAGGATTAATAGATTAATACACATTTAAAGAGATGAATAAAATAAATTGGCTTAGGCTTCTACATTATAAAAATAATATGATCCTTCCATGATCTTAATCACCCCTTTCAAGCTAATACTTCCACTTCAAGTGTTCCACTTTATACTATTGATTCTATTCTTATATCAACACCTTTAGTTATATATTTGACATTATCCCTAGGTATGGAGGTACCACAAGTCTTAAAAAACATTAATATGCCTATTTATACACATGTATCATACACACATCCTTTTATTACTATGCATGGTCCATCACTAACCTCACCTAATGCATGTTTCCTTGAGTAGTCTATTACAACCTTACATGCTAAGGTGTTACAAATAGATCAAGGTGTATCTAGAGATATAAATTAAAATGATTCCCATTTTTAATTTATAATCCTTTGGAACTTGAGATAACATCTTACCCATTATTATCAAGATTTGTAACTCCTAAACTTCCACTTTATGAAGATAAAAATGATCCCAAACAACATCTTTGATCATTTCATGTAGAATGTTTAGATTATACATATAATGAAATATTATTAACCAATATATTTACAAAAATACTCAAAATATTATTATTTTTGATGGTTATATGATCATCCACAATAATTAGTTAAAGAATTCAACCCTATCATAGATAAATTTTTATCACATTTGTCTATTAATATTGATGAAATTTTATGTTATGTGCAAATTACTAAACTCATATAAGGATTTAATGATCCAATACGTAAATATGTTATTTGAAACAAATATATTATAGCTAATATGACCAATTATATATTAGATAATGAGTTACAAGATATATTCACACAAAGTTTTCTAGCACCACTTCATAAGTCTATCATGTTTGAAAAATTAAAATATTTTGATGAGTTATGCCATACAATGGAAGAATGAGAAGTCAAGATCATAGCTTTGAAAAAATTTAATTATGCACAAAATGATTCACTAATTTAAATGATAAATTACAAATCAAACCAAGCTACAAGGTCAAATGTAATGAAATCAAGAATGTAGAAAAAGTAATAGTCACTTCAGTATCAAAACAAATGCATAATATTTAGTTAAAAAATACACCAAGGAGGAAATTTTAATGTTTACCATCACCACCTCATATATTTAACATAATTTAATTTAATCTAATCTCATATCTCAAATTATACCATTAGATGTTGATATGAGTAATCCTCAACATAAGGGATTCAAAAATAACACATATTGTGACCATCATAGATGTATTGGACATTATACAAACAAGTGATACAAGCTAAGACATAAGATGCATGATATTATTGATGAAAATACTATTAATTTAATCACACCCATAAAGGAGGCTATAATACAAAAAAATAAAAAATAAAAATATTCAATAATCTAATTTCAAACCATAGAATAATAAAAACTAAGGATAATTTAGAGGAACACCATGTGTACACTGTGCATTCTCCTCTTATGACATATAAACATAAAATAAATGTTATTATTAGTATAGTTAAAATCACATTAACATGATTTCATATGATCACATTTTATGATAATGAGATTTTTGATGATGATTCATATAAACATGCGCTCTTTATTCAAGTTTATATCAACAAAAAACACATATACAATGTCATGATCGACAATGGGTGAAGTGAAAATGTATGTATAATGATATTTATTTTCACTCTTGGATACACATAATAATATTTAAAATATACATAAAAATTAGTTAAATAATTTTATGGACATATACATAATACTATTTGGAATATAGCGATACCTCTTCATTTTGCTACAATGGCTACTCCATTCCATGTCTTTGACTTGTTATTAGGATGCCCTTGGATATATAAGCTCTACATAGTTACATTAAAAATACAATGATGTCAAAAATATATAAATTTTAATTATTAGGTCATAGTTTTAGGAATTTAATATGTATAGCCTCTATAGTTAGTGGTATCTCTTCATCATCCCCCAACACCATTATATTTGATTATTACACCTAGTTAGGAGCATAAATCAGAGTTATTTGTTACACCTATGCATAATGTTTCTATAAATATAGTTTATAGGATAGAAATACAACTTAATAGATAAAGATATTCACATAAGAGAGTTATTTAAAATCATAGAGATAATCATCTTCTATAGTGCATCCTAAGGCAACACCATGGACAATTCAATGTGTTTCACATTAAACATAGTTAGTGAGACCTTTTCTTACTATAAAACAGACCCCACCAAATCCTACACCCTCTATATTTAAACATCTTACAAATGATTCTATGGATAGTGATTAGGACAATTACATTATAACACCCAATTCCTTTTTTAGATTTTGATTCATCTACATGTAAAACTTTTTATTTGTGGAAAGTCACCCTCCCATTCTATGATACAAGCACTCACTATGGTCATCCCATTGATGGGATAATTGGAATATTTAAAAAATAAAATTCAAATATTTAAAAAATATAGAAAAATCAAATATTTTAAAAAATATAAAAAATAAAAAAACATTTAAAATATTCTCAAAAATTTAAAAATCATGACTTGACCTTAACATGATTTGCTAGTTCACCTCTTTTCATATGTTATTTATCACATATTTTGGTTGATAACATATTATTTTTCATGCATAATATTTTTCATAAGGTATATGAGTGTGATTAAGGATCTACATAATATACATGGATTCTTAGATGTTGGACTATCTTCTACTTAGTGGCTATGCCTATGGTAGGGGAATCTTATTATATAGTTTACACTATCACAAGTTATAGCTATGGATGACCTCTTTACCATGTTGAACTACATATATTCAAAGTGTATTACTATTTACTCATATCTTACCTTGTGATACATGGATATGCTACTTTTCTATGATGTGACATTGATACACATAGATGGTGTAGACTAGTTCACTTATTTTATGCTCTTTCAATGCTATAAATTACTTACATGATAAGCTAGACATTTTTTGATTATTGTATATGGACACTTAGCCTTATGTGTAAAAAATATTTATGTCCCCTATTTGAAATAATTTTATTTCCTTTCTATGTGACCCTTGGCCTTGTTTATTGTGACATGTTCATGTCTCTTATATGTGGCCCTTGGAATTAATTGTGATATTTCATGACATTACATGATTTTGTGTTTTGTGTGATTTTTGTAATTGATTAGAATGACATGATACATATCATATACTTTTAATTAATAGTATTATTCATATATGGTTAATTTTCATGTGCCTCATTTTTATATCTATCTAGACATGTCACTTTTATGCCCAACATTACATAAGTTTCATACATGCCTTTATGACATATATTATACCATGATAACATACTATCAACATGTTAACATGATTATATATTTAACATATGGTACAATTAACTCTTCTTTTGTGATGAATGACTTACAGGCTACATCACTCATCTCAAAAAGGAGGTACTACAATGGGATTAGATTAGATATTAAATCCTTCATGAGAAAATAAATAAAATAATTTAGAAATCATATACATGACAAATATTTTAATATTAATATGGATTATGGGGCCAAATGACATGTATACACACTCATTTTATAAATACTTGAGTATAAATTCATACACATTTGGATGCATATGCATGAGCATATGAAAAATAGTTATAGGAACATGAATTATAGGATTTACATATAGTTATAATTGAGCATATATATGCATGCCATTATATATAATTTGGCATAAATTCAAGGGGCATGATGTTATATCATGCACATTTATGCATTTTTCAAATTCAAAAGGCATGATACTAGTTCATATGCATTTGCACTAAAATACAGTTCAGAGATTCAATGCCAAATGGTTGTTATTTAAATTCAATTTTATTGGCATTGTGGTCATGATGGGGGCATGAATGTTTTTCATTGTATTTTGATCATGAAAATATAATTTAGATTAATCTATAGTGGCATTATTTGTTTTTTTATGAGTAATGTAAGTTTGATTTTAGAGACAATCAATGACCTTGGAATTAGTTATAGAAAATCCATTTTAGGGTTCCACATTATATTATGGATGATGTATATTGAATTCTAGTGACATTCAATAGAATTGGATATAATTTTAGAGAATCTATCATGGTTCTATATTATTTTGGGTTAGTATATTGGGTAATTATACCAAATTTTGAGTGATGGAGCATGCACATTTACAACTCAATGGATTGATTAGATATTTAAAATATGTACTAGATCACTTTCAATTCTTCAATGGTTCAACATGATAAACCATATATCCAAGTGATTTGACAGGGGGCACATTTTTCTAATGTTTCAATATGAAAGCATCATATTTTAAAAGTTACATGAAAATAAGGATTCATCTCCCTATAGGTGTACTCATTCCTTTCTCTCCTTTCTATTTCAAATTTCAAAGTTTAAAATTTGAAATTTGGAATATGGACATTGACTACTCCTTATGTTATTATAGGGTTTATTCATTGAGTGTCCTACACAATTAGAGTTTCCTCTCAAAATAAAAATCATGTTATAAAAACTTAGGTATATCTTTCATGTTTACTCTATTAATTTAATTATTATAATAAATGAGGGGAAATTCAGATACCTAAATCTGGTCATAAGTTCTTGATAATGTTAATTCTTGAGATATCTTAAACTAACTGATTTATGCTCAAATATATGACTCTTATTCACCATTACTCTAGCCATTTATTTATATGCATGATTAATTCATATTTTTTCCATCACTAATACATAAGAATTGACAATTAATTAATCTAACTAATTTATATCACTCTCAAAATGATTCTAACCTCAAAAAAACTATTCTTGATTTTTTGGGATAAGTTTATGTTCTACAGAGAGGTCTAAATCCGTGAACTTGTCTACTTAGTGAAAAATTTTACTCACACCATTTAATGGATAGTTTATAAAATTTTAAATATCCATATGGGTCACCTTGCACATTTCAAAAGTTATCTAAGAAATTATTCAATTGGACAGTTCTTATAAATATAAATAGGTCATTCATTACCACTATATCTCCTTAGAGTTTGGCACTATCTATTGAGCATTTATACACTACTACACATTATAAAAGTATTCCCTATTCTTCAAAAATTCAATATAAATCACCAATAGTAGGTGTAAGATAGGTCTAAATTATTCCAAATCAAGTCAAGAGTGAACATTATCAAGTATCAAAGCCAAATTATTAGTTACATGCATATTGTGAAGGAACATTATTACACAATTACACTAGGTGGGTGAACTATGTGTGGATTGATTAAATACTTGGAGTATTATTATTAATTTGATTTTTAAAGTCCAAATTACTACCCCTATCATTCAAAACTTTCAAAAATTTAGTCCTTACCCCTTTATAGTTGGTCAAACTGGTCAATTATGGTCTGAAAACACAAATTTTGGTAAAAAATGTCAAAAAATGGGGTAAAAAACATAAAAAATTAATTTAATTATCTCAAAATATCTTTAAATAAGTTCAAAAAGGTGAAAATATCCTATATCTAAATTTTCAAGTCATGACAAAGTGTTCTCATATGTTTTCTAAGCCAAAAAGGGGCCTTTTTCACTCACACATGCCAATTTTCCAAGTTTTAAACATAAAAAGGTTTTAAAAAGTCTAAATTTGCATTATAGGCACGTAATTATTCTCCAATATTACATTCCAAGTGGTGGAAGTGAAAATATTTATTTTAAAAGGGCAAAAAGAGGCCTTTTCTTCTCATTTTTCAAGAGTAGTATGGATTCCATATATCAAGGGTAGGGTTTATCCATTTTAGGTCATTAATAGGATTTATAAATATTTTAATGGAATTTAATGGCCATAAAAGCCCTAAAATAGCCTTTTATTGATGCTTTGATTCTTGGAATAGAGGGACCTACCTATAGGTTTTATGATGGTATAGACTGTTAAGGGAGACTTTAGGTCTAAAATTTGGAGTAAAAATAGTATAATTAGAGGGAATAATAATGATATAAGTGGTTTATAAATTGGATTTTATAGGATCATGAAACATCCAGTTGAAATTAGGTCAAATTTTATAGGTCTGCAACCAAAAAGGCAACCAATTTTCTTTAATTTCTCCTCTTCAGGGTAGAGTTTCAAGAAAATTCAACTTGTTCCAAAATATTGAGGAATTTATATACCTTTCCATGGTATATTTCAGGTGTTATTAATCCAATTAAATTTAAATAAAATTTCATAAACTTATCCAATTAAAGAAAGACCAGTATGAGCTTCAAAGGTGAATTGTATGGTCAAGAGGAGAGAGTGCACCTTCAGGTTTTTAAAAAAGTTTATTTTTAGGGTATATATATCATTTTTATCATGAATTACATCAGGATTTATAATTTTATTGGAAAATATATCCCATATCCATGTTATTAAGTGCCTAAAGATGCCCAATTTAGCATATATTAAGGTTTCTTTACAAATTTTGAGGTTTTGGCAAAATACTAGGTTTGAATTTTGCTCTCTTCCCCTCCTTCAATTGCCTCCAAAGTAAGGTGGAATGATGTTTAGGTGTTCATATTTTCATAAATTACTTCTTTTGGTCTTTTAATTCTCCTTCTTCCTCCTTTCCCACTTCCATCTCACCCACCCAATCTCACTACCATACATTGCCATTTTCCATTGTTTTCAGGATTCTTGTTCATCCTCCACCTTGTTTTCATCCACCATTTATCCATTCATGGTAATTCCACCCGTACATCACCTCCATTCCATTTTATCATAATCAAGGATCTGGGGTTAATATGTGACACCATTAAATTAATGATCAAGGAGTTTTCAGGCCAAACAAAGTATCAAAATATAGTCAAAAGGGATTACTTACTAGGTAGGGTGGGACCTTGAAAGCAAAGGATTGGTTGGTCATAATAGGGCTTGGAATTGAAAAATTAGTGGGACAAAGAAAGATAATGGATAAGTATAATATATGTTATAAGGATACTAATAATCAAAGGATTTAGATGCACTTACATCTATGGTGACAAAGACCCTTAGGCTAGTACCTTTCCAAACAAGGCTAGATTAGTGGCATGATGAGCTTTCTTAAAGTTTATGAGGTTTGTTTAGTCATTAAGACTCATGAATATTATTGATAACCATGAAACTAAATCTCATGGACCTAAATGGGTATAAGGTATAGAGTTTAATAAATCTTAAGGAAGGAAAAATGCACGTACAACTCTTGAAAGACCTATAGGCCTATGGGTGCATTCACCTACAGTTGAAGGTGTAGGGTCACTAAGGAAATATCAAGGAGGTGTAACCTAAAAACTCATAAGTACATAGATTCAAACCAAGGAAGGATTATCTCAATAAAATAATATGATAGTACAAAGGATAAAAACTCACCTACATCCCTAAAACTCACCTAAAACCCTAAAACCCACCTACAGGCATGTGCCTTATAGAGAGACATGTTTGGTAATAAGTTAGATTCTTGGGGGCTTTAATAAGTGGGATTGGATTAGCATAAAAATGGTTGGTATTTAAAGAGGATTACACATGAATAAACATGGGAAGGGAAGGAATTTAAAATTTCAAATAAGCCTAAAAAACTCTAAGAAACCTAAAATAGGCCTAAAGAATCATCCCCTACAACCTACAGTCAGTAATCACAGTCAAGTAAGTCTTTTGAGTGTGCATCAAGGGTTTGATTAATCCATAGAGATATATGATGTTTTTAAATAATACACATATCATAGTGACTCAATTAACATATCATGATTGTTTTTATCTCTCTAAGCACTCAAGGACCTTGTTCTCATCTGTACAAGGGGTCATAAAAAGCCTAAGAACATAGTCACCATGGTCTTGAAGAGTTTCCTAGGGCTAATGGTATACCAAAGGTTTCATGAAGTTGTAAAAGGTTTTAATGGTTATATATAAGTAAATAGGACTAAAATGTCATGAAATTGGAATTCAAAGACCAAAAAAAAAATCTTACAAAGAGTTACAAATGCAATCAAAATCTTGCTCTATCCGTACAGGGGTAATAAAGTCATATAGGGCAGATGGTTGAAAAAGATTTTTGATTTTCAAGAGACCTATCAATAATTTAAGAACCTAGGCATTATATGATAAGGAATGTAAAGGGAAAATTTATATTAGGTTTCTTGGAAGGTTATTGAATCATAACCTACAACCATCTAAAAGTGACGTATAACCACTTGCACTTACAACCATACTTTGAAGTTGGCAAGGAAGAGGTGAAACATAGTGGTATAGGTCTCTAAGGGAATCATATGCTTAAGAGAATAATTAATAGGGTTTTAATAACAATTATAAGTATAGAATATCATAATTAAGGGTTACTCAGGAGACTTATAGTTATTGAATTCCTACCAAATCTTACAATCATCATAAAGCACAATCCATTTCTTCAAACTAGTATGCACTTTGTCAACACAGTGGTTAATTTTAAAACATTTAAAATGACATGAGGATTCATAAAAGGGAAAATTTAGGGTTTCAAGATCAAAATCTAGTCATACACCTCAAAAATCTTGTACCTACAACCATAAATACTATAGTCATATTCTAGGCATGAAGGAGAAATGAAGGACATAATAGCCTAGGGAAAGGTTTCATGATTCAAGATAGTGAATTAAGTGGATAGGGATTATTATGATCATCAAGATACAATAAGATGGATATTAAAACCCATGTGTATGGTAAATTCTATCCAAGCATCTTAGACCCTAAATCATGATTTGTACAAAACCCTACACTTATGAGAATATAGTCATCCTCCAAAACTAGTCCATGTAAGTTGGGGATTAATAGTCTCTTTAGAGATATATAATGAAAGGAATAAATCAAGGTAGTGAAAAATGGAAATTATCAAGACCCTGATTAGATCTACTAAGAAACATTCCTAAGCTCAAAAAGGATAGTATAGGGTTATTGTACAAAAGTTGACTGTATGAGGCCTAAATGCCTTGTTACAAGGTCAACACATGCTAAAAGAAAGGTGAATGGTGATTATCTATATGGTAAAATTCATGATGGAGATAAATTATTATGAATTAGATAAAATACACCCAATTTATCATATTTCCACTTGCAGTACCATTGACATACAATCATATGAGGTCTATTGAGGAGGTAGAAGGTGACATAAGATCACATGGAGGATAGAGGGTAACCATGAGAAGTAATAAAAGAAATAAATATGGTTTTTATGAAATAATTATATATTTTAATCCTTTTTATTACCCAAACACCATGGTAGAACACCAAAATAAAGTCATTTTGAAGCCTAAATGCATTGGTTGAGGGTTTTTATGTGATTGAAAATAGGGGTATAGGAGTTTTACAAACTCTTGAAGGATATATAAAGCTCAAAAAAGATTATTTTTACATTTATATCCTATAAAACCATGAAATAAATTTCAAAACATGAAAACTCAATCAATTTTGTAGACAGTCCATGCACATAGGTTATTTTTGAGGGAAAACTAAGTTTTTGGGAGTACACGTAGAATTTTGACTTTAAATTTGGTAAAAAAGGTCATAATGAGTTTTATAACCATATTAAGAAGTTTAATTTCCATTTTATTAGTGGAGATACTTTATGTTTTATCTCAGACCTCAGCGTGTCCATTTGAGGTCACCATTGGAACAAGCATCACTCTAGAGTGTTACAAAAAATTCTATGCCAAAGTAAAAGATTTAAAATCAGGGGATGATATTTATACATCATAATAAGACATATAAAGAGTTTAAAAATTCTAAATTTTATGTAAACCATGCTCATATAGGCTTATGCAAGTAAATAGTCACATAGGCCAAAAAGGCATTTTTTGAATTTTCAAGAAAAAATAACTTTTAGAGTATTTTTATAGCATGGTACAGGTCATATGATGATATTTTAATGATTTGAGAAGTAAGTGAATATTTATTTTCATCTTGGTGAAGTTTTTTCACTTTTATAGTTTTAGACACCCTTCTAAACCCCCTGTTCAAATGCTCATATTGTTCACCACATGTGGAGTTTGGAAAAACTATCTTAGTATGTTTTGAAGACCATTATTAAATTATAATATATGAAAATTTGAGATTAGTTTAGTTCCTAGACTTTATGAACAATTGATAAGAGCATATGCAACCCAGAATTCAAGCTAAACCCCATAGGCAAATTTCATTTACATGGTAAATTTTCATATTGATTACCCTTAGCCCCCTAACTTATCAAAAGTAAGGGAAACCCATATAAATCCCTTTTATCAATCCTAAATTGGTAGGATAAGACTCTCCTATCATTAACACTATCTAGTGCTAAGATGATGATTCTATTCTCACCTACTTTGGTGTACCTAATTCATCCATCCACAAATCCTTACCTCCTAAATCCTCAACCATGCTAAATGAATCCACTATGGATATTGACATAGGCACTTTGGGTAACCCTCATATTTTAAAATTAGGCTAATCTCTAACTTCTAAGGAACTTCTAGACTTCTCCACCTTCCTCCAAGGCCACAAAATTGCATTCACCTGGTCATATACCAATATTATTTGTATTTACCCCACCATTACAACCCATATAACATTATAACCAATCTTTATGACAATCCTATCAAATAAAAGACTCAATGAATGCATCCTTACATATCCCTTTTTTTTCAAAGAAAATCCTCAACATGTCCTCTCTATTGACTTCATTCAACCTATTTATTATCCACAATGGGTTTCAAACATCATACCTATCACTAAAACCATAGGGGGACTACATATCTATGTCAAATTTCATGACCTTAACCTCACTTACCCAAAGGATGACTTTACCCTACCTAGCATTGACCAACTTGTTGATATTATAGTAGGCCATGAGATGCCTTTCATAGATGGATTCTTGAGTTATAATCAAATTTTGATTTCCCTTGAAGATCAACACAAAACTTTCTTTATCACCCCGTGCAGGAATTTATACTATAGGGTCATGCCCTTTGATCTTAAGAACATTGGTACAATCTACCAATGTGATATGACCTACATCTTCTATGACCTTATCCATATAATTATCAAGAACTATGTGGATGACCTCCTTAAGAAATCCAAACTCCACAAGGACCACTTAGCCATTCTCAATATTATCTTTGAGAGACTTATCCATTACCATATCTACCTCAATCCCAAGAAATGTATTTTTGTGGTCTTATCAGGAAAACTCTTTGGATTCATCATTTGCCTTTAGGGAATCAAGGTTGATTTAACCAAAATCAAATCTATCCTTGAGATGCTACCTCTGACCAATCTTAAGAAACTCCATAGTTTGCAGGGGAAGCTCCAATCCATTCACCACTTCATTTCTCAGCTCTCAAATTGATGTCAACCCTTCCATCACCTCTTGAAAAAGGACATCTCTTTCAAATGGAATGTTGATTATCAAAAGGATTTTGATGCACTCAAAGTTTACCTTTTATCTCCACCTATGCTCACACCTATTAAAGATGACCAACCTTTCTACCTTTATATATCTACCACTATCCATTCCTTAGGGGCAATGCTTTCCCATCGAGATGAACAACACAAAGAGAAATCCATATATTAAATAAATTTCACCCTTGTAGACTATGAAACTTGGTATACTCACACCAAGAGATTGTGTTTGGCCTTAGTCTTTGTGGCCACAAAAAATTTCCACTACCTTATTAACCACAAATTTTTTATCATAACCAATACTGACTTGCTCAAGTACATGCACTCCAAGCCATACCAAAACTATCATATAGCCAAGTGGTTCATGTTTTTAGCCAAGTTTGACTTGAATTCCTCCAAAAAAAGTCCATTAAGGGGCAAGTAATTTATGATTATTTAGCCAATGCACCCCTACTAAACAACCAACTTCCTCCTCTTGAATTTCTACATGAGTCCATCACAAGCCTATCCCAAGAAGATTTCACCAATCATGTAACCATGTTCTTTTATGGTTCTAAATGTCAATGTGGTGGGGGAGCCAGTATCATCCTTATCCCCCTTTCTAGTGAACCACTTCCTTTATATTTTAAAATCAACTTTGAATGTATCAAAAATGTGGCCAAATATGAAGCCCTATTAATAGGTCTCCAAACTCTATTAGCCTTGGAAGTTAAAAAAAATCATCTTTGGTGACTCCTAACTTGTGATCAATCAAGTCAATGGCATCTACTAGTGTAAGAATGAAATTTTTATACAATAAAAATAATTATTTGTGTAAATATTGACATCATTTTAACACTACCATATCTAAACCACCCCATGATCTACCAACAAGTTTTCCAACACCATGGCTTCTCTTACTTCCCAAATCTCATCAGCACCATCAAACTCTAAGCTATCAATATTTGTCCATCACCTCACTAAACCTTCCTATGTCAAGTTAGACACTCCAACCATCTTTAATGTGCAGGAGATATATCCTAACCTTTAGTATCAATGCAACTTTGACTACCTAAACCTTGGCATAGTTCTATGTGGCCTCACTAGGAATGCTCATCGAGAGTTTATTCATATCACCTCCCATTATACCATTATGAGAGTCATCCTCTATAAATTCAGTTTTTATGGCCTCCTATTCTATTGCCTCCATGGTCTATAACCCTCTCACACTATCAATGAAATGCATGATGGTATTTTTGGGGGTCAATTTAGTGGACTCACTATGGATAAGTACATCTTTTTCTTAGGATATTACTAGGCTACACTTAACCAAGACTATTGTGATTATGTGAAAAAGTGTGTCAAGTGTCAACAACATGATAATTTTCATCATGCACCTAATTATAGCCTTCAAGTTTCCACTAAATTTTAGCCTTTTTCATAATGGGGTTTAGACCTTATTAGTGAAATTAACCTCCACTCTTCATAGTGACATCACTCTATCATCAATACGACTAAATATTTCACCAAATAGGTGGAGGATATTCCTCTTGTCTCGACAAAAGCTAAAAATATTATAAAATTTATCACCCATTATATCATCTTCCACTTTGGTGTTCCCCATAAGATCATCATTGACAATGGAAAATACTTCAAAAATAAATAATTTTAAGGCCTTTTGACATATTTGGTTATAAAAATTAGTTTTTAATCACCCTATCATCCACAAAGAAATGAATAAGTAGATGCCTCTAAAAAAACCCTTAACAACATGCTTACCAAAATGGTCAATGCCTCAGGTTGGGATTGGCACCTACACATCCCTTTTTCCTTATGGGAATATCTTACTATCATCCAAAACCCTATAGGTGTTACACCTTTTACCCTCATGTTTCAAGCTAAATCTTTGTTACCTCTTGAGGTCCAGATACCCTCTCTTCACATATCTTTGCATGACCTTATTTTTGAAGATGATTACCATCAAGAATGTTTAGTCCAACTTGAACTACTTGATGACCATCATTTGTCCACTCTTTCCCATCTCTATGTCTATCAATAATGAATCAAACATGATTATAAAAAACAATTGAAAGTGTGAGAAATCAATATTGGATATCTCATCCTCAAGGAAAATCAATAAGTAACTAATATGGAGAAAAGAAAAAGGGGAAAATTTTCTTTCAATTGGCTTGGGCCCTACATCATAACCCATAAGTATGGATCAAAAGCTTATCATTTATCCTCTCTATAAGGAAAACTATAACCTAAGCCTCTCAATGCTTCACATCTATGTCCTTTCTATTGTTAAATAAGGATCACAATCACCATTAATCTAACTTAAGCTCATCCCCTAAAACCATGTTCATTTCCCTATTTTTAAGGGTACATGACTATATAAAAATAATGTGATTATCCATCACAATCATGGCCTAATATTAAACTATGGGTAACATGGCTCTACCTATGGCATGATTCTAATGGTACTTCCCATCTCCTCAAGATCGGTTCCCATGGTTGTTATCACCTACACCTCTTTTGACCTATTGAAACATCTTGTACCTCTAGCTTTTCCATCATAAAGGTAATTGTTGTCATAAAATTATGCACTATAGGATACTTTATAAGGTTCCTATAATTTTATAAAACATGGAATCATCTCTCAATTTTTGAGTGAACTTGTAGGAAAGATGAATCTCTATATTATGAGGGTTAGCTCCCTAGATATGACTTGATGTGCTTATGCTACTAAAACTACCTTCTATGGGTGAAATGGGAGAGAAAGATAAATAAAGAAAACCTAAACTAGGATGTGATACACCAATAATTGCTTCCATTCATACACTTGGGATTTGTATAATGAACTATGACAACCAAACTAGCCTCAACACCGTTAATGGAGCTCCCTAGCATTAGTGTTTCTCATGAAGGAAAATAACAACTCAAAAAATGAAGGAAAGTGAAGATAAGGTTAGATATGACACTATCAAACACTTAAACACTTAAAGAGTCTATTGAAATAGCATACATTTCATGAAATTTATTAGGAGAGAAGTCATTTGTAGCAACACATTCAAGTATTACATGAAAACAAGATGAACTCAATCTATAATTGACTTTCAAAATGGATCACTTCAACACATAGTGTAAATGGACTTAGAGTATAACCATCTTGCTTCTCATTAGCTTAAGTATAAATCAAGGTAAAATTTTGGTATGGATTCTACCATGCCAAGAGTTGGAATCCCTTTGTAAATACAACATGGATTGCATTTATAGAACTTAGAATAAAAGAGAAGAGAGAAGTTAAAGAGGCATAAAAAATGTGTTAAAAGGTAAGGATCAGTTACATAGCATAGAATGCGGTGGAAAAGGAGTTATAAAATTGATGTGAACATGTGTCCATCCCAAACTGAGATCCTTCCTCACATGTGATGTTGAATCTCCTAAATCATTCTCCTTTGGAAAATTACCTTCATCATGGGCTTGAAACTCCTTCTTGACAAGTCAAAAGAGGCAAGAATTTGATCATCAGATCTCTTGGATAGTTATATATACATCCTATGGACATTTAGAAGTCATTTTGGATTATCTCAAATTGAAAAATTATCTACAATCATCAATCCTACTTTTAGGTGTCACAAGACCTCTTTGTCTTACTAGGCCTAATTTGGCCAAAATGGCTAAAATTAATATTGAGCTCAGGTTGTGCATATTTATTCATGGAAGTCCTATTTACATCATGTTTGAATAGAAACATTCCATTTATAAACATTAATATTTCACCAAGACCCCGTTTTGCTTATAGAGCCTTCACTAGGCCTAGTCCTCTTGTAACCCTATTTTTACACAAGTCCACTTGTGTAGGAGAATGTACATATTTTAAAGACTAAGTGAGACCATTTTTTAGTACCATTTTTATCTATTATTATTTTTTCCAATTTTCATGGTTCAACACCCAATACAAGTGTGTTCGTTGATCCACTAGTCCTCCCAATTAGGCCTAGTTAGGCCTCTTTAGCCTAAAAGAATAAAAATTCCTATTTTGTGCTCCCACACATGTTAAATAATAAAGTATACTAGGATTAACTTTTTTCATATACTCAAAATCCCTCATGTTTAATTTGAGCTCTTGATAATCTAAATGGACCCTTGTTTTAGCATTAAATTCTCTTTCTTAGCCTACTTCGTACAACCCTATACTTGTAGTTATGGACCAATGGCATGGGATGAACCTTATGGGATATCTAAATGTAATATTGATGAATTTAAATATTTAAACATCCATTTTATTTCTTTTTTTAGCCTTTCTCTCTCATCAAGTTCAAATCAAGCTTCTTGGAGGATTTTGGAGTGACTAACCCTCTTAGCATTTGTTCATGTAGGATACACATTAGGTATTATTAAAAATTACAATAAAGATTCCTAAATGACCTTATAAATATTACAAAAATATATTTAAGTCCCATGCACAAGCTCATGAAAGATATGAGCATTCCAAGATGACCATTTGAGCCATTTTTATGCATTTTGTGAGGTATGGGAGCTTCTTAAGGCAAAGGATGGTTTCTTAAAGACTTTATCTATATATTATGGCTATAAAACTCTTAAAATTTCCCATAAAACTTATCCAATCCTTATAACAACCCTTTAATAGCTAAGAATGAATCTGACCCCTATTTTGGAAACATGTTTAAGCCTTGCCAACTAGGCATGCCTGCACCTTTGAAACATATAACCATTATGGACATCTAACATGAAATAAAATGGATTTAAAAAAAAATTTAAACTTACATATATGTGATAAAAAACAATACAAGGCTTGTAAAAGGATATAACTTGAAGTGGCCTTGCATTTGGCATTGGATTTGCATGTTTTCATCATTAGGTCTACTTGCAGACCTTCTGGTCTAGACCATTTTGCTTACATCCCAAAATTTTAGACTTTTTTTTTATGACATTTATAAACTTTTACCATATATATGTAAATAATATTTATTTATTTAATTTATCTTTGGTTCACCATTCCTCACATTTCTCCAAAACAACCATTTTTGTGCATAAAGGGACTGCCCCTGATCTAAGACAAAATAGAGAGTATTAGGCATAATTTTTTGGGAAAAGTGAGTATTTTAAAATATTTATAAGGTCCTGATGACAAATTTTACGAAATGGTTTTGTCTGACTCCATGATTAAGGGGTCTAACCATCTCAATCTTCTCATAAAAGGGGCAAAAAACCTTGTTTTTTACATGTTTTGTCCAAACCTCCTCATGGATGCTCCTTCTAAGATTATTTTATGCATACAAGGTGTTAATGAATGTTATTAACCCTAAATTAATTCTTATGGAGTCTATTTATCCAACAAAAATCTCTCTCCCAAGTATAATCCCATTCTCATCTCTTGAACCAAGGCTTTCCTTACCCTATCTGTATGGACTCAACCTATTTTGCTTGTGATAAAAGGGCCTTGGATAGATTGAGGATGCCTTGTACATGTTATTTAATTAATTTTATCATTATTAATAAATATCATACTATTTTAAACTCCCTCTTCCTCCCTTGGGCATCAAACTCTCACCATGTTCCTCTCAAGCTTATGACCCTATCTGATTATGACAATCACCATTTTGCCCCTATCCTAAGGTGTTTTGGCCATTTTAGGATTTTTTCATGATTTTTTTAAGTTAATATTGAGTCCCTTGAGTTACCCCTTCTTACTTTCACCTTATATCCACCTTGAAGGCTCCAAATAAATTCCAACTTTCAAACTTTAACCTCACTGTCAACATACCCTATTTTGATTATGTTTTCATGGATTTAGGGCCTGTAGGTGTATTATTAGGAAGGGTTAGGAATTTTTAAATGGAAATAAGATAATTAATTTCAGGTATAATTTCATAAAAACATTTAATTCACCCTAAAAATCTAGGTTAGATTATCATATGCCAAATTGAGACAAAACTTCACTAAGCCTGTTGATTGTGTTTGTTCTCAATCCCCTATATGGATAGAAGGCTTGCATTATGGGGTTAACACATAAAATTAACCTTAAATTTTATCATAAATATATTATTAATTATATTTATACCTTTTTGGATTGAGTTAACTTTCTTTTATAGTTTAGGATCATCAAAATGGAGTGTAAGACCACTTTTCCATCTATAACTTGTAGATATCACTATTCAAATTTAATGATTTTTAGTGACTTTTAAGCTTGTTCAAACTCCATATCCACTCTTAATTTGGTATTAAAAATTTTAATGAGTGCTATTTTTGGATATAGATAAAAATAAAAATAAACAATGGCATTGGAAACATCTTTGGTCATGACATATGTTATTCTAAAGAAGCCCTAGGATCTCTATTTTGGTCCTTTAGGGACTAAGAGCCCAAAACAGTCAAGCCATTTTTTTGAAGGAAAATATTAAATTTTATAGAATCATAAGTATTCATATAATTAAATATAAGGATCTTGAGTATTATATAACTTAAAATAATCATTCCACCATGGGTCCCACTATTTATTCATCTATACAGCCTCCTGAATTCAAGCATAAGCTGACTGTAAGTGATAAGGCAATGAACAAGCGAATATGTAAGCAATTTAGATTTTAAATGGAATTTATTTGATTTTTTACAAGATTATTCATTGAAATATACATTTAAAATATTATTAAAATTACATTATAACACTTTATGGAGCTTTTTGCATAGTGAGAAAACATAGGTTCTACACCCATGACTACCAACTTTGAGAAACAAGTACATTTTGGAATCCTCCTTCAAGGGAATTGAAATAGAAGTGTTTTATGATTTAAAAATCATGTATATTACCATATTACCACTTTAAAACACCTCATAAAAATCACATAGCTCCCTGGATTCCTAAAAACAAGAAACATATGCAAACTTATAGCCCTCTTGAATGCAATTCCATAAAAGCTGCTTAGAGTGTAAATGATTGTTCATAAATGAGGAGGAAACAAATTTTAAATTATTTATATTAAATTAAATTTCACTTAATTTAATATCCACCCCCAAAATCAAACCTCCCAATTCCACCTTTACGACCTATGCCAAGTATATGAAGTTGTTCCTTCTTTGCTTGCCAAGTGAAAATGGAGGAAAACAAGTTACATATATATACATTTTTTTGAATTATTATTTAAAAATAGTGTTTAAATGGATTATGGGAGGTGAAGAGTTAATCTTCCCACGTTTTTAGTTGATGATAGACTTGAGAAGTCCATGCAAGTGCCCAAAAGATCCTATTTTTAGGGAAAACTACCATTTATTGATCATAAATAATTTCTAACTATCCCTTGACTGATTATGACATGATTTTACCTTATCCATGTTATCATCCACATTTTTGATATATATTTTAATTTTAAAGTCATTAAAAGTCATTTAATTAAGTTAAAAAGGTGGCTAAATGACCCTTTTAACACATGAGACCTAACAAGTGGCTAATTTATGACTTGTAAACACATTCAAAACTATTAAAGACCATTTTAAGACATTTAAAAAATATATTTATCCTTTTAATAAGTTTTAACATGGTTAACCAATGTTGACTTTTGTTGACTAGGTTAGTACAAAGAGGATGGACTTCAACAAGGACTAGGGGAAGGGTAAGTGGACATATAGGACAATAAGAGACCCCATAGGACATATGAAACTTTTTAAAAAAGTTTAAAATAGTTTGGGTTGATCCAAATTTTACTTGGGGTTAAATTTGGTCAACATTCTTGGTGATTCTTAGGGGTGGCATGCTTGTTATGCCTAAGACCAGTTGCCTAACACCTCCATTGGTCATGGAGTCATGCATATGGAAAATTTAACTAATTTGATAGGGTATTTGACTCAATGAAAATAATATTATTGAACCACACACACAAAATAAAATATACACACATAATAAGAAATCAAACAAATAACTTGTGCTTTAATATCACTTAGGGATCGCAACAACAAATTGAAATAAATAGACTAGACACACACTATCCTAAAAGAATTTATTACTACTAGATCAAGGGAAAATCTAAAACTCTTCTTGCCTCATAAAATTAAGGGATACATGAGACATGTTTCTATTTGAACATTGGTGTGGAAGCCTTCATCTTTCTCATGGTGTTGGCTAATATTCTTGGCATAGATTTCAATGCAGCTAAGACAATTTCAAACAAATCACCTATAAAGATGAGTTCTTCTTGCACTTAAACTACCTCAGCATCTTCATAATACTCCTTAGTTTCTACATGATCCAATGATGCCTCATCAAAGAATATTTCTTGGCTCCCCATGATGTCTTCGTAATGGACAAGTGGTTTGTTAGCTACAAGTTATCCAAGCTCATCAAGGATCTTAGTGTAATCTTCCTAATCTTGATCATTGTCTCTCATGAAGACTTCTTACTCTATCCTCTCATAGACTTTGCCTTCAACATTACAAAGTTCATTAAGATCTTGTAGAAACTCAATATTCTATAGCCATTTTTCTTTATCATCTTTCACATCAAGGATCACCTCTTCCTCATGAATTTCTTATTCAAACACCTCATATTTACCTTGGTCATATAGTCTACTCCAAGTATATCCTCATCCTTATTATGAGTATTTATAACTTCATTTGAGTCTTCTTTCTCTTGGTTTAATAAGGGTGATTTATGCCTAATAGCCCCAAGTGGAGTTCCAATGATAAATTCTTCTTCATCATTACTTGTGTCATCCTCTTACTTTGATGCAAACTAAATTTGTTCCTCCTTTGATTCTTCCCTTATAATATGTTCTTATTCAAGAAGAGATGGGGTGGGAGGGTGCCAAATGGATGAATGAGCTGAATATATAATGTAAGGTGTAGTGAGAGGCTCATGAATGGATATGGAAGAAAGAGAAAGCACTTGAAATGACTCTAGGATAACAACAAAGATTTTTTGGGTTGAGGGCATATCAATTTGTTCCATAAACACCTCATTATTTTCATCATCTTCTTTTACTTCTCCTTTAACCTCTTTCTTTCCCCAAGACTTCATAGTTTAGTCCCAAGTTAGAAGCTTGGAACTAGTAGGCTCTTTTGAGGATTGAATAGGTTCTTCAAGGAGAGGAATGGTGGAAGAGAGATATGTATGTCTAGGGGTTGGGGATGGACTGTGATGTTCATGGATGTGCATGGATATGGGTTAAACTTATTGAATGGTATCTTGAGGGAGAGGTAAGATAGGATGAGCAATAGGTAGGGGATATTCTTCATAAAAGCTTTCATCATCCTCCCCATATTCTTTAGGATCTTCATAGATTTTTGGAGATTATTTTATAGTTGTAACTTTTTCCATATCCTCTTGAGTTTCCCATATCTCTAACCTATCAATCTACCATTGAAAAGACTCTATTTCCATGGATAATCCTTCACTAATGACATATTGATTCTCTTCCTCAAACATATCCCCACATGTCCATTAATAATCCAACTAAAACTCTTAACCAATCCACAAGACCACCAAGAGTTTAATCACAACACACTCATATGCTTTTCCAATTCTAGAAACTTCGGCATAACTACATACACATTTTGAGAATTAGAGGTGTAGTAAGCTTGGACAAAGTGACTGGGTTTTTTCACTTCTTCAAGCAAGATTTCTAAGCTTCATATTTTTCCTCCCAAATAATGGTGTTACTTAATTCATCGTGACAAGGCTAAGGTGAATATGGGTCATATGGATGGTCAACAACATCATACTCATTTGGAAAGGGAATAGGTTGACCATAGGACTGCCATAACTCATAGGGAGGATGGTATTCTTGATATGACTATTGAGAAGGATAGAAAGGGTCATAAAAAGGTTGATAGGGAGGTGTATTATAATTATTCTCCTCATATCCATCCATATCAACTTCATAAGTCACATGAAAATAAAATAATTGATCAAAATCTTTAGAAATAGATACCTGGGCTACTTACAACTAGAAATTCATTTGGAGTCACCATTGGTTCTTACTTGGATGATTCTAAAATTTGATAAGAGAGAAGACACAACAATAATCTTCCCACTATTTGGACCTTTTCCCATCGGGTGTTCTAAAACTATTTTCATTAAATTGTGAACCCTAGGATACTCTATGAGGTTCCTATAATTTGATGCAACATGGAATCATCTCTCAAGTTGTGAATGAACTTGGAGAGATGAATCTCTATATTATGAGGGCTAGATCCCTAGATATGACTTGATGTGCTTATGCTACTAAAACTACCTATTATGGGTGGAAAGGGAGAGAAATATACATAAAGAAAACCTAAACTCGGAGGTGATACACCAAGATTTTATTCCATTCATACACTTGGGATTTGCATAATGAACTAAGACAACCAAACTAGCCTCAACATCATTAATGGAGCTCCCTAGCATTAGTGTTTCTCATGAAGGCAAATAACAACTCAAAAAATGAAGGAAAGTGAAGGGAAGGTTAGATATGACACTAATAAAATCATACACACTTCAATAGTCTTTTTCAATAGCATACACTTCATGGAACCTATTAGGAGAGAAGTCATTTGCAGTAACACATTCAAGGATTGCATGAAAACAAGATGAACTTAATCTATACTTGGATTTCAAGATGGATCACTTCAAAACATAGTGTAAATTGAATTAGAGTATAACCATATTGATTCTAATTATATTAATTATAAATCAAGGTACAATTTTGGTAGGGATACCACCATGCCAAGAGTTAGAATCCCTTTGCAAAGCCAAAATTCCTTGCATTTATAGAACTTAGAAGAAGAGAGAGAAGAGATATTTGAAGAGGCACAAAGACAAGTGTTTAAAGGTGAGGATCAATTAAAAATCATGTAAATGAGGTGGAAAAGGAGTTATGAAACTAATGTGAACATGTGTCCATCCTAAACTGAGCTCCTTCCTCACATGTGGCGTTGAAACTCCTCAATCATTCTCCTTTAGAAAATTGCATTCATCATGGGCTTGAAACTCCTTCTTGACAAGTGGCAAGAAGAAATATTTTTATCATAAAATATATTGGATAGTTATATATTCATCCTAAATACAATTGGAAATCATCTTGGATCATCTCAAACTAGCACATTATCTGCAATCATCAATCCCACTCTTAGGTGTCATAAGACCTCTTTGTCTTACTAGGCCTAATTTGGCCAAAATGGATAAAATTTGTATCTAGCTCAAGTTGTGTAAAATTTATTCATTTAAATCCTATTTACATCATATTATACTTTAAATAATCCATTTGGAACCATTAATCTCTCACTAAGACCCCATTTTGCTTATAAAGCCTTCACTAGGCCTAGTCCTCTTGTAGCCCTATTTTTACTCAAGTCCACTTATGTAGGATAATGTATGGATTTAAAAGACTAAGTGAGACAAGTTTTTAGTCCCATTTTTTCCATTATTCTCTATGAAAATTTTCATGGTTAAAAAACCAAGGCAAGTGTTTTTTTTGATCCATTAGTCCTCCTAATTAGGCCTCTTTAGCGTATAAGACTAAAAATGCCTATTTTGTGCTCCCACACATTTGAAATGAGAAATTAGCCTATTATTCACTTTTTAAATCTCTTTATCATTCCTCATGTTGAATTTAAGATCCTGATAATTTGTATGAACCCCTATTTTAGCATTAAATACTCTTTCTTGGCCTATTCCATACAACCCTATACTTGTAGTTATGTAATAGTGGCATGGGATGAACCTTATGGGAGATATCAAGGTAATATTTATGAATTTAAATATTTGAACATCAATTTGAGTGCTTTTGTTAGCTTTTCTCTCTCATCATGTTCAAATTAGGCTTCTTGGAGGGTTTTAGAGTGACTAACCCTTTTAGCATTTGTTCATGTAGGATACACATTAGATATTATTAAAAATTACACAAGTGATCCTCAAGGACCTTCTCCATATTCCCCAAGCATATTCAGGTCCCATACACAAGCTCATGAAAGATATGAACATTCTAGATTACCATTTGAGTCATTTTCAAGCATTTTGTGAGGTTTGGAAGCTTCTTAAGCCAAAGGATGGTTTATTGGAGACTTTATCTATATATGATGGATCTAAAACCTCTATAAATTCCCCATAAACCTTTTGAAATCCTTATAACAAATCTTTAAGATCTAAGAATGAATCTAACCCCTATTTTGCAAACATGTTTAAACTTTGCCAACTAGGCATGCCTGCACCTTTGAACAAAATGACCATTATGGACATCTACTATGCATTAACATGTTTTGAAAAAAAAATGTCAAATTAAATAGAGGTGATCCAAAACAATACAAGGCCTGGAAAAGGATATAACTTGAAGTGACCTTGCATTCGGCATTGGATTTACATGTTTTCATCACTAGGTCTATCTGCAAACCTTCTAGTCTAGACCATTTTTCTTGCATCCAAACCTTTTGGACTTGTTTATAAAATTTATAAATGTGTCCCATATCTATTTAAATCTTATTTAATTATATAATTTATCTTTGGTTCACCATTCCTCACATTTCCATAAAACTACCATTCTTGTGCATGAAGGGACTACCCCTACTCTGAGACAAAATAGAGAGTATTAGGCATATTTCTTTGGAAAAGTGATTATTTTAAAATATTAAAAAAGTAATAATGACAAATTTTACCAAAAGGTTTTGTATTAATCTATGGTTAATAGGTCTAACCATCTCAATCTTCTCAAAAAAGGTGTAAAAAAACCTTATTTTTGCATGTTTTATCAAAACCTCATCATGGGTACTCCTTCCAAGATTATTTGATGCATAAAATGTGTTCATGATTTTTTTAACACTAATTTAATTCATATGGAGTCTAGGGATCCAAAAAAAATCTATCTCCCAAGTAGAATCCCATATTCATCTCTTAAACCAAGGGTTTCCTTACCCTACCTGTACGGACTGAGCATATTTTGCTTATGGGGAAAAGGCCTTGGATAGCTTGAGGATGTCTTGGAAATTTTATTTCCTTAATTTTATAATGAGGAATAAATATCACACTATTTAAAACTCCCTCTTCCTGCATCAAACTCTCACCATGTGCCTCTCAAGCTTATGACACTGTTTGACTGTGACAGTCACCATTCTGCCCCTATTCTAAGGTGTTTTAGTTATTTTACAATTTTTTCATGATGTGTTTAAGTTATTATATATTCCCTTGAGGTAAAAATTATTAATTTCACCTTATATCCACCTTTAAGTCTCAAAACAAAGTCTAAATTTCAAACTTTAACCTCCCTATCAACATACCCTATTTTGACTATGTTTTCATGGAGTTAAGGCATGTAGGTGCATTTTTAACAAGGGTTAGGCCTTGTTAGGTGGAAATAATCAACTTAATTTCAGGTATAGGGTCACAAAAACATTAAATTCACCCTAAAACTCTATGTTAGATCATCATATGCCAAATTGGGACAAAACTTCACTAAGCTTATTGATTGTGTTTGTTCTTAGTCCCTTGTACAGACGAAGGGCATGCATTAGGGGGTTCAAACATCAAATTCACCTTTAAATTTATATTAAATAGATTATTAATGTTTTTTAGACCATTTTTATAGTTTTAAATTGATTTCATATTTGAGGATCATCAAAATGGAGTACAATACCACTTTTCCATCTATAACCTTTAGATATCACTGTTCAAATTTAGTGATTTTTGGCAACTTTTAATCTTTTTCAAACTCCATCTCCTCTCCTCATTTGGAATTAAAAATTGGAATAAGTTTTATTGTTGGATATGGATACAAAATAAATAAAACAAAGGCATTGGAAACATCTTTGGTCATGACATATGTTATTCTAAAGAAGCCCTATGATCTCTTTTTTGGTCCATTAGGGATTGAAAGCCCAAAATAGTCAAGTCATTGTTTTTAAAGGAAAATATTGACTTTTATAGCATATTAAGTCTTCATAGAATTAAAAATAAGGATATTGAGTATTATATAACTTCAAACATGCATCCCAACATTTATACATCTATACAACCCCCTGAATTCAAGCATAAGCTGACTGTAAGTGATAAGGCAATGAACAAGGGAATAGGTAAGAAATTGTGATTTGAAATGGAATTTATTTATAAAAAAATTATTAATTGAAATAACCCTTTAAAACATGATTCAAACTACATTATAACACTTCATGGATCTTTTCCCATGTTGAAAAAACTCAAGTTCTACAGCCATGACTACCAACTTTGAGAAACAAGCACATTTTGGAATCCTCCTTTAATGGAATTAAAAGAGAAGTGTTGTATGATTGAAAAATAATGGAGATTAATATATTACCACCTAAAAACACCTCATTAAACTCACACATCTCCCTGGATTCCTAAAAACAAGAAACATATGCAAACTTACACCCCTCTTGAATGCAATTCCATAAAAGCTACCTAAAGTGTAAATGATTGTTCATAAAGGAGGAAGAACCAAATTTAAAATTATTTATATGAAAATGAAGTGAACTCAGAGTAATATCCACCCCCAGAAGCACTCCTCTTAATTTGCCATGTATGACCCATGCCAAGTACATGAAGTTGCTCCTTCTTTGCTTTCCAAGTGAAAATGGAGGAAAACAAGTTGCAGATGATTTTTTTTGCATTATTATTGAAAACCAAGAATTGAAATGTATGATGGGACGTGTAGAGTTACTCTTCCCACATTTTTAGTTGATGATGGACTTGAGAAGTCTACACAAGTGCCCAAAAGCTCCTATTTTTTAGGGAAAGCTACCATTTCTTGATCATAACTAATTTCTAACTATCCGTTGATTGATTTTGACATTATTTGACAATTTACACATTCTAATCCACCTCGGTGATAGATATTCTAATTTGAAAGTCATTTAATTAAGCTAAAAAGGTGGCCAAATGACCCTTTTAACACATGAGACCTAACAAGTGGCCAATTTATGACTTTTAAACACATTAAAACCTATAAAAGACCATTTTAGGACATTTAAAAAATAAATTGAGCCTTTTAATAAGTTTGACCATGGTTGACCAATGTTGACTTTTGTTGACTAGGTCAATACAAGGAGGATGGAATTCAACAAGGACTAGAGGAAGGGTAAGTGAACATATAGGACAATAATAGACCCCATAAGACAAATGAAACTTTCCTAAAAAGATTAAAATAGTAGGGGTTGACCCAAATTTTAATTGGGATCAAATTTGGTCAATAGTAACCCCTTGAGCATGTATAAGTAAGTCTATGTCAAGTAAAATCAAACAAAATAAAAGTCAATATAAAAGTCATAACCAAATCATGGGTCATTCTTAGTATTCATGGACTACTCTCTTGAAGGAAATCTATTAAAAAATCATCTAAAAATTCAAAATGTAAGGTGGACTGCTCCCTTAAAGGACAACTATCACAAGCATTTGAACTAGGCACATAAACTTAAACCACTCCCTTAAAGGATGGCTAAGTAAAGTACTTGTCAAAAGCTAACAATTTATTGGAAGCTTCCCATATCGATTAGATTCCCCAACCCCCAAAAAAATAAAAATATAAAACAACCCATAAACAAAAGCAAAATCAATAAGAAGAACCTCAATTGGCTCTCTTAAAACTAATAATCTTGAAAAGCCATAATTGGCTCTCCTAAGTAGGATTCTTGTATCAATTAGTCTAAATTTTATATATGAGCATAGGCTTACTTATACTATCATCTTGGAAGCCTACAAAAGAGGCATGATAGTCTCACAAAATGTTCCAAATCCACCCACCCTCCCTCCATATATCATATGCATAGGATTACGAGATTACTTGATGAAATGTGATCAAGATACCCATTTAAACACCAAAGCACGCTAATGCGAAGCATTTAAAAGGCTTATTTTCACTAAGCCAATCTAACTCTGGGTTTCATTTTTGTCCTTACCAAGGAAGAGGCATCACATTTATTTGCTTATCTTTTATTGGTTCATGTAGATGCACCTCTCATGATTCTTTTCACCATCTTAAACATTTAGTTTGTTATCTACTTACTTTATGTATTCTCATCACATCTTCAACCATATCCACATTTTATCTCCATGATCATAAAAAATAGATATCAAATCAAAAGCATAACATTATGAGCTATATCTATGAACCACATCATCTATCTATGATCAAAACACCATGAGAGTGCATCATATCATGTCATGCCATAAACATAATACTATCCATATACCATCAAAACATCATGTTAACATATATTATATCCTAATTCATTCTCATAAGCATAAACAAAATCAATCATCAAAACATCATGAACAATATCATGTGTCAACTACCAATCTATCCAAAACATTACCATAATATATCTCATGAAAACCATATCCAAAGCCATTAATGGTTAAATCATCATATACCATATATCCATCCATAACATATCCTATAATATCCATGAATAAAATCAAAGCATCATAACTATCTTTCAAACATCACATGCCTAAGCTACTGAGTCAACATGTCATAATGCATATGCAGGAAACCATAGACCATCAACTATAAGCATAAACATAAATGTCCACAATAACATGTAAACCATAGACATAAATCATCTATAACATAATATATAACACCATACATCATATACATCATGTCATCATAAATAATACATGTAACAATGTATAACCTCTCTCTCAAAACATGTACATCTTACTTCATCAACATGCAGGCAATATCAAAATAGTGTACACCTATCGCTACCAATATATATCATAACATGTATAAAACATGATCATGGGGCACCACTACCATTGGCCCCACATGTACCTATGCCACTTCTACTAGCTCCACCTATACTTGCATTTGCACTCCTATCTAGTGGTTCCCCCTAGTGTCCTTACATGGCCCACTATAAAAGCCCATTGTCCTAGAGAAACTACATAAGGACCCCCTACTAAGCGAGCCCAATACTCACCATATCTCATCTCAAGTGGAATCTATGTTAAAACTATGGCCTCCTAATACCTAAGCTCCTCCATAGTGGCTAGATAACATACCCATGGCACTATGTTTGGTGGTCATCCCACTACTCCTATGGCTACCCATACCCTCTGCCTCAATGAGTCCCTCTCTTATGTAATCAACACAAGAGAAATCCTCACCTAATCTCATTCACCAGTCAAGATCACCACTTATGCCTAAAACATCACAACCTATCCCTATAGTGTGTCCACCTATCTCTATAATGTATGTACCTATGCCTAGGCTATAAGTAAATCACCCCTTACTTCTCCATCATGACCAACTAGATCTACATCCATTGGTCTCATGCCTCTATCATCTCCATCAACATCTACAACTATATATTAGTTAATACCTAGCCATATATCCATCTGTATACCCAACATCATCTATCAAAGCCCTAATAGGGAGTTCCTTGTACCCATCATCTAAAACTATGGGAGTAGGCTGGGGCACTAGTAATATAACCTCTGAATCCTCCCTCTTATACCTAGGAAATGGGCCTAGGATACCCTATATCAAACTAAACTACTGATGCACCTTGTCAAATGGGATAATTTCCACCTCCCCATATTGCTTACCAATTATCCATCTATATCTCTAAAGGGTGAGGGTTTACCTCCTATACCCTATGCATATTAAAAACTAAATATACAGCCTCTAGGTGATGTCTCCAACCACTAGGGCACCTAATGTACCCATGAACCACTCAACATTATGGGCACACCTTCTGACTTGATGTAGCCATATCATCCCTCCATCATATGAAGTTAATAGATAACTCTATCTTAGTATAGATATCCCATGATAATCCTACTAGTCTCATTACCCAAATATGATCATAAGTCAAGTAATGTATAACTAGGCTGACATTAATACCATATCTCTTATGGTTCCTAAACCCCCATAGCCCCCTAGAGATCTATATGAGAAAAATAGGGACCCAACCAAATACCATCCTACCAAGTAGTAACTCCACCAAAATCCCTAGTAACAAATAGGGAAACCTCTTGCTAATCAAATCTAGAAGCATAAAACATGTCACTACAATCATGAGCATGGTCATGAGCCTCTTCTCAACTGGAGCTCTCCGATATAATGTCAAGTACCAAATTACCCCAATGTGCCATCAAACTTGATCAATCTCATCCCCATATAAGTACTCAATAAAATCTTCTCACTCGTCATACTTGATATGATAAATTTCCTTGCTATGTAGTGTGATCCTAGTAATCCTATAAACATCCTCAGGGAGAATAGTCATCTCCCTAGTTAGCAGTAAGAAAGTGGTCATAGTAGGATCCCATCTCTTGATGAGTGACATAACCATGGATTTCTCTTAGGGAGAATGCTAGTAGGGCCTCATATCCCATAACCCTATCTCCTCCATATGGGCCCAATCTTATGGAGTCATCCCCATATGTATCTCAAGAAAGATGTGTGGTATGCGATCACACATTTAATTCTACTCCTTGGCCTACATTATATCAAACACTTGGCTTAGTCAACATTATTCTTGTCTACCCTATATTTTTATCCACTTAACCTAAACCTAAACCTAGACTCACCCTAACCCTTAAACTTACCCTAAACCTAAACCTAGCCTCACCCTAACCCTTAACCTTACCCTAAACCTAAACCTAGACTCACCCTAACCCTTAAGCTTACCCTAAACATAAACCTAGACATACCCTAACCCTTAACCTTACCTTAAACATAAACCTAAACTCACCCTAACCCTAAACCCTACCCCAACCAACTATTGATGGTCATGGTGACTATTGATGGTCAAACACCCCTACTTCATAGGGTGTCAAATGCCGATGGTTAGACCTGACAACCAATGATCATTATGGGCATTTTATGGCTAGAATTCCCAAACCCTAGGTACTCAAAACAAAGCATTTAACTATGTAAACACCATCCTAATCACCTCAAACACCTAGCATACTACCTACCCAACCTAACTCTACTCCCTTTCAATTTCTAAATTTACCCAACAATTCACCCCAAACCCATAAAAACCTACCTAGGGCATAACATACCCAAAACACTTCTACCAACTATACTAACCTACCTACTTGAGTAGTATGAATAAGTAATTTCAACCAAAAAAAATCAATTGAATACACCACCTACCTCATTCCTTGACCTCTACCATGGCTAGAACCTATGAATAACTACCTGACCATGTTTATGTGTTCCCTACATCTCAAAACTAAAAAAATTGTGCCCACACTCCTCCAACCAATGAGCAGTCATGAACTCAGAAAGAACATTCTCTATACACATCAAAATTGATATAAAAAAATCAACCCAACATAAAATTTATAATGAATAAAAGTAATTTTTTTTACATTTTACTTGGTGGATTTTTAGGGTTTCCCTTGAATTTTGATAGTCAACGTAGCCATCAATGATCACTTTTTTGGGGGCATGACTATCAATGGATAGGAAACCCTAATTTGACACTTCTCAAATTAAACTACCATTTTTAAGCATAACTAAACTAGGTTTTTCCCACTTTTGGTTATTCCCCTCTCTAACCAACCCAACCACCTTGTAACATCACTATTTGTCTAATTTGGCCCATCTAGCACATAATTTACCACACTTTTTTCTGAGTCCCTTGACTATAAAAACAACATTACCATGTTGACCCTTTTTGAATTTTGTGCCACCTCTTACATACCAACCCACTTGTATCTCACAAAGAGTACTTCCTACCTTAGATACCCATGACATTTGACTCATTTATATTTTCCCTAGGAGCACTTCCTACCTTCGATACCCACTAGAAACATAGAAATTGACTAGGGAACTTGTGTTTACAAGTGTTACCAGCTATCACACCTATAGGTGGTCACATAGTTCACTTATCGCTTATCCTTCTTGGTACTGACCCTTATTTTTACCAACATTAACAACCTAGTCTATATGCAATTTTGGCTATCACATAATTTGATCAAACTTTGTGTGTAAGTTTGCATCTCAAGTACCCAACCTATCATTTACCCATTTCCATTACCAACTACCATTTATCAAACCTTAACCCAATTTTAGTTTAACCTCATCAACTCTCAGTTTGAGGGAGACCACCTCCTACTCTTGAGGTAACCAGACGTTTGACCTATACTTAATTTTTGTTTTGCATCTCATTCATGCAAGTTGTAAAATAAAAAGGGGAAAAATATAGACACAAAAAATCTATACACCTATGCTTTCAAATGTTAAAAATCCCCCTATACCTAGCTAGTACCCTCTTTGGACCAACCTACACTAATTTGTCCTAACCAAGCCCATACATAGCTAGTTTTAAAAACTAACTCAACTTGGCCTTCAGGATCTCTTCCCTTTGGAACCTAACCATCAATGGTCAGGGTGATTATTGACATTCACCCTTGGGAACCATTGACCATCGATGATTAAGATGCACCTCTTAAATAAAAACATGAAATATTCATTGACCTCTTCTAAATATAACTCATCTAATTCTAGTTGTGAGCCTTTCCATGGAT
Source organism: Torreya grandis (assembly GCA_037957365.1). Classification (NCBI taxonomy): domain Eukaryota; kingdom Viridiplantae; phylum Streptophyta; class Pinopsida; order Cupressales; family Taxaceae; genus Torreya; species Torreya grandis. Next base: position 1,760,053 of record JARHVA010000553.1, read on the forward strand.
AAGTTATATTTAGATGGCCTAGTTACACCTTCACTTCCACCTCTTGCTTGTGCCTATAAGAGAGAGAGGCATGGGAGGTCAAATCCATCTATAATAATTATCAGGAGCTTTAGGATTTAGGAGTTTTATTTTGTAGGTCAATCAACATCATCAACTTGACATTGCCTCTCAACCAAGTTTTTGAGTATCATTACTCTGATGGAATTAATCCAAGTTCCACCAATAGGCTAAGCACTTCAACCACTCACCCAATCAGCCTATGGTAAGACAAGTACATGTTTTTCAATATTCATGTACTTTATTTATATTTCACAATCAGTCTAGCCCTTAGCCATCTCCTATAATCCATCTTTTGGATCCCTTTTTTCATCAATTTAATAACCCAAAACTCACATAATAACCATCAAAAATTGACTTATCTTCTGATGGTCTACACAATCACCAATGGTCATCTTGATCATTGAAGGTCACCTAAACCATTGATGGTAACCCTAACCATCAATGGTCACTGTGGCACTGAAAACTATCAAGTTGTTTTTGCCCACTTACCCTCAACCAAACTTGATTTTCTATGTTTCTAATCACTCATAGGCCTCTTTCAAATTTTATGAAGCATACCCTAACCCCTTAGCACTAGTATTAATTAATTTATCACTAATTTGATCATTTCTTGTCTATTTTCCAATCAAGCATTCATGTGTTCAATTTTATTACCTTTTGATTATTAATTCAAGCACCTTCTTTCTAGTTTTGTGAACTTAATTATTTAAAACATGTGGATTGACATCCCATAAGGAAGCTATTGTTTCTAGGATCTATCTATCGCTATGTAATCTACCTTACTATCTATCTAACAAACAAGTTTGATTTAGTATTTTCTTATCTATATGTCTTCTTCCCAAGTCAAAGAGGATCTCTTCACAATCTTCTAATTCAATGCATGCACAAATAAATAGGTTTTTCAACCATACCCATATTGAGTTTATTTTCTCTCTTCCCTAGAACTTAAAGTGAAAATTTACATGAAACACATGTCATTGCAAAAAATGATAAGAAAATAAGCAAAAAACACACAAGGAAAGAAGCATATAACATTGGCCAAGGGACCAAGAAAATAAGAGACATGGGAACATGTCACTTAAACTAAAAATCAAGCATAAAAGGCATGTTTAAATTCCACATACACATACAAATGAAATAGGAAAGGTTGGAATAAGGGCCATATGCATATAGAAGAGTACAAGAAAAGGACATTGACAAATGTCTTAAGGCACACATAATACATAGAACAGGAACTAAGAAATGCAAACATATATATCTATGAAAAGAAAGAAAGAAAGAAAAACATGTAAATACTAGAAACATAATCATATCTAACTAATCAAAGAAATAAGTGAAAGTATGCAAGATATGTAGTAGAAGACCAGGTATATGCTAAGAAATACACAAGTGATATATACTAGTGAGTGTCTATTGAGTAATCTATGTAAGCTAGTAAGTAATGTACATCAACATGATAACTAGAGTGTGTGGTGTATGAATGACATAACCTAGATGGTGTAGTCATGTAGAAGATGCTCTGATTGGATAGATATATCAATATATGTCTCAAATGTAAAATTATGATGTCTCCTCAATGGGTAGAGTGAATCAATCAAGGATCTAGAAGTCACTACACACACTTAAATAAGATCAAGTGAAGCATGGTAATGTAGATAAATTGACAAACAATAGCATATAACAATAAATATAAGTCTATTATGGTAGTAGAACTGTAAAGAATAGATAGTGAATACATTTGAAATGTTTTTATAGTGTTTTGAGTTATTTGAATGTTTTTGTATATTAAAATTTTGTATTATTTTTGGTATTTTGAAATTTTGTATTATTTTTGGTAATTTTGAAATATTTGAATGTTTTTTTAATTTTCAAATAAGCTATGTATAATCAATCATAAGAAGACTGTGTACAAGTAATTGAAAAGAAGTTATGTACAATCAAGCATTAGGAGACTATGTACAAGAAATTGAGAAATTATGTACAAGAAGGACTAGGAAGAAATTATACTAACCAATGATTCTCATGAGAGACTCCATATCCTAGTGTCTTGTATCAAGGAGAGGGATCCTACATGATCATGAAGCATGTTGGAGAGGTTGAGATTGTAACTCTAAAAGATATGTATATTGTAAATTCTTTTAAATATTTTAAGTAGAAACTTATTATGGGGTCCCACTATAACTCTAAGAAGTGGATGCAATTGTAGGACTCTTAGGGATGCATCTAGTAGTATGAAAATCTCTCTAAACATGTTCTCTATGTGTAGAGGTTTTGTTGGATCAACTTCCTGAATAGGAGGGAGAGATATGATATTACATTCTAAAAGCTACTATAAAACTCTAGCTAGATAAACTAGTAGATTGGTAAAGGTTCACCAAGGAGGTGATAATAAAACCACTCAATAAGGGGGATATAAAGTTGCATTGACTATAGGTTGATTCTAAATTTTTTTTATCATTAACCTTGAATTTATATGGGACTTTGTTATTACTCTTGTTTGTTGATTATAATATAGTTGTGTACTTGAGTTCACCTATTGAAATTAATTTGACTTCCCTTTCCTTTAGTGTATAACATAACTCAGTGAAGGAAGAGAATATTTTGAACATTATTGATTCATGTAAAGATGGTAGAAGATTATGTTTGAAGAGATCTTATAACTCTTGATCATCCATGGGGATAGTCATCTTAGCCAAGATAGTCTTATATAGAAGAACATAATCTATGAGATGCTCATTTGATCTTTGTTTCTATTATGTAACTTGGGCATAGGAAACCTTATCACCAATATTAATTCTAAAATGAGTTAGGAACAAATTGACTAAAGGATTGAATGCATTGAGGAATTGATTTGGTAGACTATAAAACCATTGTAAAGCATAATCCTTTAGACTCTATGGAAATATCTTGGTTATTAGCCAATCATTTGGGACATATTCCAAAAATGTTGCATGAAAATCTCTCAAGTGTGTCTCTAGATCACCCTTTCCATCATATAGAATAAGCTTGGGTTGAACAAAACCTAGTGGTAATGGTGTAGAAGCAATATGATGTGCTAATGGTGTATGAAATAGAAAAAAAGACTCCAAGGCCTATGTAATTCTAGAGGCACCTTGCTCAAGATGTATCACCTTGGATTGAAGAAATTTTATCTCTTTCACAAGGGTAACCACATCAGGAGAAAAAGATGTACTAGACATAACTGGTGGTGCCTCATAGGAAGGTTGGGATACTATAGGGGGTTGTTGAGATATAGTTTCCCCCATAATGTCATTTGTAACTAGTTTCTCTAAAGGAATGGAAGACTTAACTTGCCTAGCCTTTTTAATTTACATTATAGATTATAAGATAAGAGTATGATCTTAGGGTTGTTTTTTGAGTCTTTCTCTAAAACTTTGTAGAATCAAGTCATTGTTGAAGATAACATCATTGTCAATAATAGGTGGAAGTGGATCAAGAACTTGATGTGGTCAATCATGAAAATTGGTGTTTGTATCATCATTTTTATTCTCATAATGCTCATTATTGAAATTATCCTTAGAAATTGGTGTAATCTAGATGTGTAGGATCTATAGCAAGAAGTTGAGCTAGTTGTTTATCCATGATATATGGTCAGGTTGAAGGAATCCAAGTGAATTCAGGAGGGTTACCACTAATTCTTACACTTCAACTCAAAAGAAGAGATTCAAGGAGCTTAGATGGCATAAGGAAAACAACTTGATAAAGGAAAGAGTAGATAAAATAAATATAATATAAATAGTGAACTAGAATATACATAAAAAAGGATACGAAGTTCACAATTATGTAAGGTGATACCTCAAAAGCAATGGGACATAGTATATGCAACTAGGGTTTTGAAAAAATGATATTTTTAAAATTACTATGGAATTTTAAAAATTATTGTGAATTTTTTATTTAAATGCATAGGTAAAAAATCAAAAAAAATATGGGAAAAACTCTTGATTTAAAGAGACCTAGTAAATGCAACTAGGGTTCAGAAGAGATTTATTTTTTCAAATTCCTATGGAATTTTAAAAATTAATGTGAATTTTTTATTTAAATATGTAGGTAAAAAATAAAAAAATAATTGAAAAAATTATGATTTAAATGGACCTATTATATGCTACTAAGGTTTGGAAGAATGTGATATTTTAAAAAAATTACTATGGAATTTTAAAAATTAATGTGAATTTTTAATTTAAATATGTAGGTAAAAAATAAAAAAATATTGGAAAAACTATTGATTTAAAGGGCAATAGTATATGGAACTAGGGTTTGGAAGAAATTTATTTCTTAAAATTACTATGAAATTTTAAAAATTAATGTGAATTTATGATTTAAATATGTAGGTAAAAAATCAAAAAAATATTATAATTTTTTTGATTTAAATGGACCTAGTATATGTAACTAGAGTTTGGAAGAAAATGATGTTTAAAAAAAATACTATGGGATTTTAAAAATTAATGTGAATTTGTGATTTAAATATGTAGGTAAAAAATTAAAAAAATATTGGAAAAATTAGAAATAAATTTTCCCTAGGATTTCTAGGGGTTTTATGCACAAATGAAGTCAGGTTCACCAAATGATTTAACTATTTTGGGAATATTATAGTCTTATTCCTAATTTAGTTAAGAGTATAGGTTGACTAAATTAGTAAATAATATTTCAATAATTTAACCACTAATTTGTATAATTTATTTGTATTTTTAACCTTTCTATAAATAACAATAAATATGGACAAAATAAGACTTAGCTTAAAATGAATTGAAATGATTATTGTAGGGTCTGATATTAGCTGTGTAGGACTAGGACAATGTCACAAATCAGGATCTAGATTTCATTTTTTGAAAGGAAAGGATAATTGAAATAAGACACCCTAAGGTCTAACATTGTTGTCATCTTTTGCCACTGTTGTCCAAACTACTTGTAGAGACCTGATTTTTTTGGGTTTTATTCACTATCCTTGTGTGAGCTTGCTTATGAAATATCAACTATTGAAATTATATAGAACTCCTTAATGAGATGATTTAATATTCAAACCCTAGACTCCATTATGATTTAATAAAACTTGAGAAATAAGGGGGAGCTTAGTGTGTGTAAGATGCACTAAATATGTATCCACACCACTTATGTGGGTACCCTACCTGCATACCAATACTTTAAAGAGGGATCAAGCCATATGTAATTCTCCCACTTGATTTGATTTGTGTAATAGTGTTATGTGAATGTAAACATGAAAAAATAGGTGTGCTTGAGGTGGTTAGGGATTAGTGTGTGGATTTGGATATGCTTGGAGTTTTATTGGATTAATGTCTTCATATAATAGGGAGATTTGCCTTAGTGATTGTGCTTGTATTCTTGTTTACTTTGTAATATTTTCCAACCCCTTCTAAATGAACTTTGAATTGGATTTTACAGAGATATATTGGTCATGGGTCAAATGTATTTATGTTAGATCGATAAGATGAAGGATAAGAATTAGAAGGAAATGACCATTAGATCTAAAAAGGCAATTGGATAGGAGTGCCAAAAAATGATACCTTAGGGTCTAGTGTTATAGTCCAAGTTGGTTGATCTTGTCCTACAGGTACATGACTTGACAAAATAGGATTGGCTTGGGAGATTCTACTTGGTTGAGCTAGAATCAAGTTTTAGAAGTCTATGGATGACTGAGAATAATCAAAAAAGTTTCTACAAGGGTCATGAGAGCATACAAGAGGGACCTATGGGTTGGGTTTCAAAAGACACAATCAAGCTACCAATTTTGACATTTTATATGACTATAATTTACATATTTTATACACTAAAGATTATTGAAACATATAATAAAGAAGTAACAACTAATTACATAAAGATTGGAAATAAAATACACAAACACATTCATTGATGATCAAAACTGATGTTGCTTCAGTATTCAAAATTATCTAACAAAAATCCAAGTTAGATTACAATTATTTATATAGACTTGGGGAAGGGGTCACCTCATCCTCCAAGTTCATGCAAGGTCATTACATGTGATATTCATAACATATAGTTTTAACTGTGGTCTAAAATTGTATGAGTCTACTTATAGTTATTCAATTAAACTAGCCTTTTCCAAATCTATGCAACATGTGCATGTGTAAAAAGACATAGGCAACTTTTATATTTATAGCTCAAGCTATATGTAAACAACAAATATATGAACCATTTACCAAAATTAAACATGCCTCATTTTATAGGTTATGAGAATAACCTATTGATCTTTCAAATTAGTCACTTTTAAATGAAACTTAGATGTATGCATGAAGGACCAAAATCACTTTACCCATGTTTTTAGAATCAATAGCACTAAAATTAATCTTTACTAATCTAAATGGTGCATTACATGTCTACACATGTCTTTATAAAATATTCCTTTGAAATGATTTATAGGTTCTTAACTAAAATAATTAATAGTGTTTGTTGAATTTGCCTTTGAGATGCCATGTAACTATATCCTTCTCTTATTCTATTTCCAAACCCTCACTGCTTACTTACATATGTGATCATTTTTTTAATCTTAACTATGAGTCCCAATATCTACTGATAGACACAATCAAAATATCTAAGTATTTTAACCATAATGCCCTACTATTTTTCCAAATATGACATGTGTCAACACCTAATTAAGTTTGTAATCTTGTAAAATTCTAAATAAGACTTGCATCATCAATATTTTGCATAATGGAATGTGAGTGTGCCACATAGCCATTCTTCACTAGTTTTGGGACCTTTGAAAAGTCCATGTTGATCTCATTTCATTGATCTATTTTTTTTGTTTATCATGTTTCATTATATTTTAGTGATTTTACTCATTGACTCTCATGAGCTTGACACTTGTCATGTCTTGTTTTATTCTTCTTGATATGTACGACACTTGGTAGCTACTTAGGGCATCTGAGTTATATGTACTAGGCTACCTAATTTTTCTAGTGGGTTGTTAGATATATGCACTAGGCTCCCATGATGGTCATACTTGTAACTTTCATGGAGATTTTACATTTTAACTCACTTTTGCATCATTCATTCAAATGGGCTTAAGTAGATGCACATTGTAGGATATTGATTTGAATCCAAATGGATACTTTACAAGATTAAATTTGATTTTTTCATGACCATCAAATGACATACTCATGATTGTCGAATGATGTATACATGAATATCAAATTTAATTCAATAAATTTAGCCATTACTGAGGTTAAATTTGACATTCACGCAACCATCAAATGATGTCCTCATGATCGTCAGATGACATCTACACAACTATCAATTTTAATCTTGAAAGTTAAACATATTACCTATTTTAAATTTGAAATTCATGAAACCATCTAATGATGTCTCATGACAATCAAATGATGTCTGCATGATTATCAAATTTAATCTCATCAACTTGACACATGTTAATTCTTAGGGATTCCCTATTCTTGCAAGTATAAGCAAAAATGACTTAGCACAATACTTTTGAAAAATATGTAGAAAGGACCCTTCATGAATATTTTTCCCAAGGTTTTAGTATTTAATAAAATATGATTTAGACCTAAGCTAAAATACTAAATTAAGATCAAACATAATTAAATTCCTAAGCAAAGGTGCCACTTGGTAGTCTAGTCTTTGTTTAAATATTTTTGTGTAGGGTATTGTTTCAGGGGAATTATTTCAAATAAAATGTCCACAACAATTCTCCCAAAGGTTCATTTTCATTGGATAAAATATTTGAAGGAATTATCGAAAGGGTAAGATGCCTGGGATAAAAATACTAAAGAAATTGGTTAAAAAGAAAGATGCTTGGGATAAAAGTCTCATAGGAATTGTCTCAAAGGAAAAATTGGCCTAGGATAAAGTCCCAAAGGGTAAGTGGCCATTTCAAAAATTTCCAAAGATCACTTTCAAAATGTCTAAAGGGTAGGTTCAGGAAGTCTAAAGGGCATGTGTTATTTAGAGGAATTATCTTAGGACTTTTATGTTAAACAAAATGTCTGAAACAAAAATTCCAAAGGAATTGATTTGGGGTAAAGGTGTGGGATAAAAGTACCAAAAGACATGTTCAAAAGGGTCTAAGGGTCTACTTTGTGACAAAAATTACTTAAAGGGTCTAATCTATAGGGTACATTTCAATGAGAAAAGGCCTTTACAAAAGTCCTAAAGGGTAACCATAAAAGTCTTGAAGGGTAAGTCTTGGAGGGAAAGGATCTAGAATAAAAGTCTCAAAGGGCATATGCCAACTTCAAAAGGGCCAGAAAGTTAACTTTCAAAATGTTTGAAGGGTAGGTTCAGGAAGTCTAAAGAGTATGTACCCTTTGGGTGAATTCTTTTAGGAATTTTGTGTCAGATAAAATGTCTAAAATAGAAAGTCTGATAGAAATGAATTGGGAAATAAGTCTTGAAGGAATTGGCTAAAGGGAAAGAAAATGTTCAAGCCAAAGGTCCCTAAGGGCATGGTCAAAGGGGCTAAAGGATCTACTTTGTAACAATTTTTTTTGAAGGGTCTACTTTATAAGTTATATTTTTATGGGAAAGGGCCCTTAAAAAATTCCTAAAGGGTAACTTCAAAAGTCCTAAAGGGCACTTTCAAAAGGCAAAGGGCGTGTTCAAAAAGTCTAAAGGAATTGTGTCCTGAACAAAAATTCTAAAGGGTAAGTTAGAGGCTAAGGGTCTTTTCAAAATTCATAAAGTAATTCCATTAGGGGAATTATTTTAGATAAAACGTCTACAATAATTCTCCTAAAGGGTAATTTCTCTCAGATAAAATATGCAAAGGAACATTTGGCTCAGATAAAGTGTCTCAGACAAAATGTCTAAAGGAAAAGGTAAAGGTACAAGAAAAAATTATTGAAGGAAAAGTGTAGAGGGGATGAAGGGTAGTTGAAAAATTCCCAAAGGAATTATATTGGGCAAAAGGCTGCAATAAAAAGGCTGAAGGACACTTTGCACAAATCCCAAAGGGTGGGTTGGCAAGATAAAAAGGGCATTTCAAAAGCTTCAAAGGATAATTCCAAAAATGCCAAAGGGTATTTTAGTTGGAAATAATCCTAAGGGTCTACTTTGTAGGGAATTCATCCATGAAAAAATTCCTAAAATATCTACTTTGTATAATCCAAAGGGTAGGTTTAAAGGGGATAAATGATAATGTCAATTACATCAAGAAAATTCCTATGGCAAAAAAGCCTGATGAAGATAGATACCATAAGCCCAAAAATAATAAGTCTAAAAATACAATAAAACCCAAAATAATAAGTCCCAAGAAGATATCAAAGATATTCCATGAGAACATAAGTCTAAAATGAGAATATCAAAGTAACAAAAAAGATTTAGTCTAGGAAAACACACTATCAATGCCATCTTGCCAAAGTATAAAGTCCAAATCATGATATTTTCTAAAATTTGCATATTCACATAAAATAGGGGGTTAAAAATAAATACAATATTCTAAAAAAAGTGGGTCCCCATTTCCTTATGGAAAAATGGGGGTGTTGGGTATAATAGGTCCTTACAAAGTATCTAAGATTTTGGGATAAAATACATTCATACTGAGATATATTCAAAGCAAGGACTTGCCACTATCATTTAATATTAAATACTTAAAGCATTTATTCATGAATACTCCATCAACTATCATATTTTAATGAAGACACCAAGATTAATCTATGTATATATTTTATATATAATTTTTTATTTTCATAGCTAATGTTTTATATTTTTCTATTTGTTTGTTTTTGTGTTGTGTTTTTTAATCTTAGGTGGTTTTTAGTGTGACTTTTAAAAATTTGATTAAACTTTTTCATATCTTTATTATGAAAAGTTAATTACTAAAAGGGTAGTCTTGGCATTCTTACGTCTTCCCTATTGAATCTTCTTTCTTCTCTTTTCATGAAGAATAAGCTATAAAAATGGTAATACAACTAGAATTAAAATAATAACATAATTATATATATAACTATGACAAAGTAATGTTGTGTCCTTATGCTTCCATAGGTCAGGAACTTCAATGGTTGACAATAAAGTATGAGAGGTTTTAGTTTTGGAAACTACAATGTGAATCATCCTTCAATAGTTAGCTAAGATGCTAAAATTTTCGTTGTGAATTTATATAATTTTAAGGCCTATGATTCAAAAAAAAATGTGTGAATTGTAGAAACATTTCATGTTATTGTTGAATCCATCAAAATGCACTTAATTTAACATTTAAAGAAAAATGCAAGCATTAAATTGAGTTATACATATCTTAATAGTTATGAAAGTTTTGAGTTAATTTTTATACTCATGGATTGGTCCCCAACCATCAATGGATTGAATGATAAAATATTTTATAAATTAAATAACTCAAATAAAATTGAATAAAATGAAAAATCTAAATCTTTTCTTGAAAGGGTGATTTAGGCAATCTCCATCACAGGATTTCTAGACTAGATGGAAATGGAGTGATGCATTGAGTAGGAATAAAGGTATATATATTGGGGATATATATGCCTATATGGCATAAGAAAAATTTCCATGCCATTACTACCCCAAGATAAACATATAAAATTTTCCCTCTCAAAAATTTTAATTATTTTAGATAGGTTTAAATTATTTTATGTGAATGTAAGAGATATAAAAGGATTAATCACTCTTAATGAAAATTGATGATCTTAGATAGATCTGAAGCTTAATATGTAACATATTGAGGTATAATTTGGTTATTTTATTTTATTGGTTTGTCTAAAGGATTTGTTTGTATTTTTTTGTTTCTTTTTGGGTTTGATGAATTACAATCTAAGTTCTAAATACTGAACAACATTCTCCCCATAAAAGTTGCCATTTATTAGATCCAAAACACCCTATTACTCAAGATATCACTTGGGTAAACTCTTTATTTAGCATATTTTTTTTCATTTTCTATTCTTAAATACTAAAATGAATTTGTCTGATGAGTACCACTTAATAGTGTTGTACTAGCTTCATTTGATCATTCATTCACAATGGCTAGACAATCCTTGCCACGAGTTTAAATCAAAAAATTGATATTTAAATATTTTTTAAGTGATTTAGTTATTTATTTGACATAGAGATATATACTAATTATTAATTTTAGATTAAATTCAAGTGTGCATTCTTTTACAATAATTAATCGAGCCTAGAATCATTTACCTTTAGAAGTCTTAACTCATCCATGTTACTTGTTATTTATTCAAGGGCTCTTATATTAAAAACATTACTCTTGTGTTTTTTAGTTTATATTTTAAATTGTATTATGATATTTATTCACCAATAGTTATTTTAAATTCTGATTCAAATATCATGTTATCGATTTGAAGTTCCCATACAACTTTTAAGATAATTTATTTCACTCAAATTGGTGCTTGTTTGGTTAAGTTAAATTTCAAATCAGGGTTTATTTTTTTTAGGCTTCTAATTCTAAATAATTTCATGTTTTCTAAGAGATTTATTAAAATTCATATAATAACCTATTAATTTTTTCCTTAAGTCATATTTTCATTTATTTATTTATATATATCTTCAAAAGTTTTTTGATCCATTGATATTTACTACATGTAAAATCCTGCTAACCTAGAGGTGATGTCAGTAGAGTTCCTTATAAGGTCATTTCTAGGTGAGTAAAGTAGTGATATCCATCTACATGTTAAAATATCACTAAACCATATGTGAAGTGAGTAGAGTTATTTGTATAGTCATTTATGGGAAAGTAAATTAGTGAGTCATCCATGTGTCAAATTCCTATTAACCAAGAGAGATCTATAGTTAAATCCTTCTCAAAAAATGAATACATCCATTTAAAGCCACTAAGTCCTAATATTTTCCCATATGACATGATCTCGATGACCCAACCCAATGAAAGGTGAGCTAGATAAATAAATATCTATGCCCCCAAGGGCCATAGATTATGCCATTGGCACCATCTTAGAAGCTCAATGACTTGGGTGTGGATCAACAATGACAAAGCTTTGTACGCCTAAGGGCCCAAGATTTCCCTACTTAGCACAATCATAGAGAGCCTAGCTTAGGATATTGAGTAAAATCCATGTGGTTATGTTTACTATGACATTGAAAGATTAAGAGCCCATGAACACTATCTTAGGTGTGGATCTTGATTATCTTCTAGGATCAGAGGTTAAAATTTTAATGTTATTTTAGTTAGGTTTGGATTCCATTATTTAAATCCCTAATGGTGTGGGGGGTTGCAAGAGGGGAAAAATCCTTGCAAATTCTGAGGGGGATGACCCCCCAATGGGGGGTATGAGGGTTATGCACTCCAGAGAATTTTTTAAATTAAAATTGCCTTGTTAAATTATAATTTTATAGTCAATCTAGGCCCCTAATTAAATGTTTTTAGATATAATGGTAGAGTTTATGTTTAGGAATTTTAACCCTAAAATGTATTGATATATAGCTAAGATGTATGAGTGTAAAAACTAATGAAATATTATACCCAGAGAGGAGGTTAAAAAGGTAGAGAGGTGTGATAGGGTTTGTTATAGGATTTTGTTTCTCCCTTGTATTACTGGAAATAATATACAAGACAAGTTTGGTGGATGTAGCCCATCTTGGGTAAACCATGTTAAATTTGGAATCTCATGTTATGTGCATGTTTATGTTTATTTTATAAATGTTTGATTAATTCATTTCATACTTTCTCTTGTATGAGATTTGGGGATAAATCTAGGTTTTAATTTATCCTAACACACTGATAAATTACCAAGTGGAAAAGTGAGACCCAAAAAGAAAATCCATGAAGCTTAGTGAATAATTAGTTAAAAGCTAAAAAGGTGACAAATGGTAGCAAATCATACATGCAAACATACCTTTTAACACATATCAAACTTAAATTTGATGACCAAGGTAAATAATAAATGATGGGAATGTGACAATCTGTCATTCGACTATAGGCAAAGACTAAAGTTAGGGAATATATGGTGACTAAAAGACATAGAACTAAGCATTTTGAATCATCTAGAACATAGAGTTAGCTAAAAATAACCTGCATCAAAGATCTATTAAACTGATCATAGGAGAAAATTAACATGGACATGGTAATAGCCAGAGCATTGGAAAATATCTAGATAAAAGGAGAGACCAAAATTGAGAAGAGTGTTCACAAAGTAGAGTCAAACCAAAGGATAAGGATTTTAATAGGTTAATAAAGAGGATAAAATGAACCTATTTATGGAATAACCCATTGTTCTATTATTTCATGGTCATTAACATTTAACAAGGAAAGGATTTCATTTAAAATAAGTTATGCTAACTTGAAGATAAACATAATTAATTGGTAATGGAAAAAGAAAATATGTGAAATAAGAAGTTTATCATTGGGATTGGTTTGAAATGAGGTGTCTCTTTCTATTTGGATTGATGATGGGTTATTATAATAAATTTAATACCAAAGAGTGCCTTTTGATCATTTGATCTTGGAGTGCATTGGCCATTAAATCCAATTCCATCCTAAAAGTTGTATTTAAATTTATGCCATGACTAGATCATTATATTTTCTTGATATGCTATAAAAAAAAATATTCTCTAATAAATTATTTCATTTTATATTTATATCAAGATCACTTAATTTATGTTGTGCATTATAGCCATGATGGACTAACATTGTATATATAAATAACATCGCTTACTATTTTAATGGTTGACACATTTGAGTACCAAAAATCTGTTAAGATTGAGATAGGATTACACCTAACCTTCCTATTTGTTTTGTCTTGATGGTTTTACAAAGATATTTATTTGAGAATTAATCTATACAAAGAACTTTTCTAATGTTTTTAGTCTACAAGCAGATATAAAATTTTATATTGTACAATAGCTAGTTTAATTTGATTTGAGTGCTTATTTTGATCATTTTGAGGCTTAAATTAGTCATGGTGTACAAATAGATACATATTTGTGTAATGGATTTATTTTAAATAAAATTATATATTTCATGTTCACATAATTTTCCTTGAGTCTTGATCATTGTGGCATTCTAGTTTATGCAATGGATATACTTAATGCCTAGTGATTTTAATTATAGTCGACATTAATATAATTTTGAGTATCATAAGAATTGACTCAATTAAGATATTAAGCTCTTTTCTTCCCTACTCTCTCCCTCTCTTCTACATTTTTAATGAGAAATGATTTACCCATTACTTTGTAAATAGTCTGAATAGAAGAAACCAATAGTGAGAACTTGAATGATCTTGAAGAAATAATTGGAACCTTTGGTGTAAATAATTTTAGCTTACTTATGCTATTTATTATGGAGTTTCTTATCCCTTGGATCACCATCAGGTCCTAAAAACAAGGGGACTCTTTCTCCCATGAGATGTTGACTACTTTTATTTACTTAGATCAATTAATACCTAATTGTGTTTGATGAGTGAGTGAAAATTTTAGATTAACACATATGTGGTGAACTATTAGATGAATATAATACTTAAAACCATATATTTATAAAATGGGAAATAGATTCATTGTGTTACTAATTAATATGCAATAATTATTGTATGTTAGTATTGATAATTTTATTTATATTAAAGGTCTTGACAAAAACTATAAAGAGATGTTAGAAGGAATGAATAGAGGCCTCAATAAGGTGGTTATACTAGTCTAGGTATATTTATTTTAGGGTCTTTTGGAATATTTTTTCAACTATCCCATCCTAAGGTAGAATTTCTCTAATAACGGTTATATACACCTTAACATGAACATTGAGATCTCACTCTCATTTAAACATGGGTAGTTAAGCTAATGAAATCAATAAAAAGACTCATCATATACTATTATTAAGGGGATATTTTAAGTACTTAGCATATCTCCCTATGGAACTAAATTATTTCAAAGGCATGGTGAGATGAGATTGAAGAGGAGGGTTTATATATAAGGTAGAAGAAAAACTATTAGGAATAAAATAGGGAGGTTGATAGGATATAGTATAGTAGGCCAAAATGTAATAATATGGATGGATGGACTTATAAAACATGTGGAAATAATATGGAAAGGGTTAGATGAAGAAGTATGATCCATAACTTGTAGAGGTGGAGTGTACGTGTGTGGCATGTACCTTAGATGAATTAAGGGTTGTAGCATGTTGGTCACCACATTTTTAGGAGGAATATAATAAAATGCACTAGGGTTTTAAAATATAGTTTGATATAGTGGAAGAATATTAGAAGCTACAAGTTAGGAACTCCATGAGTAAGGATGTACCTGATGTACTAGTTTGAAGTGTAGTTATAAAGGGGTGTGTTAGATAGGTATTATGGTAGTAGACAAGTAATTTTTGGGATGTAAATGGAGGAAAAATGGACTTAGTTATAAGGGTACATTTTTGTTTTATATAGGCTTAGTTTATATATAAATAATAAATTCATCCCATCAAGGTAGATATTATTTCATTCAGTGAATAAGTGTTGTTAGATTTGAAAACTTCCTTTATGGAAGTTTAAAAAGGGAAAGATTGATGTTTAGTAATGAAATAGTTTGTGCTAGAGGACTTAGGATGAGTCATTTTAGTGTGATCATATGGGATATATATTGTTATATTATCATTACATGGGTATGATAATGATTTTATCTTACTCAACTCATCTTCTAGATAGCCAATTCTATCAATGTACTAGTCAAATATCTTTGTGTTGTCCATATCTAGATTTTGAAAGATAACCTATGGTCTCATTATAATGTGAGGATATTCCATACTATAGTGGTTAAATTTATATCATTATATTATAGTTTATTACTAGTAGTTTCATAAGGATCCCAATATTCATGAATTAATACCATAGACCTATTTTTTGAGTTTAATGATGAAAACCTTAGAAATTGGCTCTCCACATATTGAGATTAGTGTTTGTTGTTCCAAATAAATAAGGAGTCTTCACTATGATTTTTATGGTTGGTCATATAGTTATATAAGTCAAATGATATCTAAAATTCTTGTCAAGACTATTTAGTGGGTATATAATAACCCCAAAAAATAAATGTAAGGGGAGATAAAAGTTGGAATAAAGAATAAGAAAAATACATCACAAAATACTAAGTTTTTTACTTTATGTTCATAAATTTATGTACATGTGTAAATTCACACACTAACCTTTGTGAACTTAACTTCTTGATGTGTGGTCGAGAAAATTGATGAAAATATGATAGGATGATGGGTCTATGGGTTTAGTTTATTAGGTTGAGGTGTAAGAATGGGGTTTTAGAAAACTAGTGGTAAACGATGATTATAATGATGCCATAATATATCTATTGTGTCAAATTTATAGTTGAGAATGGTGAATTGAAAGGAAACAAACCCAAGAACCCCAAGTGTGAGTGAGGAAAGTATATAAAAGTTATTTTTCAATACTAGGTAAGGGGAATTGGGGGTAATTAGGTTGGATAACTCTAGGTACTTGGTTAACTCTATCGAGATGAGTATGTCTATTCAATGTCATATTCAAAATGGATGAAAATATGTCAAAGCTAGTCTTGAGGAGAAACAAAAGGAAGAGTGAAGGTCTAAACAATTAAATTTATGGGATAACATATGATAGGGTCTAAATATTGGTTATAATTATACATTGTCTTACTCATCAAGAGAACTAATTTGGTTAATTATAAAGTGTGGAATGGAAAAATTCAATTAAAATATCATCATAATTATCTATTTAGATGTTAATAGTGTAAAAAACATATATAACTCTAGATTCATACTCTATAGAAGTATGATTTCTCTAGAAGCATCATCAAATGGGAAAATCAATGTTTAAAGTGTATATATTATATTGATTATGATTTTGGGTAGTGTTTTGCAAAGAGAAGTGAACTATAGTACTTACTAAAAATATAATATCTAAAATTATAATATAAATATCTAAAATTAAAGTAAATGATAATTATTTTATTTATTTTTATTTTTAATAATTTAATGCATGAAATTACTATAAATTAAATTATAGATGATGCAAATGTTGATTTTGGTTTTTCCTAGTTTGATTGTAAATTTTTTCTTATATGTGACAAATTAAAAGTTATTTTATTTAATTTTTTAGAAATAAATTTACTAAAATATACTATGAAATTTATGTTTTTGAACATGAAAATTGAGAACTCAAATATAAAACTCAATTTTTTTCTATGCAATGAAAATTTTAGTTTTTCTTGTGATCTAGTCTAGATCTAAGCTATAATGTTAATTATTGAGATTTTTTATTATTATATAGAGATATAATGATTACATATATAAATGAATGAAGTTATATAATTTATTTAACATGAAAAGGAGAAAACTAGATTTAGTTTACAATTTTTGATTTTCATAGCTTTTGGGTGTTATAGACACTATTTATGAATTATATATCACCTCGGTCTTTTGCACTTAGAAAATACATATCATGGTTTTACCTTCATATTATAGACCTTTAACACTACAAAAATGCTCACATAAACTATATATTTATGCCTAATTACTATCTCTTAGTCTGACCTATGTTATTCTAATGACTCAGACTTCTTATCTTACCTAGAATGTTATAAACCTACTTATCTTTCATCTCTATGAGTTATAGACTAGACTTATTTTCCAACTACCTAGAAACTTTTATCCTATTTATATTCTTATGTTATTGCAAGTGTTATATCTCAACACAAGTGTCTAGTACCCTAAAGTCATCTAATTTTTGATTGAAACATATCCTAAAGGTTAGCCTAAGTGGTTTAATGTAAGATATTATCCATAGGGATTGGTATAACTATAAGATAAACCCTCATTCATTACTCACCTAGAAAATACCTAGAGATACTAAGGAAACTTAAAAAAAACATTCTATCAAGCACTTAAGTGATTAAATCTTCCCTATTTTCTCATGTTTCCATATCAATCATAGTGATAACACATATATAGGTCTAAAGTACTAAATGAGTATTCCAAGAGTTATATTTTCTAAGTTACAAGTTTGGTCACTTTTTTACTTGCTTATCACATATTGGATGATTCAAACACAAGCCAATACATAAAATGGAACTACACAAGTTTGAGGCCCTCTTCAGAGTATTAGATATGAAGGTAGTTCTCATTAATAAAGGGGTATTTGGGGTAGTTCGATACCATGTGCGTACTAACCTAATTTTCCCAAAACCAATATGAAGATGAAGAATTAGGGTTTTATAATTTTATATGGATAAAAAATACATGACCTAGACATAAATGAACAAAACCAAAGGCAATATATAACCCAAAATCATCTAGGTGGTTGCATATATTTTCAATACATATTATGTACTAGACACCTACAACCAAGTCAAACAATAGTGTAAACAAAACCATCCTAGGTTGATGCAAGTGTTTTAGTCTACATAGGTAAAATTTATAGAATCAAGTGACTATTCCAAAATCCATATCTACTCCACTTTATATCTATTATAGATCCAAATCTATATCAACAATTAGATCCAGATAAGTATCTTGTTTTGATTGTCAATATAATATCTATCATAGTTTTACTTTCTATCTTTATCATCTCAACATAATAAATTTAGTATATGTTATATTTAAGTTTTGAATATAAATTGCCTATTTTATAGATACTCTACCATCCTTTTTCCCTATGATATTTCTTACCCCTTTAACCATATATCCCCCTTATCTAAATTTTAGGGTTAAGCATTTGGTGAGCCTAACATTTTGTCTACAAAACCCTAAAATTTCATGTAGGGTTTCTTGATTCTCTATTCTAATTTATAATTTAATAAAAGTTTTACAAGTTAAAAATTAGATATTCTTTTTCTATCCACATGTTCAATATAGATGCATGTATATCTCATTTTATGTTTTAATTTATAGTTGTATCAATAGTTTGATAATATACTACACTAATACAAGTAACCATCAAAATAAATATGAAGATACATAAATATAATGAAAGTGTTTTAAATTAAAAATGAAACTTAATCTCTCTTCAAACTTCCTTTTGTAATACTATAGATCTAATATCTGTATGGGTAAGTGCACAACGTTTGGGGACAAAAAGGGGCCTAACCCATGGACATGATTTTCTTAAAATTTCATAAATCTAAACTTTTATAGATAATTTTAGATATATATAATCCAAATTTGAATATGGTGTAAGAACATGAAATGTAGAATTTCTAGTCTAGTTTCTAAAACACTAATGTTTTTAAAAATTGGTTAAGTATAACTAGGTCAAACATATAAAATTAGAATAGGAACACCTATTTTTTCAATAAAATAGAGTAGATAGATGTTCGTGTGGCACACTATTTTTGAGAAGAATTTAATATTATTTGAATTCATTTGGTGAATATTTAGATAAGATTTAATTTTTGACTTATATTTTTTAATAATTTTTCCATGAATACTTTTTAATTAAATTTTCAAGTAAATAGATCTTGAAAACTAATTAAAAAATAGATAGTTGGCTGTGCGACATGGTTAATTAACTAAAAAAATGTTTTTTTTTTTGAATCTGTAGAATTAGGCCTAGTTTGTGACCATATAAATTATTTTACACTTGGATCAATGAAAAACAAATTACATGAACATATATAGGTATGCATATTTATGTAATGTCGTGACCTAAGAAAGGTATAATTAGAAATCAACATAGTTTAAAGCCTTAAATTAGTAAAAAATTTATAAAAGTAATCTTTTTGGAAAGAGGAGAGTGTGCTCATTGTGATGGTATTACATTTTTTAAGTTTAAAATTTAAATTCATGATGTATTTGGTGATTAAAGTTGAATTTTGTTATTTTTTATCAAAATTATTAGACTTGATTGTAGATTGATAGGTCCAAACCTTTGGCTTGGGAATCCAAGCTATTCCTGAGCCAAAAGGCTTAGTGTTTAAATTTAAATTTAAATTATATTATTGTGTTAGTAATGTGATCACCTTAATAATGTGATCACATTAACACATAATGTGATTGTGTTAGTACATAATATAATCATTTCACTAACATGATTACCTAATTAATGCAATCACATTAATAGATAATATGATCACTTCTTATTATTTTGCACATGAAAGTGTGTGAGCATGCACATGAAGCCAATGTTGACATGAATATTATATTTAATACTCCAAATGTTAAGTTTAATTCTACATTTATATAATAAATTAGGGTCACTTTTGATCTGATAAAATTGATCTCATAGTTACACAACTTACAATGTGGAAAATAGTTTTTAAAAATCCAATCTAGTCAATACTTAGGTATTTTTTGGGTCTAAGTATTGAACCTAGGTATTTTAGGGCATAAATTTTGTAATTTATGTCCATTTTTGGTAAACATATAGTCATTTTTAAGGTTTTTGTGTCTTCTAAATTGATTATTAACATTTATAGGAGTCCTAAGTTTTTCAAAATTGAAGTTTCTAAACCACTCACTTTGTAATTGATCCAAAGTGGTGTGATTTGGGTAGATTAGGTCATATTTATGACCTACACACATGAAATGAACACATTGTGTTAATTTAACTTGTTCATCATCACTCCCTCATCCTTGATCACTTTATACTCATCCCTCATCACCCCTAATCACTCCCTAATTGACCCTCATTATGCCTAGTCATTTATAATAACTTCCTTATAATCAATAATCACTTCTCTATTGACCCTTACTATCCCTCATCATCCTTAATCACTCCCTCCCCATCCCTCATCATTCTTAATCACTCTTTACTCATCCTTAATGACCTCTTATTTATCTATCATCATCTTTAATCACTCCATCCTCATCCTTCATTGTCCCTAATAACTCCCTCATTGACCTTCATTGTCCCTAATCATCTCTAATCACTTGGGATTATCATCCCTAATTATTCCATCCTTATCCCTTATAATATATAATCACTCTTTCCTCATCCATCATCATCACTAATCACTCTCTTATTGACCCTCACTATCCCTCATCACTCCATCATTTACCTTCACCATCCCTCATCATCCCTAATTGATCCCTCATCATCTAACATAAGTATATACTCTAAAGGTATCTTTGATTCCAATCATATGTTTATTAATCCATTATAATAGAAATTAACTCTTTTATATGACTTCTTGTGTTGTCAATACTCATTTGTGATAGTAAATTTTATTAATAAATGAATTGGATGACACTCTAAATTTATAGTCAATTACCATAAGTACTAACACAAAATAGAGTTTGAATTTTAGTTCATTGAACTATCTTTGTCGTGTAGTTGACTGGATGAACATTTATTCAATTCCACCTTTGGTAGTTTGGTTCAAAAGATAAAAATTAAAAACAAATCTCTTGTATAATTTTATAATTATGATAATATTTGAATATATGCAAATTTATTTGGTGTTTCCCATTCTTGTATGACTTAAATCTTTGTTAGGTTCACACATTCACTCCTTGTGTGTGTAAAGTATCCCAAATATTTTATCTATTATATGAAAAATAAACATTTATTCATGTTATAATAAAAATGTGATTCTATAAAATGTTAAACATTAGTTAAACATGGTTTAGATGTGATTCTATAAAATTTTAAACATTATTTAAACATGGTTTAGATGTTCATAGCATGTTTTATAAAGATTAAGAATTCATCAAGGTAGATTAAAAAAATTACATAGTTAAAGGGCCTGAGGATGTCATTTAACATCTCAATAAATGAATTTGCTACGTGAGTTAACCTAAAATGCATAAACAACTAGTCAATCAATCCCTCCTTTATTTTTAAGACTATATTCCAAATTTATAGAGATTCAACATGAATATGATGGTGTACCCAAACTTAGGATCAATTTTGGAAAAGACTTATACACCATGGATATGGAATGAAAATGCCTTAATATTTAGATGAGGATAATAGTTATTAGCTTTAATCATGATAATGTTTTTTAATCAATTCATAACCTCATGTCCCATCCTTCTTTGGTGTAAGCATAATTAGGATTTTACAAGGCAATGATTTGGGCATGATGTCTCCATTATCCATGATTTCATCGATCTACCACTTGATCTATTCATTCTCTAGAAATGATATGTTGTATAAAGAGGTTTGAGGTAGAGCTAGTTAAGGGATAAAATCAATAGTATTGTTTAATGTGAAATATGTAAGAACTTATTTAGGTGAAAATAAAATATCCTTGTATTCATGTAGTTTATGGTTTAATTATTTTATCTTTGTTATTTTTTGACAAAGCACACTATTATATGGTTCTATAAATATGTTTTTACAGTTATTTATTACAATAAAGAGTATAATTATTACTATAGTTAACAATATTCTTGCACTTCCTAGCACTAATGACTAAAAGCTTATAAATAAACTATGGTATATGGTATTTTAAATCATGAAAATATATCACAAAAATTTAAGGATTTACTTCATAGATTACATGTAAATGGTAAATATATGTTTGACCACATGTAAAACATCACATACCTCTAATGGTGAGATGTTACAAAGTATTACATCTTTAAAAACATTAATTGTGTACAGCAAGTGATACTAATAGACAATTTATTTCTCAAGGCATACACTAGACCCTACACTAGTATATGCTTATGGATGATGAATTAATTTCAAGTTTGATTTCTAAAAATATTGATTAGGAGAAATTAAATTATTTTAAATTCCATTGGAAATGATGAAGTGCATTAGTTCACCATTGATCTACATTTATTAATGAAATAATATTTTTAATTTATATAATTTCTTGTTGGGGGAAGTATAGATATTTTTAGTACCAACTATATCATTGGGTTAATAATATATTATCTACTTACATTTTTATAGTGCTATATATCTTGTACCTAGTTCTCGAGCTGTGCAAGTAGAGAGCTCATAGTGTGACACTCTTCATTGGTTTGAATATTGAAGTTATGAATGAAGCACCACTTTCCAATCTTGGACTACTTGTTCTAATATTTTGAAAATTATTTTACACTCTCTATTATGATGAATCAATAAATATACATATAAATATAAGGCCTTCAATGTAATTATTAAGATCATAAAATGCCCTCCTATGGAAATAAATTAATTGGTTTTAGGAAATCACATAACTTCATGACCCTCATATTTACTACCCATTTTTTGTGATATGGTGGTTTTAATTTCCTCTCTTTTTCTAGTGGATATTTAATTTTTAATTACATCATTTATAATATGCCCATACTTTTTCATAGATGATAAATATTTATATTTCAAATTTGCCTCCAATAATTTTGATCACTATGTCTTATATTTTATAATATCACTCAAATATCTAATTGTATCTCATATAATTATTAAACCCCAAAAAAATAACACCATTAAAGTATTGGATGGAGTGATTATGGATGAGGAGGGATGAGGAGGAATTTAGTAGAGATGATGAGGGAGTCATTAGGGATGATAAGGGATGGTGAGGATCAATGTGGGAGTGATTATGGAGTATGAGGGAGTGATTAGGGATGATGAGGGATGGTTAGGGTTAATTAAGGAATGATTAAGTATGATGAGGTATGAGGAATGAGTGATTAGAGATGATGATGGATGATGAAGAAGTGATTAGGGATGATTATGGATGGTAAGGGTCATTGAGGGAGTGATTAGGAATGATTATAAATGATGAGTAATGGTGAGGGTTAATAAGGGAGTGATTGTGGATGATGAGGGAATGATTAAATATGATGAAGGATGGTGAGGGTCAATGATGGAATGATTTGGGATGATGAGGGATGAGGAATGAGTGATTAGGGAGATTGAGGGATAGTGAGGGTTAATGAGGGAGTAATTAGGGATGATGGAGTGATTAGAGATGATGAGGGATAGTGAGGTTCAATTATGAGTGATTAGGGATAATTATGAATGAAGAGAGAGTGGTTAAGGCTGATGATGGATGAATAAGAAGTGGTTAGGGATAAGGGAGAGATGATGATTAAGTAAAATTAACATAAAGTGGTCATTTTATGTGTGTAGGTCATCAATGTGACATATGCTACCCCAATCACACCACTTTAGGTTAAGTTCAAAGTGAGTGGTTTGAAAAGATCAATTTTGACAAACCTAAGAATCCTATAAATGTTAGTAATTAATTTGGAAGGCATAAATACCTTAAAAATGACTATATGTTTACCAAAAATGGACATCAATTAAAAACTTTGTCCTAAAATATCTAGGTTTAATACTTAGACCCTGAAAATGCCTAAGTACTGACCAGATTAGATTTTGAAAAATTATTTTCCACATCATAAGGTGTGTAACTATGAGACCAATTCTATCAGATGTAGAGTGACCCTAATTTATTATATTTTATAAAATAAATTTAAACTATGAGGAAATGAATGTAACAACCTTATACTTGACATTTGGAATAGTAAATATAAACTTCATGTCAGCATTGGCTTCATGTGCATGCTCATAAGATTTGATGGGAAAAATAAAAAGAACACAATATCATTATATATTAACATGTTTCACATCAAGATTGGCTTCATGTGCAATTTCACATGCTTTTATGTGAAAAAAAATAGGAATATGATCATGTTATTTATTTTATAATAACATGATCACATTATGTATTAACACAATCACATTATGGCTCAGTAATTACTGAGCCATAATTTAAATAATGTAATAGGGTTATTTTAATAACATGATCATTTTATTTTAATATCACAATCATTTTATTTCAATAACATGATCACATTATTTAATAATACAATCACGTTATGGGAAATATCCACAAACTCATCCCCCAACTCTATACATATACCTATATTCCACCATGCTACAAACTCTTCCAATGATATTATATCTAAAAATTCACTCAGGGAATTTCTACACCACTCTTCCCATTATAAGTATGCTATTTTTAATTCATTATGCATGACCTATTTACCAAGTAATGGGGAGCCTCCATATGTGGATTTTGTGTTAAATTCTATCAAAATGACTAAACATAATATTTCCTTTGAAAATGAGGATCCACTACCTCAAGACCTCATAAATTATTGTTTACCATTATACATTCAAATTGGCGCATGTAATAAAATAGTATAAAGAACCCTTGTTTACAATGGTTCGAAGCTCAACATTTTCAACATATCCTTTATTTCTTTCCTTTGAATTGAGCCTAATGATTTATAACCTTCCAGTATTAACATCAACAGATTTGATAATATTAAAAAAAATATTAGGGAAAATAACATTGAACATTAATATGGGACCCCATACCTTACTTAATTTGTGCTATGTTTTGCCAAATGATTCAAACTATAATATACTATTACAAAAACCTTTCATACATAAAATGTATTAATCTCTATATACTTTGCATGCATGCTTAAAATTTACCCATTAGGGATTTATTTATACATGTCTAATGGATACTAATCCCTTCAAACATCATGTAATGATTCCAAAAAAAATAATCCTATGTTACAATCTCATACACTTGATTTGGTGTTTGATATTTGATATAATATGGATACTATTAACCATTTTGAAAAAAAATTCAAAATGAGTCAACCCCCTATAGTCCAAAACTTGATATAGGGGTCTAGTATAATGTCATAGGGTACTTCATGGTTCATTTGATGTAATTTAATATGTTTCTAGCCTTTCATAGTCCATATTAGTCCTTATGCCATTTTATGTCACTTAGGAGTCATAAATGGGTAATTAATGAGGGTATAAAGGTTTTAATAGGTGTCCAAATGTTTTAAACTCCTTTCCAACATTGAATATGTTAGATTATTTGTCAATAATGTTAGGACTATCTGAAACTTGTAGATTCCTAATTGATATTCAAGAAAACAAGTGAAAAATGAGTTTTAAAGGTTGTTTAACCTAAGGGAGAGAGTGTCACACAGGAGAATATTTTTCAATGACCCTTTAGATTTCATAACTCCATTTTCATGCTTGATATACTTTTTAAGTTCCAAAAATGGACAAAAACATTTCTATTTCTCCATCACTCCACTAGGAAAGAAAAATTAGTCAATAGATCTTTGGATGGTACAGATAGTAAGAGGAATTATAGGTAAAATTATATTAGTATTGTATATTAAACTATGTATAATTAATTTTCATGTTTTGATTTTGAATAATGGTTATCTATAATTTATGAACCATTCTTAAGAAGCTGATTGTCTTGTTTTACTAGCTAATCCCCACACCCTATAGGTTTTGACTCTATTTGAGCATGTCCATATAATAAATGTAATTAAATGGATTAAAAATTATTTTAAATTCCTTACCCAATTTTTTACATATTTTTTTTCATATTTGGAAGTGTTTGATGAGTTCAAACCTCTTCAGTTGCATATGGAGTATGATAGTGAGGTTGCATTCATATCTCAATACTTTTAAAAGGTTTATTTATCTAAAATGGTTTAATATGTGTGTGAGGTGTTGTTTTTAATGTTTATAATTTATTTTTTAACTCCTCTCTTTCCAATATTAGTATCACAAGTTATCACTATAAATGTTGTAATCAAGAAAAGATAACACAATCAAGTTTTCTACATATAACCAACTAAATCATGGTGTGTGAAGTCTTAATGGAATTTTAATGGAGGTATGGAAACATTTTTAAAGAAATTCATGGTTAATATAATAAATTAAATGTCTTTTGACAAGGTTTGAAACTATTTTCAGGCCCATACACCATGCAAATTGATTATCCCAACCCCACTTCCCTATACATTGAAATGTCCACCTACAAGTGGTATTGATAGAGACTTGGGATTATTTCATAGGGATGTTATAACATGTTTTTAGGCCTTAATAAGGTTTTAATAATATTTATATACCTTTATAACCATGTATAAGGTCATATAACATACACTTTTCTTAAGTCTTGCATTCACTACCTTATCTACAACATCAAGGCATACCTATAGGTGCCTCAGGGGATGATCACATGAAAAGGAAGTATTTGAATGGGATTGAAATGTTTAATGGTTAATAAAATCCATTTGAAAGTTTATGGAGGGTCCAAGATTAGTTAAAAATCTAGATAACATGCACATTATTCATGTCTTTTCTTAACTGCTTGTATACTATAATGTCCACCTACAAGTGGCTTACATAGAGACCTAAAGATATGGTATGGAGGAGTTTATCATATTTATATACCCTAAAATAGTTTGAGTAGTTATATGATATCATGTTTAAGACATTGGACTAGTAATTAGACTTGAGAAGTCACCTCAAGTGAAGGAACTATGTTTTAGGGACAAGTTCCCTAAAAGCTCTAAAATAAAACACTAGGAACTTTTGATGCAATTATATAATGATTTAGAAAAGATTTTATATGAAAATAAATCTTTCCATATTTTATCCTTATCTTATTGGTATTATCTTGAAAAATGAGAGTGGGTTTTTTGTCCCACAAGTGATGTAAATAAGGTGTTAAATTCATGAATCTATTCACTACACTTTGGTAGTGCTTTTGATAGGATTATAAGTTTTGAAATAGTTTTGCACCATAAAATAGCAATATAAGAGTATATAAATGTATGTAAATTGGTCCTATATGGGTAAATAGGACACTAGTTTTCCAATTATAAGTAAAAAGAGTGAAGGTATGAGGTGGTGACTTGCATCACCACCTATAGGTGTGCTTAACCCTCTAACAACTTATCTATAATTGACTACAGTTGATAGTGCCTTGAGGTAGGATTGTCTTGGTAATTAACCTAACATCTGAGTGATGAGAGGTGAGATAAATTACTATGGGAGGATAGTGATGATTAAAAGAAGGTCTCTAGGCATTTATTACAATAAATAAGACAAAATATAGACCTATAGGCATGGTGAAACATAGAACATAGTCACATACAGTCAGCACTTATGTTAAGACCATCATAAGGTATGCATTGAAGTAATTGGAAAATAAAAAAGAGTGATGAAATGATATATATCCTACTAAAAATGTTTTGTATTATATGAAATGATAAAATCAAGATAACAAATCATTGAAGGGTCCAATCTCTAAAGTATACCATAGTAATAGTCAACCTATAGTCTAGACTAGTCAAGGTCAGAGTGAATGATGAAAGGTTGGTAAAAGGTTTGCTGATAAGCATATATGATATGGAATCCATAGTGATAATTTCCACTTTAAAATAATCTCATATAGTGGAAATAAGGCTTTATTAAGTTTCTAGTATGATAACCTATAGTCCATACCTAGAAATCTATAAACAACTAATGTTCTAAGGGTTTGTTTTAGGTTTTGAGACATTTGGAGATGCTAGGGGTACTAACCAATCCTAAAATTTTATACATATTATACCAATCATTTGTATAATACCACCATACCTTCCTTTTTAAATTGAAAATTGGGTAAGCTCCCTCTATTTTGTCTAAAATAAAGGGCACTCCTTAAAGATGCAAATCCTATAGGTTGGTCATGAAAAGGAGAAGAAGGTAGGTTAAGGGTTGATGAAAAATTTAAATAAGATGTTTAGAGCTATGATATACATGGAACAACATGAAAAATATTACATATGGGTTACAAACATGCCAAGGTGGTGAAAACATATAAAGTATGTAGGTAGATCTACTAGGTCTAATCTAAGCCTAAAAATCTCAAGGGGGTCTGCTACCACTTCTGGCATTAGATGAAAATTATAATTCATTGGAACATTTTTTTAGATAGATATAAGGTGTGTTAAAACTTATATCATGTAGAGAATGACATGAGAGAGTATTTTCTTGACTTGAGAACTTGGTAGCCTACATAGAATGAAGAGAGAAGCTGAAGAGGCTAAATTGAGATGATCACACCTACATGGACACTTTGCATGGGAGTATGAGGAGTTTGGATATGTTTAAAGAGGCATTAAACAAGTATTTTATGGTTTTTTTTCTCAAATTATACATCATACCTTTATGAACATATGCTAAGGGTGAAAACTACTCTAAACCCTCCAAAACCCATATTAAAGGCCTTCCCATAATTGGTAAGATTAAATAAGAGAGGAATATATATGGGATATAATGGGAAACCAAGTTATTAGAAATTTTATAGGGCTCACTAGGGCTACTTTTTATCCATTTGAGTTGTACCCTACTTGTATGGACATGGTGTTAAATATATTTTCTTGATAATTTTGTGTGTTGTGTAGGTATGGAAGGATTTAAAATAATGCAATCCACTTTGTGAGATATAAAATGAATTTAAATAACCTATAATTTACATTTCATGATTTAGCTAATCTCATAACTATATATGCTAATACCTTCATGTCAGCTAGTCTAAATTGGCATAGTGAACAAGCAAGTGAGAAGGTTAAAAATCCAAGTAGGAGGCCTTTTAAGGTCTATTTAAGTAATTGTTTTCATTTGGATTTACACCCCTTTAGGATATGTTTCATCTCTCCTCATAAAAGTAGCACAATTGAAACACCTCTAGGTTATGGGTAGCCTAATAACGAGGTGAATCTTTAGATAGGGATAGTTCCCTTGATGTACCACTTTTAGATCACTACTACACTTATGATTGCAAGGAAAATGGAGATAAAAATTAAAGTAAAATATCCTAAAGGTGGTGATACACAAAATAAATTTATAACTACCAACCAATTGCATGTCACACATGAGACCAAGAGACTAACTAGGTATATACTTCTCTAATCTAAATCTTCTCACATCAGTATTTCATTATGAGGTTGTGATGAGTATTCAGGCTATGAAGAATATACAAGAGGATTATAATTTCACTATTTAATATACTAACTCACTCAACCTTTAAACTTCATATTACACTTCACATGACCTACAAGAAGAAGCTTTCAAGTTGCAAATAGGTGAGAGAATGAGACAATAATCTTAAGGAAACAATAGTCATCACTAAGAAAGATCAATAATTTAAGTAAAAACACTATAAATATTAATATAAGAGGTAAAATCATTATTATTTATTGATCCATGGTATTCAAATGAGTAGGGCTTCACCATGCTCAAGTGGAACATTCTTACAATAGCCAAAATGGCTAGTTCTTATAGCATTTGAGAGAGAAGAGGGAAAAGATGAGTCTAAAGGTAAATTTAACACTTATAATTATAATATAAGGATTAAAATGTGTATAATATTTAATTATGAGATAGACCATAAAATTTATAATAGGACAAATGGCTCTCCAAACTATGTAACTCATGAAATATGACATGAAACTCCTCAATCTACACAAGAAAATTTTATTCATCATTCCCCTCTTTTGAAACGTCCAAAAATTCACTATGGATAGATATAATTACTGAAATAAGAGGGATGGGTTATATATATAGTTCTTCCATGCATTGGTTTTATTCATAATCACCCAGATTCCTTTAAAAGTGAGCCATCATTACCTGCAATAAAAAGAAATCCCCTTTTCACACACCTTACATACTTGGATTCCAAAATAGATTAATTTTCTCATGAAAATAATTAAAATGTGGTTAATTACATGTTTAAATTCCATCCATGAACTTATATTTATCAAGTGCACCTTAAATATGCTTCAACTTAAAGTTTCCACACTTCTTACTACCTTACTTTGCCAGTTTTGACTGGCTGAGATGAAGCTAATTATAAGAAAATTTAGGGTATTTTATTGAGTATTAAATTGAAATTTGGAGTTATATTAAGTATCAATATTTCCTCCCATGTGATTTTCATCTTTATAATCTTCCTAAAACTTGAAAAAACACAAAAATTATCAAGAAAGCCCTATTTTGTATTACATATGTATAATATCGTACATTCCAAAAGGATGGAGAGTATCTTGAGAGATTACCCTACATCATATAATCACTTTTTTAGAAAAAATATTCCCTTTATAAACACTAACTACTCCATCTTATCAAAATAGTCACTAGAAAGGGTTTTGGTGAGTTTGAGCCTATTTTTCCCTCTTAGTCATTGTTCATAAAGATATAACCTTAAAATCTAAAATCAAGTCCAAAAAATGGTATGTTTTTTCCCTATGTAATTTTTCCTATCTCCTTGAGTCTTCATTCTAGGTATATGGGAAGATATGAGAAACCAAACTTCTCTTATCGAGCTTGTTTCTCCATTTTGCATAAGCTTGAATTGTCCTAAGTGAAAATTGGATTTCCTTGTGAATTATTTGCATTAAAAATATTGGACACATATAAAATGACCCTATAAAAATTATAAAATCCATTTTAATTATCTCCTATATTTATAATTTAAATTGACCTCCCATTTGGATTCTAGGCCTAACCATACCTAATAGGCATATTTGTAACTTTGAGGGTCTAAGGCCACCTTATTGAGTTCCATTGTTGTGTGCTTAGATTTAAATATTTTTACAAAAATATAAAATATATTCACACCTTTTTAAAGGCAAAATCATCTCTTATTTCATCCTTTTATCACTACTTTCCAAAACTATAGAGTTTGCTTACAAAGGGAAGTACCCTCTGTTTGAGACAAAATAAAGGGTACTTCCCCTATTCCCTCAAAAAAGTTAAATTTTTGAGAGGATAATCCAATTTATAATTATTTACTATAAAATTTTACAACCTTTTGTAACATAATTTGAACCTTTAATTCGTCAAAGACCCAAGATATACCCCTAGGAAGGCAGACTGTATACAAGGTCTTACTATATAGATTGAGTAATGCATCTTTAGGGTCCTTTGTCTACTTATTTTCCATTTTAAAGATCATATGGATACCATAATGTTAATTATTAAGGTTATCTATGTCTATTCATCATTTCAAATCCCTACATACCTCTTCCCACACCTTAACTGGTCAAGTTTGAATGCAACTTCTGACTGTGTTTTGCTCCAAAGCATCATACCTATATGTGTTATTGCATGTTTAATATTTGAAAACATTTCATAATAATACTTTAATTATTCTATTATCAGTTTATAAATTTTCTACTCACTAATTTCATTCTTGGGTTATTTCCACCTAAATAACCCTAACTCTTTTGCTTTCTACCTCTCACAATCAGCTACAGTTGACTGTGTAAGGTCCTATAGGTGGATTTTATCCTTGAAACCTATGATACATATTATTTGGAATACCTATCAGATATTTTTGATTCATACTCTATAAATAAACATTATAATCTTCATTCTCAATCCATACTATGAATGATGTGAAGGCTAATAATCAACTGTAAGTGAGTACCTTTAGAAGAAGGGACACTTGTAGGTGTGAATAGGATCAAAATTTGGTATATCACCCTATTTAAAATATAATTATATCATAAAAAATATTTTTAACCATATATAATAATAAAATCATGGTGATATGGTCTAATACTATCAACTTGGGTGAAGATGTTTCTTTATAGCTAAGATCCTATAGGTGATAGTGAAGGAATTTAATGTTCAAATGGTATCTTTGAGGTTCTCAACTACTATCTTCCATTAGTCATCTATCCTCTATCTTTTGAAAAGTTTCCCTCCTACATGGAGGATACAAGGTATGGTCATTTATATATATCAAAAATCTTTATAAATTTTTTATATGACCTTGACAAAAAAGGCTTAGACCTCTATTTTAATATTTTAGGGGTTTTATACCTTAAACACATTCATTGATTTTGATCATGGTTCCCACTCTCTTTTAATCAACCTCACACTTAAAATAGGTCTTCCATGATCTCTATAACACTAGGACTCTTATGGAATGGTTCCATCATGTTACAACCTCTCCATACATATATCTTTATATCTTTGTGATTCCACTTGTAGTTAGACATTTTCATGTATAGGTAAAGAATGTAAAATTGTAGGTAGTGAGTGATGTTAGTATGAGTAGTGATATCATGATATAAGCCTATGAAAAAATCTATGATCTTAAAAAGGGATCAAATGATATATGATGATATCAAAAATCTTGAGGAAATATTACACACCTCATTTCAATGTTTGAAACCTTCTGTAGGCACCTATAGTGGCATGCCAATGGTAGGAAACTATGTGAGTGATTGAGTTGACTATCACAGTCACTCTTTATGCCAATTAAAAGGACTTAGCTCAATTGTTTCACATTATAATATAATTATCAAAACTTTGAGGCCATAATGAGTTATCATGAATGTGTTTCATAGCTTTACATAACTTACCTAGCTAATTATGTATGACAGTCATAAAGCAGATTGACTATATGGTGGTTGTGACTACAATTCCATGAAGATTAATTTTTGGAAAGAGATCAAATGTGAAGTAACCAAGATGACATTGGAAATTTTTTAATGAACCTATCACGGCCCTCTTAAGTCACTACCAAAACATAAAGATTGTGTAGATAGTGGAAACCTACTTACAACATAGAAAGATTTCTTCACTTGAAACTTGAGATACTTGGCTTATCCAAACACCTTGAAACACTAAACCAAGCATGGAAAACATGAGGTGAATATTTATATGTCATAGAGATTAAATTATAGTATTTTTATTGTATGTAATTATCTAAATAAGAGAAAAAACTATAGGGTTCAAATATTGGCAAGCAAATTAGGTAGGTCAACTTCTTAAGAATGGTTCATAAAGCACATGCCACCATTATTCTACAAACAAACATCAAATGGAATCTAACTAATTGTATAAGACACCCCTAGGAATAATTTGTCTAAAACCTCCCTTATTAACTCTACCATTTGAAACGCTAAGGGACATTCTTACTTGCCAAGCCTAGTGGAAGAATAAAGAAGTGGTTTTCTTAGTTTCTTGGAGCTTCTAAAAAAATTGATCACTAAATTTTTTTTTGTAATATCAAAGGACACTCCTAAAGTTTCATCATTTGTAAGAGGTCATATAAGTCTGTACACCCTAGGTAAACTCCCCCTTTTCCAAGAAAACTTCTCTTTATTCTAAAGAACCTACCACTTTTTAGTTATAAATAGTTGATTAAGGCATAATAAGACACATTACACATAACATCACCTTTTGAAACCTTCAATTTACCCAAGGACATCGTAAAAGTGATTAAATGCTCCTTCTATGACCTTTAAATGGCTCAAAATGACAAGGATTAAAATTATAAAAAAACAAGGCTAATATGCCATGAAATGACATCTAAAGGCTTATAATACACCCTATGACATAATAATACACCCCTAAAAACACCTAAAGATCAAGTTTTTACCTATAGGGGTCCCAATTTGACCTATAGGGTCAAATTTGGTCCATAATTGGTGACTCATAGGGGTAACATGCTTGCTATGCTAAATATTAGTAGCCTTATCTTATCCATGGGCTTAGGGAGTCATTTGAACTCTAAAATAAAACTATAATACCTAATACTTGACAACAAGGATTTGACCAAGATAAGAAAACTAATTACCTTAAACACACAAAACAAAGGACACATACAAAGTAAATAAAACACACTAACAAGACACACACATGTGCTCAAAGCACTTAGGGAAAACAAAAAATAAACAACTATGCAAAACTAGTAATTAAGAATAATTCCTTTCTAGGATCAAAAGGAAAGTTCCTTGAATCTTCTTCTTCATGAGATGAATCATAGTACCAAGCATGTTTCTCCTTGGATTGGATGCTTGGTAGATTAGACCTATTTCTTGGCACTTCACTTGATTTGATCTCAAGTAGATAATCCTTAAATAAGTATCCAATGTAAATGTATTCCTCTTGAATTTGTTTACATAACTCATACTATTTACTACTCTTCATCTCATGATCAACTAGTATCTTCTTGGTAGGCATGGCTTCAAGATGAGTAGTTTCTTATTCCTTAGAAGATTGAGTCCAATAGAAGCTTATTCTATCCTTCAAAATTTTATGTGTTTCTCAAAACTAGTTGAGAGGATGATAACCCATTTTGATGATTTCAAACATATCATGGGATGCATATGCCTCTTGAAAGGATAAATTTGAAAAGTTTCTTCTTCTTTGCATACCCACTTGAGTGTCAAGTTTGTCTTCTCCATTTTTAACTAGATCATAACCTCCTTGAAAAGGAGTATAACCTACTCTAAATATTAAAAATTAGTCATCCTAAGGCTGATTAGAGACTTTTTCTTTCCCATCTTTGATATCTTGGATAGTGATGGAAGAACCAATATTGATTTCCTCTTCTTTGACACAAGGAAGACATTCTTCAATGTCAACACAATCTGAAGATTCAACAAAATAAATTACCTCTTCTTCAAAATTTATAACCTCTTAAGGGATCTCAAGTTGTATCTAAATTGTTATAACCTAACTTTACTTCTCAACTACTTCAAGATCCTCAACTTTTTTCTCCTCGGTGATGCCAATGCTAGGCATCTTGTAATCAAGTGACCTATCCCAATGAGTCTACCAAAGAACTATGTTTTATTCAATAAAAAATTGTAATTCTTATCAACCAAATACTCCTCTTTAGATTCCCACACCATAGGTACATCAAGGCAAAGGGTGATAGGGTGAAGACAAGATGAACTAGTTGGTGGAGTTAGAACATATAACTCAACATCAGATTGAGAATGAATTGTAGGGGATCCTTTTGGGAGTTATTGAAGAAAGGGATGAAAAATTTTCACTAAAATAACTTGGTTATATTCATTCCATTTGAAAATCATTTCATTGAAATTTGATTCAACTTGAGCACTCTCTTGAGGAAGGTCAGATTGGGTGTGTTTAGGTATAATATCTTATTTTGGCTTTAAACCTTCCATCACACCTTCAATCAATAGTTTCATCCTTAAATATAAATCTTAAATTTTATGGGATAGGTTATCTTTGAAAAGTCTCTCTTGAAGTTGATAGTAATTTTCATGAGGATGAGGAGTACAAGAGGGCTGATATGGAAAATAAGAGGTCTCTTGAGGAAGGGTGGGAGGGACATGCATAGGATCAAGCTCTTTATTAACTTCACACTCTTTATCTAGGATTTTATTCCCTTTCTTTTCCCATGGTTTCACTACCTTATTCCATCTTATGATTTTAATATTAAGAGTCTATTCTTGAGGTAGTCATGCAATTTGAGGGGTGGATGAAGTGTTCAAGAAACTTGGGATCTCCTTAGGCTTCGATTCTCCACCTTGTCTCCAACTTGGGATTTCATATCTAGGTGTATCTTCTTGAGGTGGGGATGTAATGGGAGATGTAAATGAGGGCTTAAAATACAATTAATTTACTAATAAGATGGATTGATTCATCTACTTATTAGCTAACTTAATCTACTTATCAAGGTCTGATTCAAAAATAAAGATTATCTTTCTAACTCTCTCTTCCAGTTGATTGGGAAAAATACGACTTTGTTATTCTTGATTGGGTTCATGAGTAGGGGTAAAGTATAATGGATAGATATGGTGAGGTTGTTATTCATGAATTCTTAGCTTATCTTCTAAGGATGAAACTAGGCAACTCACATCTAACATCTCACTTGTGAGCCTTTCTAATTTTCTCTCTCAATAGGTTCCCACTCTCTTTTAACTATCTCTAATGAATCTCTCATATTATGAATGATATGACTAGGAACATCTTGACTAGATCCCCTTTGCATGTCAAGATCCATCATGTACCTCTCATAACCCAAGAGAGTTTGCTTGAAAGTTGAAATGGATTGATTTGAGAAGTGACTAGATTGATTAAGAGGAGAAATATATTGATAAGGATGGTTATAAGACTAATATAATTCATGACAAGGTTGATAAGGGTCATATTGGAGCTAGTAAGGATCATGATAAGGCTAATAAGAATCATACAAAGGCTGATAGGGAATGCCATAAGATTAAGATATCTCATCAACTTGTGTAAAACAATACTCAACACCAAAATTAGCCATGGAACTTCATTGGGAAGCAAGAACACAAATAAAAATTACCAATAATCTTCAAAAGGAAAATTGGGCTACTTGACCAGCTAATGTAACTTTACAGTCACCATTGATGCTTGGATAGATGCCTCTAAAGGCTGACGTGTTGAAAGAGAACACCAAAAATATTTAAAATTATTAGATAATAAATCCCACCAGGTGTGCCAAAAAATATTTTCACTTATATTTTCACCCCTTGAGGATATGTTTTAGATCTCCTCATCTAATTGGCATAATTGAAATAGCTCTAGGCTATGGGTAGCCTACAAATGAGGTGAATATTTAGATAGGGCTAGCTCTTTTAATATACCACTTTTAGATCACTAATACACCTATGGTTGTAATTAAAATGGAGATAAAAGTAAAATTAAACTATCTTAAAGTTAGTGATACACCAAATCAAATGATAACTACCAACCAGCTACATGTCACACATGAGACCAAGACACTAACTAGGCATACACTTCTCTAATCTAAATATTCTCACATCAATGCTTCATTATGAGGTTGTGATGAATGTTTAGGATAATAGGAATAAACAAGAGGCTTATAATGTTACTATTGAATATACTAACTCACTTAACCTTGACACTTCATATAACACTTCACATGACCTAAAAGAAGAAGCTTTCAAGCTGTAAATAGGTAAGAGAATGAGACAATAATGCTAAGAAAACAATAGTAATCACTAATAAAGATAAATAATTTAAGTTAACACACTATTAATATTCATATAAGATGTAATATAAGTATTCTTTATTTATCCATGGTATACAAATGAGTAGGGCTTCACCATGCTCAGGTGCACATTCTTACAATAGCCAAAATGGCTAGTTCTTATAGCATTTGAGAGAGAAGTGGTAAAAGAGTAGTCAAAAGGTCATTTGAAAACTTGTCATGTTAATATAAGGTGTCACATGTGTATAATAATGAATTATGAGATAAACCATAAAAGTTATAATAGGACAAATGGCTCTCCAAACTATGTAACTCATGAAATGTGGCATGAAACTCCTTATTCTGCACAATAAAAATGTCTTCATCATTAACCTCTTTTGGAACATCCAAAAATTGACTAGGGATATATATACTGATTTAATTAAGAGGGAGTGGTTATAGACATTCTCTTGCATGTATTGGCTATATTCTTAATCACTTGGATTCCTCTAAAAGTGAGCCATCATTGCTTATAGTAAAAAAAATCCCTTTCTCACACACCTTACACACTTGGATTCCAAAATGGATTTATTTTCTCATGAAAATACATAAAATGGGTGAATTACATGTTTTAATTCCATTCATGGCCTTATATTTCTTAGGTGTACCTTAAATAGGCTTCTACTTGAAGTTTCCACACTTCTCACTACCTTGCTCACTTTGGCAATTTTGATTGGCTGAGATGAAGATTATTGTAGGAAATATTAGGGTATTTTATGAATTATTAAATGGACATGAGGATTTAGCTTAAGTCTCAATATTTTCTCCCACGTCATTGGCATCTTTAAAATCTTCCTAGAACCTGTAAAAATACAAAAATTGTCAAGAAAACCCTATTTTTTACTCCATCCATACAATTTAATATAGTCCAAAAGGATGGGGAGTATCTTGAGATATTCCCGTAAATCATTCAATCACTTTTTTGGGAAAACTATTCCCTTTATATGCAATACTGCTCCATCTTCTCAAAGTGGTCACTACCAAGGGTTTAGGTGAGTTTAAGCCTATTTTTCCCTCTTAACCATTATTCATAAAAATTTGATGTTCAAATATCAACTCAAATCCATAAAATGTTAGTTTTGGAACCTATCTAACTATTCTTGGCTCCTTGAGTCTCCATGCTTGGTGTTCAGGAAGATATGAGCAACCAAACTTCTCTTATCAGGCTTTTTTCTCCATTTTACATAGGCTTGAGTTGTCGTAAGCCAAAAGTGGATTTATTTATGACTTATATAGATTATAATATATTGGTCACATATAAAATGATCATGTAAACATGATACAATCCATTAGAATGGTATCTTATAATTAGAATTGAAATTGACCTCCCATTTGGATTTTAAGCCTAACCATGCCTAATAGGCATGTCTATTACTTTGAGGGTCTAGGCCACCTTGTTGAGTTACTTTATTATATTATTATATTTACATGTTTTCACACGCCTATAACATTTATTCACACCTTCTTCAAGGCATTATTAGCTCTCAGTTCATCCACTTATCGCTACTTTCCAAAACTACAAAGTTTGCATACAAAGGGAAGTACCCTCTATATGAGATGAAAAGCATATGAGGATCTAGATACATTTCATTTTGAGTTTGACATCTTATGCAATAACTATGATTATAATAAAGATTCTCAAAAACTCAAATTGTTTCCAAAAATACTCAAAGATACAACACTTAGATGGTTCATGGGACTTGGAAAGGGTGCCATTTCTACTTGGGAAAAAATGAAGGAGAATTTTTTGATGAAATATCAAGACTATTATATGGGCAAAAACTACAAGAAAGATGACATTTTATAAATGATCCAAGTTGCTGGTGAGTCACTAGAGGAGTATATGGAAAGATTTTTATTCAACTTACAAATATCTAAATAAACCATAATGGACAAGGAATCAATCAAGATGATATTCTTGAAAGGAATTAGAGATGATTATCTAGAGGCACTAAATCTAATGTCTAGTGGTGATGTTTCTACACTACCATTTTATGAACTAATAGTTCTAAGTATGAACTACTCTAGATCAACCATGAACAAAAGTAGGGGAAAACCCTTCCTGTAACATCAGCTATAAGACTATCTAAATGTTAAGTTAAAAACCTAATCTAGGATATAAATTAGGGCATCATCAATCACCTAACTACTCAGCTTGATACATTACATACATAGATAAAATAATAAGATACTGAGAAAGCCTTAGCCACCTATTGTCTTAAATATATAAAGAATAATGTAGATTGCACACGCCATTCCATGAAGGCTCAGGTAGCTAGTATCATCAAGGAAAATATTGAGATAGTAGAGCTAAATGTCATAGGATAAGATGATAACCAAGTGGTTTTTGTGGCTCAATGGAAACCATGGGTATAAAAACTAGGTATGCCATCAAACTCTATGTTTGCAAATTTTCAATTCTTAAATAGTCCTCAATATGGTTCTTGGATGAATATATCCAATCTAAATTGGTCCCAAAAAAATTGGTAGCTACCCAAAAATTAGTTATGGATGCAATAGAATGGATAAAAACCTCAATAGGGACAATTCTAAAACCAACAGTGGTTTTATCCCTCTAATCCATGACAATAATAATGAAGAGGAAATCAAGGCTTTGCCCAACAAATGTAATAACCAAAATAATAGGACATCATGCCAAACACTCAAAAACCTATTCAAACAACTCAATTACCTACTAAAAACATCCCCAATCCTTCTAATAAGTTTGTTCAACCAATACAATCCATTAAAATAATGCAATATCCAACATACACCTTGGATATTAATCAAGTTCAACTTTACTCAGGTCATGTTCTTCCACAACCCACCTTACCCATAATCATAGAACATTTTGAACCAACTCCACTCCATACTAATATATATCCAATCATAGCTAATCTTGAGCTAAGTCCATCAAAAAATCAAAAATGAACTAACAATCCTCCTTTTTTGGAGAGATTGAGCATATCATGGCCTGAATAAGAGCCTAAATTTGATATCCTAGGACAACAAAAGAATGTATGCATCAAATCCCACTCTTTCAAGTAATAAAATATGTTCTTATCTATAATAAATTTATTCAAGAGATATGTTTTAAAAAATTGGGAAGAAAGAAGAAGGATCCTAAAATAGTATAGGTCATTGGCCAATTAGCAAATATTATGTTGGGCAACATAGTTCTCCCAAAATATTCTGATCTAGGAAGTCCTATAGTTAAAATTAGAATCAATGGCCAACCCATTTCTAATACTTTAATTGACTTAGGTTCAGCCATTAATGTGATGACCATGGAGACCATGTAACAATAGAAGCTTACCATTCTCCATCCAACATCTACCATCCTTCATATGGCTGACAGATCAACTATTAAGCCTAAAGGACTTATTGAAGACCTTTTTATCACTATAGATTCTTGGAAATATCTAGTAGAATTTATTGTCCTATATCCAAAGAGAAATTTGAGGGGTTATCCTTTCATCCTTGGTTTTCCATGGTTGTCTACTACCAATGCCTTTATTAGCTATAGGTCAGGAAAAATGCTAAATTCCAACATAAATGACACCTAGAAAATGGTGTTGTATCCACCATCTTAGCCTTCCTAAAATGATGGACCAATTCCATAAATTGAAGAACTTAAAGAATCTATGTCTTCCCAAACTCTTTACATAATTTATTGGAGTCTAACTTTGTAGGCCCAAGAAGAAGACACTATCATTATTGGTATCCTATAAAACACCTATCGATAGGATCCTATAGTAACCAACCTATTGGAATATACACCATGCCCTCTTCAGAATACCTTTCTTGAGAATAATTTTGGTAAAACCATAAGATAAATTTGGGAATTCCATCAATTACTTCTCTATTAATGTAAATATGCTTCTTGAATCACCAATGTAGAGACCATAGTTTCTTTAAGCACTTCTTTAACACCCCAACAAGAAAGTAAGTTATTTACAATGCTGAAAAGGCACACAATATAATTCACTTAAGATTATCATGACATGAGAGGAATACCCCCAGATTTATGCATACATCACATTTACAATTAAAAATAATGTGAACCTTTTCACCAAACCCAAAGATGAATAAATCCTATAGTCAAAGACATTGTCAAAACTAAGTTGAAAAAAATCTTGAATGCAAGATTTAATTATCCTATCTCAAACAACTAGTGGGTTTCTCCCCTAGTCATTATCAAAAAGAAAGGAGGAAAATGGCATATTTTTGTTGACTATAGAGAGTTGAATACTACTATTAGTAAGGATCACTTTCCCCTTCTATTTATTAATCAAGTATTGAATACGCTAATGGGAAAAAT
This sequence comes from Torreya grandis, assembly GCA_037957365.1. Classification (NCBI taxonomy): domain Eukaryota; kingdom Viridiplantae; phylum Streptophyta; class Pinopsida; order Cupressales; family Taxaceae; genus Torreya; species Torreya grandis. The sequence continues at coordinate 1,801,931 of JARHVA010000553.1, forward strand.
TACTTTGATTTTATAGATGGATAGAGTGGTTATAATCAAATAAAAATTTCACCACAAGACCAAGAAAACATCACTTTTACTTTCCATTGGGGAACCTATGCCTATGTCATCTTTCCATTTGGTCTTTTAAATGCACCAGCTACATTTTAAAGGGCTATGTTGAGCATATTTTTTGATCTCTCCCATGATTATGTTAAAATCTACATGGATGATTTAACTATATATGGTTAGACATTTGATGAAATGTTGACCAACTTGGAGAAAGATCTTCAATGCTTCTGAGACCATCAATTATCTCTGAGCAATGATAAGTGTTACATGATTATGACTTAAGGGATTGTGTTTGGACATCAAATATCCCATACTAAAATTCAAGTTGATCCAACAAAGATAAATATCATCAAGGATATACCCATAACAAAAAAGTAAAAAGATGTTAGAAGTTTTCAAGGATATGCTGGTTATTATATATGGTTCATCAAAGATTTTATTAAAATTACCACCCCATTATTTTTATTTCTTACTAAAGATGTTGAATTTACATAGAATAATGATTGTCAAAATGCCTTTCAACAACTCAAATACCTATTCATAACAACTCCTATTCTAAGAGGGCCTGACTAGAAGAAGCCTTTTCATATTAATACAAATGCATCCAACACCACTCTAGGAGCTTTTCTTTTCCAAAAAGATGAATCTCTGAGTTATGTAATTTATTTTATTAGCAAGAATCTTCAAGGGGATGAACTAAACTACACTATAAAAGAGAAGGAATTTCTCACCATCATCTATACCATCAAAAAATTTCAACACTAAATTAAGGTTACCAAGTATTCATCCACACAAATCATGCAACAATAAGGTATTTAATAAACAAACCTATTATAATAGGTAGGATAATTCATTGGTTGTTTTAGTTATGGGAATTTGATATTACAATTGTGGATAGAATTGGTAAACATAATGTAGTAGTAGATTTTCTATCTCAATTTCAAAATGATGAACATAATCCTATTGTTGATGATTTTTTTCCTAATGAACATTTATTTGTTGTAACAATTCAATCTCCTTAGTTCACAGATATTGCTAACTATCTTGCTGTAGGATCACTACCACAACATTTATCACCTAGGGATAAACATCACCTAATACAAAATAACAGACATTATTCCTAGATTTTAGGATATTTATTTATCACTGGATCAAATTTTGTTAAGAGAATATATATATATATATATATATATATATATATATATATAATAATATGAAGCTTATGACATTCTTGGAGCCTACCATGATGAGCCCTGTGGGGGTCATTTTACTATCAAACATATTGCCATGAAATTACTCACTACTAGATGTTATTGGCTTTATTTTCATAAGGATGACATGATGTATACCCATAGATGTGATCAATGCCAGTGTATGGGAAAGCCCACTCACTCTGATGAAATACCATTACAGCCACAACTAGTTCTAGAAACCTTTGACAAATGAGGATTGGATTTTGGAGGCCATATTGATCCTAAATCTAATAATAAGGAATACATACTAGTGTACATTGAATATGTCACCAAATGGGTATAGTTCAAATCCTTAATCTATGATGAAGATGAGAAGGTATTTGAGTTACTCTATGAATAAATATTCACTCATTATGGAGTTCCAAGAGAAATAGTCATAGACCAAGGCCCACAATTCACATCATACCTCATAACTACCTTGGTAAAAGAATACAAAATCAAATAGAAGAAATCTACCCCCTAAAATCCTCAGTCAAATGGTTAGGTGGAAGTGACAAACTATGAATTGGAATATATCTTCACTAAAACTATCAACTTGCATAGAAAATATTGGTCAACTCATCTTCTAGAAGTAGTTTAGGCTTACAAAATCACATAGAAAACCATAACTGGTTTCACTTCATATAAACTAGTTTATGGTAAAAAGTCTATTCTACCCATTGAGTTTAAACATAAGACATTAAGGACAACACTTGATTTAGGCTTAGATATTTCTCAATCTCAAAAATATAGGATTATGAAACTAAATGCACTTGATGAATTAAGAAAGGAATCACTTCATCATACTGAAATAATGCAAAGACAATATGTAGGATGACATGATAAGAACATCAATACTAAGAATTTTCAAGTAGGAGACTGGGCACTACTTTTTGACTCTATATACAAGGATAATAAAAGAAAGTTATAGTCTAGATGGATTGGGCCTTATGAGATTGAATGAGTTTTTGATAATGGAGATGTAAAGCTCACAACCATTAACTCTATTTAATTCCAATTGCTTGTTAATGGCCATAAGATCAAGTTGTACAAGAAATAATTTTCCATGGAAACTCTCACTTATCAACTTCTTGAAGAACAACATCCCTCTCTTATTTATGAAGCAAGTCAACTTGTTCCTATAGTTGAAGGGTATTTCTATCAACCATTCTCCTATACTTTCCAAAAGTAATAAAACTTCCTATAGCCAACAACAAGTCATTCCAAATGGATTTTTTTAGGATGAAAAAAATATTACCCTTTATATTCTTTTGATTCTAGTTGAGTTTGGATTTTAAAAAAATAGAAAATTCAACAATGAAAACCCTTGGGAATTGCTGACGGATGATTATCTCAGAAAACTAGGTCATTAGATGATCAATATTTATTAAAAAAACACTATTGTAATAAAAATGTTTTTTTTGCCCTTGTTTTTTCTTGTAGATTCATTCCCTTGGAGTAGTAATATATTTCCATTCTTTCTATAGGATGGAATACTTGTTGCTACATAAGGAAAACTTGCTGCTATAGGATAAAACTTGTTGCTACAAGACACATATTTTAATATAGGATGTCTTGCTACATCAAGCATTTTATTCCACTCAAAATATATCATATGCCATGATCACCACTTCACATCATCATTTTCATATTTATGAAAGGTATTTCTATAGGTAATATGGTAATTATTCTATATTTATTTCTTGTCATACATTTTAATTATTTATAAAGATGATGAGACTTAATACTATCAATGCACCACCATATCCTCTCCTTATCACACCCACTTACCATCTCCATCATTATTGATGCGACCATTAACACACATGTTACTACTACCCCTTACTCTTCTCATGAGTGTTTTGTGCACATTGACCTTCACCCCTCAAGGATAAGTGACAGATTAAGTTGGGGGGAGATTTCTCATAAATTCAAAATGATTATTTGACCTCTCAACATATAAGTCACAAATCATTCTGACATTACCCAAAACCATTATTGTAAATACCCATGAAATATGGGAGATGATTTGTTGAAACATGAACCACTAGATGTTACTCCCTTAACCAACAACTGAAAAATATTGGCCTTATTTTGGCATATAGGATGGACATAGTATATTGAGAAAATATAGTCCATGGATAAAGGAATTATAGATGAATTTTTTGGCACATTGCATAATATTTTGGCCATAATAAAAGGGTTGGAATTAAAGCTACCAAAAATAACCATCAGTAGAGTAACGAGACTACCTAGAATAGGGGAGGAATGGTAGGACAAATATGATGTTGAGGCTAAAAGATAAACATTTAGTAGAACAAATGAATGATTATAAAACTCAAATCAAGGCACCATAAGGTTATTTCTACTAGGAAGATGGGCTAAGTCTACTTAGTTTATCTCTAGATATTTCATTTGTGAAGGAAGTTATTTAATGTTACATTTTATACACTTCAAGTTCTTAAATCATTTGTGGTATGGAGTGGAGATAAATATTCCCAACTTTTTGCTTCATATGATCACCAAAATGTCAAATTCTTTTCAAAAATATAATTCTAAAGATCTCTCCCACCATTATCTCATTCAATTACTTGCTAAAGACTATTCTCAAAAGGATAGTCCCAATATCAATTGGGAATAATTTATTCAACTACCAAGAAATGAAGAAATTAAAGGATAAGGAAATGAACTAGAGGAAGGATTGGAGGTTGAAGAACAAAAATTAGAAGAAACCCTCCCTAAAAAACCACAAGACCTTGTAGTAGAAAACCTTCTTACAACCACACAAGAACCTACAAAAGAAGGTAATCCTACATCAACACAAGAACCTACAGTAATGTATGAGAGAAATAAAAAGATAAAACTCATTCTTCAACCTAATTTAGATGAGTCTAAGGAGGAATTCCCATATTTTTCCAAGAAGACAAAAATAACCCCCACTCTTCATAGATCTCATAGATTAAAGATAAAAATAAAAACTAAGCCTTCTTCCATTATTCAAATAAATGAAGAATCTGGGGAAGACAAGACTACTAGTAAAAATGAATCTATTGAGACAAATAGACAAAGAAAAATGTTCTCCAGTATTCCATCAAGAAGAAGCATAAAAATTTGAGCATAGGTTTTTTCATGAGGAGACAATTAAGTAGAGTCTTAAAGAAATACATGAGATAGAAGAACAAGTGAAACATAGTTTTGAAGAGTTGCATGAGAAACTTGTGCAAGAAGAAGCTAGATAATTTAAGCAACCTGATATAGAGCAAGTGGAATTTTACACTCTTGAGGAAGCTTTGCAAGAAATTGAGAAATTAAGGAAGTAACTACAAGGTCAATTTGGTGGAGGTCTAGATGCACTTGCTTTAGTAGCTTATCAGTTGTATCCCTTATAATAATATCACCTTGTAGCCAACATTACACAATCTTTTATAGAGGTCAATCAGTAAAAGGAACCTAAAGCTATCCTTAAGGTTAGGTATCACTCATGTTTTGTCATATCTTCTATAAATTATTGAATTGGATGGATAATAAATTGGGATATCTGAGGGAACTAAGGAAAGAAAATAGGAAATTGAAAGAGGAAAATAAGTTGAATGAAGAGAGAATCACCAAATTAAAATAGAAAGTTGAGGACATGGATAGTATAACACAAGAACTCCTTGATTTCAGGCCTCCTACAAAGGTTTATTCAATTTATATTGAAGAATAATGGCACAAGCTCAGGTTTATGAGAATTTATTGATCCCTTTTCTTTATTTTCCATTTATAATGTAAGCTCATAGGAAGAACTAGCACAATTGTATGAATTATACCTACAAAATTATGTTATTCCATATGATAGATAATGGAATCTCAATATATATGTTGGATATTTCCAATTTCAATAATTTTCATCATATTTATTAAATAAACAAAAAAGAGGACGAGTAATAGTAGAATATAAGACAAAGGAAGATGAAAGCTAGTTACTTATCAAGGGTGAATCAATGGCACTTGATGTTGTATTAGTTGACTAGGACAATATCTTGTCTAAGAAAGAAGTTAGAACTTGGTTTGGATATAAATGTGATGAGGTTCAAGATTTTTATTTGTGGTTAAGAACTTTTTTTGGTCCTTCGGCCAAATAGTCTTGTATTACAAACTAGAATGAGCTCACTACTACACAAAAGAAGAGGGAGACCTATTCCCCTTTTAGTTTAAATGCAACATTTATTAGGACCACAAAATACATTCTTCTTATAGGTGACATGGGATCACAATTAACGAACCTAAAGTTACATCCACCCCTATTCTAGTATCTTATTTTAGACTAGAAGGACAAAATCCTACTGGATGAAGCTCATAAAACCAAGAGCTGGCAAATATTTGAATATAGTTAGGGTTTTTACACTCATCTTGCTAAGGGCATTATAGAACCCATATATTTTAGAGTTATTTGTGTACTAGGGATTAACAAGTATGATGATAAAGTTTGAGAAAAATATTAATCTATGGGGTGTGATGAGCCCCATAAATTACATGTTATTGTGTCCATATATTGTGCTCATCGTTCTTGTTTACCATGCTTTTTAAACACTTTTCCATATAATTTCCTACTTTCATAAACCATATATCATTATGTTTACAAAATATTTTAAAATAGTTGAAATTATGTATTGAAATTAAATATTTGATGGTTGTCTATTACTTTAGGATGTTTTTTTTCTATGTATGTGTTTTGAAGATGTTTTGATTAAATAGGTATATAACATGGAGCATCCTGTAGCAAAAGGAATATAATTATACAAACCATCTTGCATCCATTACATGACTAAAGCCATAGATAAACATATTTTTATTCTCTTCTAACCAACTCATAGGAATGAATTTAACCACCATGGAGCTCAATAATGAAGTGGTTGAAGAAAAAAGAAGCCCTATTTGTCTTGCAGCAAAGTCACAAGATTCTCATGAAGAATGTCTTTAGTAAAAAGAACCATTTTTGGTTATTCCAATTTAAATGTATATTATAATAACATGTAGATATTGTTTTTCATAAAACAATATCCTCTATGTTATAGATATGCATATCAGTAGAGTTGATAAGATATAGAAAAAATAGTATTTATTGAATAAAGATTATTAGAAGTATACTATGTTAAGCAATTATAATTGTAACCTCATGCAACAATTCATTGTTACAATTTTGATTAATATGATTGATCAATTATAAGTTTAATATAGTATCATAAAAGGAAGGGGTGAATATAAAATTTTAAGGAAAAAGGTCCCCCTTTGGAAGGTTGTAAAAACAATCTAACCTATCTTGTTAGTTAAGCATGTCATTTAATTGCCTTAAGCATCGCATGTTTCATTTCTGATTTGTGTAAGTTAAATTCTTGTTTAAGATTTATTTGAGGAATCTTCCCACACATAATAATTTATTTTATTGTATTTTTATTATGTTTCAATACAAGTATTTAATTTACTATGTTTCAACATTTTAGATACAATTAATAGAATGTTAAATTAGAGATTGAGTGTGTACATACAATGACATTATTCTATCAAGTCTACATCCCTAGGTTGAAATTTAAATGAGGTAGAAGGTATAGATCCATGGTTACTATCCTTGTTCATTTTTATTAAGATAAGTATATACAATTGTGAATCAACTACTAGTCACTCACCTAACTGACTGTGTATGACAATCATATATCAAACTAACTGTATGGTGCTTATGATTGTAATTACATGAATATTGATTTATGGAAAGAGATTGAAAGGTGAGGGAACCAATAAGACATTGGAAACATTTTAATGAACCTATCACAACCCTCCAAAGTAACTACCAAATCATTAAATTTTGTAGATAGTGGAAACCTGCTTGCAATACAAAAAGTTGTCTTCACTTGTAACTTGAGATACTTGGCTTATTCAAACACCTTGAAATATTAAACCAAACATGGATCACATGATTTGAATGTATATATGTCCTTTGGAGTCAATTTTAGAGCTTGGATCATATGAAATCATCTAAAAAAGATCAAAACCTATAGGATTCATAGATTGGAAAGCAAATTAGGTAGGTTAACTTCTTAAGAATGGTTCATAAAGCAAAAGACACCGTTATTATATAATAAAACATAAAATGGAATTTTATTGAGTTTAGAAGACATCCCTAAGATCAATTTGTTATAAACCTCCCATACTAGCCAAGCCTAGTAAAAGAAGAGAGAAGCCGTTTTCATAGTTTCTTGGAGATTCTGAAGAAATTTATCATTTAAAAAAATTGTGTGGAAGATCAAAGGACACTATTAAAGTGTCATTAGATATAATATCCTATACAAGTCTGTACACCCCAAGGAAACTCCCCTTTTTCCAAGAAAACTAGTCTTTCTTCTGAATAACTTACCACTTTCTAGTTATAAATAGTTTATTAAGGAATAATAAGACACATGGCACATAAAATCACCTTTTTACACCTTTAATTTATCTAAGGTGGCCATACAAGTCATTAAATGCTCCTTTTATGACTTTAAATGGCTCAAAAAGACACAAGGATTAAAATGACTAACACCAAGGCTAATATTACATGAAATGATATCAAAATACTTATAATACACCATATTAAATTATAATATACCCATAAAAACACCTAAATATCAAGTTTTTACCTATAAGGGTCCTAATCTGACCTACATGGTCAAATTTGGTCAATAGTAATCTAAGTCCATAACGGTTCTTGAAAAGTGTCATACACTCCCTTGTATGGATCATATTAGGAAAATGAATATAAATTTGGTGCCAAGTGTGAGAGGTGAGTGGAAGAGGAGTTATTTAGACAAAAGGTAGTGATAAATCATGTTTAGAAGAATAATGATGATTTGGGACACATACAATGCATGTTGGAGCTTGTCTATAACCCCTCCCTATCAATATAATCATCCCATCTATCCCTAGTATATTATGGAGTATTACAAGGAGATCAAATGATGAAGGTAGTTTCTAGACATGGAAATGAGAAGTCCTATCCCACATTTAAAGATTTTCATTATTTTAGGGACATTTTTCCAAGTAGAACTTACATGGTCTATTCCATATTCCTCTCTCCTACATATGTAACTCCTTTTCTTATCTTGACACATGTCCTAGTGACTTTTGGACTTCATTATCTTCTCTTTCAAATTATATAAGCATTAGCCATTTTATCTCTTTTAGACTAATACCACAACATGTATGGTGAATCCCTACTAGATTGAAATTATTATTTTCCTTTGAACAATAAATTCAAGTCTAGTTTTGAGTTCATGAGCATTTGTCTAAGTGTGAAAAGTAATGTTTGGTGATGTTAAGTGATAATTTTATATCCTTACTTCTCCTTATCCTCTCATGTTTATGAAAGAGTTCTTATTATAATAGGTCATATAGAATTTATCTAGTGTGTTAGGCTCCTTTAAAGTATATGATTAGTATTAGAGTGTGCAATCTAGCCTATGTTTCACTTACCTTGTGTTGTCTCATGCATATCACCTCTATGTTGAAACACTTATATTAGAACCTTTAAGGACTTTGAAGCTAGTTTGTATGTCTTATTTCTTAGTGAAATAAGTATGATGGTCTTGTTTAAATAATATTAGTGTATCAACCCCTTATATTAGTTTTATTTCATGCAAAATTTTATCTCTTTTTCCCACAAGCAACTAGTTAAGTAGGTGATAATAATTTTAAGATATATTTAGGGAGCTAACCCTTAAACCTAGATGTCTACTTCTAATATAGTTAAATCCACATACCTAGAAGTATTTCCATGTTTCCCAAACTAGAGGAGGTTGGAACACCCTCTTTTAGGGTGAAATATTTGGTGATAATAGTTATGGCATGCCCAATGGGACCCATTATCTTCAAGATAATTTGTCAAGGTGAATGTTGGTCTTGACAACATCAGCTACAAATTAGTGTGCTACTTAGCATTTGTAAACTCCATTTAAGGTAAAATATAGTTCAAGGCCATTATTTTTTCATAAATTTTCTCTCATACTTCATGTTCCTTACTAGGTCATCTATTATAGTTCTCAATCCTATAAATCCACCTATTTATCCTAAAATTCCTCTTGAAGTTTAATAACCTCATCCTAATCTACCCTTTGAAGAGAAAGAATATTTTTATATCCAAGAGAGTGAAGAAATTGAATAAATCCAATCCATCATGGATAGACCACATGAACTCCCTACCTTTAATACTGAGAATTGAATTCATCTTGAAGCATATGATTACATTCCCCCTAATGCCACAAAGAGTGTGCCTACATTCAATGGTGAGGGTTATGTCACACCTAGTGAACACATCAAGGATATCTATAATTTATTGTAGATTCCACAATTTCATTGAAGATAATATTTCCATTATAATCCTTTCTATGTCTCTTAGATGGAAAACACTTTATTGGTATAAGACTTTGCTTAATGGATTCATCACATCATGGGATGACTTTGGAGTGTTGTTAGCTTAAAGGTTTGAAGGTGAAAATAACCATAAATCTCACATACATCAACTCAATGTCATCAAAATATCTCCTAAATAAATAATGTATGACTTCAATGAGAGGTTTCAAAAGACTTGGTATATATTTATTCTTCCTATGAGACTAGCTACTAGCTTTGTGTTTCCTACATACTTGAGATCCATTGGTACTAATATTACTATCATGATTCAATCCATGGGTGGATTCACTCTTCCTAAATCATATAAAATTTCCATTAGAGTTAATAATGTCCTCATTCAATTAGGGAAGTTTCCTCCTAAGGTATATATTCCCTTGCTACCTAATACTCCTACTAATACTCCAAACATTGCTCAAATTCCTATTACAAATGCTAAGCCTAGGACTGCTCCTAAAAAGGTAGATGAACCTGATCCATATACAAGAATTAAAAACCTAGAATTTGAGCTTAGGATATAAATAATGCAAAGAGGTGTGAATAAAAATCCCTATACATATTAATAACAATATGATCAAAAATATGGGATAGGAAGAGGTCAAGGGCAACCAAACTTCAATAGGGCTTCCAATGTGTACAATCCCAATTCCACCACCAATGTAAGAGAGATGGTACCAATGCATAGAAAATTAGAAAAAGATGAAAATTAGAAAAAAGTTAAATTTATGGATGCCAATGAGGGTGGAGATAAATCTCTAGTTGCTCAAAGAGGATTCAATCCTCTCCTATCATCTGAGGATGAAGTCATGATGTAATCAAATGAGGATTGGCAGCCTCAAGGAGAAAGCTTCACTAACCTCTTGGTAGAAGATAATTTTACACTCAATCAAGGAAAATATATTATAGACAAAACAAGGTCCAAGAGGAAGTATATATGAGGTGACAATATCATGACTATAAGTTCATCTAATCTTTCTACAAGGTAGCAAAACATAGCTATAATCATGGCAATCCCAAACACTCCTACACCTCCTTCAAATAAGAATGTGGCAATGTCTTCTCAAAGTGATTTAATTCCTCAAGTTTAAATATCTTATTTAATTCCAAAGGCTCAAGATAAGGTGAGTAATACTTCCCTTAACATAGTGGATTATTTGAAGATTGTCAAAGCATGTATCTCCTTATGGGATGTCCTCCATATGCCTGGCCAAAAACAACTATTACAAAAAGAGCTATCCACTATCATTACTAGTCATTCACCTTATATTCAAAGTCATGGTCATTTTTATATTTAAAATTCCCATATAAACCTTGTTTAACCATCTACAAAATATTATAATTCTCCACCCTTATACCCTACTCTCATAGTTGGTGACAAACTAGTACATAATTGCATAGTTCATAGTGGTGCTTCTACATCACTCATGCCCAAGGTTGTAGCTGATAATTTGGGCCTAAAATATGAACCTTATATCAAAGGATTTATTCAATTAGATGGTACACCTACCAAGATAATATGGATAATAAAAATTGAAGATTTTCCTCCATGACTTCCCTAGTTTTCCCATCCTCCAAGACATAGTTGTTGTTGACCTTCTTACTCATTTTGCAATTTATATTTCAAGAGAATTTATTGCCAAGATAGGTGGATATATCTCATCTGATTTTACCTTCTTGGTCTTTATGAAAAGGTATGGAACCAAGGTGACTATAATAACTTAGCCTCTTTCAAGGTTTCATATTGAGCCCTATATTGAAATAAGCTATAACTTGAATTATATGATCAATGAGAAAGAAAAATATAATGTGGATGATTGTGATTATTCTAAACTTGAGGGAATAACTAACCTATTTATATATGAATTTTTTTAGATGCTTATGAGAAGTATACTTATGCATACTTTGAAAAAATTGACCTTGGCACTTATATCATGCATGATGAACCATTTAAGGGAGATGAGGTAAGTGTCAAAAATTGTTTCTCACAAGATAATGAAGGTAACTAAATTATTTTATGAGTATGATGATGATGGGTTGAATAACTTATTAATCACCATAGTGGGAAGAATGATTTTTTTTCCTACTATTGATGAAGTTGCCCTTGATGATGACACTCATGATGAAGATGAGGATGACTTATAGAAAATGTTCAATGAATTATGTCAAGAGTTTGGAAAATTAAGTAATGTTACTTCCCCTCATAAGTGGTCTATATATGATGTGTTTGATAATGATTCTAACAAAAAATATGTTGAGTGTCTCACAAAGTATGGAAAAGAATGTCATGTTGTGAATGAGGATGAAATATGGCAAAGGTTAAATTACATATTCAAAGAATTTGATAAGTTGGGAAAGACTCATTTTTTATCCAATAAATTTCAAGTCTGATATAAAAATTACTAATGAAACGAATTAGAAATTTGTTAAGTGTTATTTTAGACATGAAAATTAATGTCATTCTGTTGATCAAGAGTTTGTAGTCATAAAAGAGCTTGATGAAGTTATTGCCCAAGAAGTTGTAAACATGGAGAATGAGGTCAAGGTAAGATTTATTGTGACTAATGAATAGTTAATATTTACACCTGATAATTAACCACATTCAAAGGTAATATAACATAAAGAATAATATCTTCATGACTCCATGCATCAAGCACATACTAACCTAGAAGAGTACAAAGATGAGGCAACTATCATACATTCCTATCTAAATTTTGAGGAGTGTAAATCAAATGTGATAAATATCAATAAAATTACAACTAAAATCAAGGATTTTAGAGAGGAATGAATAACATTCATGAAGATTCCAAACATTCCACTTGCAAACCTAAGAAGATCCAAAGGTGATAAGCTTTTTGAACATTCATATATACAAATGGTTGATGATGGACATGATTCATATGTTATATTACCTTCATGGAGTGAAAAATATGAAAGATGAACCATATTTGGCCTTGGTTATATTATTTTAATATGATTTAACCTCAAGAGTTAATTTTTGTAAATAGTAGAGTAGGTGTGTGCGTCTATATTTTACTTGTGTTGTGTTTCATAAGAGTTCTAGTTAAACACGTGTGTTTTCCTTTGGTGTGTCTTGTTTGTGTGTGTTTTATTTATTTTTGGTGTGATTTCATAGGAAAATTATGTGTTAAACTGGTGTATATATGACTCCATGACCCAATGGATAGGATTAGGCTACTGGTCTTGGCATAGCAAGCATAATGCCCTAAGAAAATTACCAAAAATGTTGACCATTTTGACCAAAATCAAAAATGAGTCAACACCCTATAGTCCAAATCTTGATATAAGGATATAATATAATTATATATGGTGTGTCATGGTTCGTTTGATGTGATTTAAGATGCTTCTATCCCTGTTCATAGTCCATATTAGTCCTTATGTCATTTTATGTCACTTAGGAGTCATACATGGGTCATTAATGAGGGTTAAACACTTTTACTAGGTGGATAAGTTTTATAAAATAATTTACAACATCAAATATGTCATATTAAATGTCAATAATGTTAGGACTACCTAAAACTTATAGGTTCGTAACTAAAAATCAAGAAAATAAATGAAAAAGAAGAAGTTTTGAATGTTTTATGGCCTATGGAAGAGAGTGGCACATGGGATAAGATAATTTATTGAAATTTAAGATTAATTTACTACATTTAAATTATTTATATTATTTTTAACTTCAAAAAATGGACCAAAACCATTCTATCTCTCCATCACTCCACTAGGCAAGCGAAACTAGTCAACAAATCTTTGGATGGTATGGCTAATAGGAATTTCAAGTAAAATTATCTTGGTGGTGGATTTTAAACATTTTATAATTAATTTTCATGTTTATATCTGTAATAATGGTTGTCTATAATTTATAAACCATTATTAATAAGTTGACTATCTTATTTTACTAACTAATACCCACACCTTATAGGTTTTGCCTCTATTTGAGCATGTATTTACAATCCAGATAATGAAATGGATTAAAAGGGATGTGAAATTAATTATAATATATTATATATATATATATATATATATATATATATATATATATATATTTCATATTTTTAAGTGTTTTTATGAGTTAAAACCTCTTAGGTTTCATGTGGAGTATGTTAGTGAGGTTGTAGTTAGATTTCAGCACTTGTAAAAGATTTCTTTCTCTATAGTGGTTTTAGATGGGTGTGATGTGTTGTGTTTCATGTCTCAAATGTATTTTTTAACTCCTTTACTTATAATTTAGTCTCACAAGTTATCATCATGAATGTTTCAATCAAGAAAAGATAACACATTCAAGTCTTCTACATATGGCAACTGAGTCATGGTGTGTGAAGTCATAAGGACATTGGAATGGAAGTATGGAAACATGTTTAAATCCATTAAAGGTTAAGATAATAAATTTTAGTTACTTTGAGAATTTTTAAAACTAGTTTCAGGCCCATACACCATGGAAATTGAATATCTCAACCCTATTGCCCTGTACTTTGAATGTCCACCTACATGTGGTATTGACATAGACTTGGGATTGTTTCATAGGGATGTTATAACATGTTTTTAGGAATTAATAAGGTTTTAATAATATTGAGATACCTTTAAAACCATGTGTAAGTTTATATAACATAAATATTTCTCAAGTCTTGCATTCATTGCCTTGTTTGTAACATCAAGGGATACCTATAGGTGCCTCAGGATATGATCACATTGAAAGGAAGTATTTTAATTGGGTTTAAGTGTTTGATGGTGAATAAAATAAATTTGATAATTGATGGAGGGTCCAATAATATTTTAAAACCTATAAAACATGCACATTATTCATGTCTTTTATAAACTAAATGTACACTATAATGTCCACCTAAAGGTGGCTTACACAAAGATATAAAGGTATGGTATGGAGGAGTTTGGCATGTTTATATACCCTCAAGAACTTTGACTAGTTTTATGATATAATTACACCCATGTTTTATATTTTTGAATAGTAATTATACTTTAGAATTCACCTCAAGTGAAGGAACTATGTTTTAGGGACAAGTTCCCTAAAATATCTAAAACATAGCCCTAAGCACTTTTGATGCCATTATATAATGATGTAGTAATGGGTTTATATCTAATTTAATTATTACATATTATATCCCTATCTTATGGGTATTAAATTTCAAAATGAGAGTGGGTTTTTGGTCCCAAAAGTGATGAAAATGAGGTGTCAAATTCACGCATTTGTTTCACTACACTTTGGTAGTGTTTTCTATAGGATTTTGATTTTCCAAATAGATTTACACCCTAAGATATTAATATAAAATCATATAAATATATGATAAGTGGTATTATAAGGTTAAACATGACACTAGTGTTTGAAATATAATCAAAAGGAGTGAAGATAAAATTTGGTGACTTGCATCACCATCTATAGGTGTGATTGACCCTAAGACAACTTACCTATAGTTGATTACAGTTAATAATGCTCTAAAGTAGGATTGTCTTGGTGATTGGACTAATATATAGGTGATGAGAGGTGAGTTAAATGAGTGTTAGAGGATATTTATGATTCCAATAATGTATCTATGCATTTATTACAAGATCTAAGACCATATATACACTTGTAGGCATGGTGATACATATAACACAATCACATACAATTAGCACCTATGTTAATACCATCACAAGGTATGTAATGAAGGACTTGGAAAATAAAAAATATTTTTAACATATATAGATCCTATTGAAATGGTTTTACATTATATTAAATGATAAAATCAAGAGAATAAAGCATTAAAGGGTCCAATATGCAATGTATACCATAGACACATCAACCTATAGACTAGACTAATCAAGGTGAGAGTGAGCAATGAAAGGTTATAAAAAGGTTTGATGATCAACATATAGGATAAGGAATCCATAGTGAAAATTTCTAATTCAAAATAATATCATATAGTGGAAATATGGATTTAATATGTTTCTAGTATGATAATCTATAGTCCATACGCCAAAATATATACATAACCAATGTTCTAAGGGTTTATTTTAGATTTTGAGGCATTTAGAGATGATAGGGGTACTAAAAAATCCTAAAATTTTGTATAGAGAATCCCCATCACTTGGATAATCCCATTATATCTTCATTTTGTATGGTACACTAGGGTAAGTACCCTATATTTTGTCTCATATAGAGGGTACTTCACAAAGATGTAAATCCTATAGATTGGTCATGAAAAGAAGAAGAAGAAGGTAGGTTGATGGTTAATTAAACCATTAAATAAGATGTTGAGAGATATTATATAAATGTAAAAACATTAAAAAAAATGAAAATGGATTAGAAACATGTCAAGGTGGTCCAAACTTACAAAGTATGTAGGCAAACCTACTAGGTCCATTCTAAGCCTAAAACACTCAAGGGGGACTGCTACCACTTCTAAAATTATATGAAAATTATAATTCATTGGAACATGATTTTATGGAGATATAAGGTTTTTTAAATCTTATATAATTTAAATAAATACATGAGAGAGTATTTTATTGAATTAAGAACTTGACAGCCTACAAAAAATGAAGAAAGGAGTTCAAGAGGCTAACTTGAGATGATCACACCTACATGGGAACTTTGCATGGGAGTATTAGGAGTTGGGATATGTTTAAGGAGGTATTGAAAAATTATTTTTTGTATTTTTTCACAAATTAGATGTCAGACCTCTATGAACAAATGCTAAGGGTGAAAACTACTCTAAACCATCCAAAACCCTTGTTAAAGACCCAATTAAGAAGATGAACTAAGAAAGGAATTTATATGGGATATAATGGATAGGATAGTGATTGGATATTGTATAGGACTCACTAATAATACTTACAATCCATTTGATTTATACCCTACTTTTATGGACATGGTGCTAAAGAGATTTTACTGACAATTTTATGTGTTGTGTAGGTATGGAAGGGTTTGAAAGGATATAATACAATTTGGGAGATATATTGGGACTTTAAATAACATATCATGTCAATTTCATGATTTATCTAAGCTCATAACTATTTCTACTAATACCTTCACCTTAGCTCCAAATTGGTATAGTGAACAAGCAAGTGAGAATATGAAAACTCCAAGTAGGAGGACTTTTAAGGTATTCATAAGGAATATAAGGTCATGAGTGTTCTTGAAAAGTTTCATAAACTCCATTGTATGGATCAGATTGGAATACTGAAGACAAATTTGGTACCAAGTGTGAGGGGTGAGTGGAAGAGGATTTATTTGGACTGCAAGTAGTGATAACTCATGTCTAGAAGAATCTTGATGATTAGGGACACCTAAAATTCATTTTGGATATTTTAAATAACACCTACCTATCATTTAAATAATCACATATATCCATAGTTTGTTTTGGAGCATTCCAAGGAGATCAAGTGATGATGGCAGTTTTTAGACATGCAAATGAGAAGTCCTACACCAATTTTAGGAGTTTCATGCTTTGAGGGACATTTTTCAAAGTTGGCCTTGCATTTTATATTACATATTCCTCTCTCCTACATATGTAAATACTTTTCCCATCTTGACACATGTCCTAGTGAATTTTGGACTTCATTCTCTTCTCTTCTCTCTCAAATGTTATAAGTAGTAGCCATTTTGGCTCTTGTAGACTAATACCACTCCATGTATGGTGAATAAATACTAATTTGACATTGTATTTTTCCTTTGAAAAATAAATTAAAGTTTTTTTTTGAGTTCTTGAAAAATTTTCTAAGTGTTCAAAGTGATATATGGTGATGCTAAGTGATAATCTTCTATCCTTGTTTCCCCTTATCCTATCATGTTTATGTAAGAGTTCCTATTATAATAGGTATTATAGAGTGTAGGCAGTTTGTTAGGCTACTTTAAAGTGTAAAATTGTTATTATAGTGTGAAATATACCATATAGTTTACTTACCTTGTTTTGTCTCATGCATATCACCTATATTTTGAAACACTTAGGTTAGAACCTTTTCAGACTTTGAAATTGGTTTGTAGGTCTTGTTTCTTATTAAACGAAGTATGATGGTCTTGTGGAAATAATCTTGGTGTATCACCCCATTATATTAGTTTCATTTCATGAAAAATTATATCTCTTTGTCCATAAGCAATTAGTTAAGTATGTGATAAACATTTCAAGGTATATTTAGGGAGCTAGCCCTTAAACCTAGAGGTCTACTTATACTATAAGTAAACCCACATACCTAGAAGTATTCCCATGTTTCCCAAAAATGGAGGAGGATTGAACACCCTCCTTTAGGGTGAAATATTTGGTGATAATATATATAAATTAAAAGTATAATAAAATTTAGTTAGTGTATATCTCAACCCATATCTCTTTAAAATAAAATAACATTAGATGATACATTATTATAATAACCTAATTAGCTTATCTTATCCAATGCCCCACATAGATAATTTACATTCTTACTTTAGTTTGCTACTTCATTACTCACATGAATTATATAGTGTCATATTATATCCCTTCTTCATCCTATATAGGTTTATATAAGTAAACCTATACCCAAATATTATGATGAGAATGCATATTGTTACTAACACCAAGGCCCTGGGCATTCTATAAATAAATGTTTTACCTTGAAGAATAAGATATAAGACATCATTGATCACTAAAATATTAAATTTTATGATATTCTAAAAGAATCAGGTTCATAACCTAGTGACCTCCAAAAATAAATAATATTTAATAACCATTTTTAATATTATTAAAATAAGGATCTAGAAAATCAAGTGGTATATAATGCACAACAAAAAAATCAAATTAAACAAATCAAATAGCATCCATGCCAACAATATTTAATAATCAACATATTCATGGTTGAATAATCATATTTATCCTAGAAAAACAAAACCTACCTATAATGTAAGACATTTCCAACAACTTAGCTTTAATATAAAAAACTTACAAATAAAAGTCATTTGGAAAGACTGCTTGGGATACATAACACTACCAATTTCTTATGGTGTTAAGGTGATTAAAACATGGGTTTGGTTTATGACACAAAAATATCCACCTAAATTTACGTTGGGAAATCTTTGGTTATATCAAGTACAAGAAAAAATTGAATGAAATAAATAAGATATATATTTTTCTCATGAAGAAAAATTATCCATATTCCAAATCATAGCATTCATTATTATAATGTAGATGCAAAATGTGAGGAGGAACATTCCATGTATAATTTAAACTTATAAAAAAATGATCCAAATAATTTAAAATATCCAAATTAAGCTTTTAAGGTCTCATAGAACCCAAAAATACCAAAAAAAAAAAAAAAATCCAAAAATATATTCAAAATTTACATATCCTATTAGTTATTTGGCATATATTTTGTTGGTTACATGTTGGTAGATGGAATATAAATATTTACTATATAATTTTTTTTAAAAACATATTTTAAGTGTAATTTAAGCATACAAAGATACATGGTCTAATTACTTTTAGATGTTAGGTTTCTCCTCTACCCATATCAAACCAAGATGTTGGGGGAATCCACCTCTATGATCATGATACATCCATATTATATCATTATATGTAATTAAACATGACTTTATCCATGATTATATCTTTTAAAATGTATTTGATATGTTATGTACATAATTTTTTTTTAACACATATCTATGAACTAGTAAGATATGTTTATATTTGTTGCTTATGGTTTTCCTTTATGTACTTCCTTGAGTGTATTCTCATAATTTATTTGAGTATTTGAATATTATCCATAGTTTTCATCCCCTATTCCTTTTTTTCCCTCTTTAACATTTAAATATGTCATTGATTGTTATATTTTGACATTATGTCATTTTTTACTTTGTATCCATTTAAATAAGTCATGTCCCTTCTATTGTGTGGAATTTGAACATGCCCCTTATTTGTGGTCTCCATGGAAATTTTTACATTTATTTTATTTTTGAGTGATCTTATGTGTGTGCTTGATTACATGTTGAGGTTATATTATTACTCTATAGGCATTACCATGATCTACATCATACATCTTAGGACTTGGTGTGATCACATCATTTATACTTCAATGATATATTTACCCAAACGTGTTCCCTCTATATGATAAATGGTAATTTTCATATTTTACATGGTGATATTATCCTTTTGAGGTAAGGTAACTACTATTTTATACTTCCCTCACCTCAAAAGGAGGGCATATTAGTGGGGGCATTCCATAGAGGCATGACTTACACATTACTTCACAGATTTAGATTATAGTGGGAGCATGTTTTGGAAACATATTATCCACACTTAGTATTCAACATATGCAAATTATAGTGGGTCATGTTTTTAAAAAATGTCCTCCACATTGGAACTTACACTAGTTCTCATATTTAGATTCCAATGGGGGCATGTTTTGGAAACATGTTCTCCACACTTACATCAATTCTCAATTTTAGATTGTAATGGGGTCATGTTTTGGAAACATGTTATCCACACTTAAAATAATTTAAATATTATATTATAGTGTGGGCATGTTTTATAAACATGTTCTCCACCATGTTTCAAATTGGCTAAAATTCATAGTTTTATGATTTAGATACACATTTGTAGTAGAAATATATACATTGGTACAATTGTTATACACAACTTCAGCATGAGACATATCTAAGGTGTATATTATATGAAATGTGTACCTATTATTACAAAATCACATTAATTTTAGATGCCAAACACTTTCAGGGACTGTCATCACCCACCAAGCTAGACTTTTATAGACTATATTAAGTCAATCTAATGTAATAGTTGCTTCAATTTTGATATAGTTGAGGTCATTAAATCACTCAATCCTAATGAGTTTATAGGTTTGAATAAATTTAAATCATATAACCTCAATATTTTTATAGTGTGATTTGACTCAGTTCACTCACACTCACTAGGTTATAAGTATTATTAGGTTGCACAATTGAGATAATATCAATTCTTAGGTGGAAAATCATCTTTTCTCCAATGTTGGAGGCATGTGCCCTCCAATTTATCTCTATATCTTTAGATATATGTAATTTATAGATTTATATTTTTCTTAATCTTAGTTTTAATGATTAATAATGATATATCTTTCAAATCGAATTGTCAAAAGGTAATATAGTTGAAATGAAACACATGTGTACTACTAAATTTTTATCTCCTTCAATTTCAATCATCTCAATATTTTTAATTAAATATTATATGTACTAATTATATACTGTAACATTCTCTTGGTCTTAGGTTAGTCACTAATAAATCACTTAAGTTGGACTCAAAAAAAGGCAAGGTACATTATACACACCTAGGTATACATTCCCTTTCTTTTAAACTAGAAATTTCATTACTAGATTAAATGTGGGGAAAATGTAGACACTTATGAATTATATATCACCTAAGTATTGTACACTTTAATAATACATATCATGGATGTACTTTCAATTTATAAACCTTTTCCTACTACTAGAAGGCTCACATACACTATCTCTCTATGCCTAATTTCTTATCTCTTAGTCAGACCTATGTTATTATAATGATTTAGACATATTATATTTACTAGAATGTTATAAATCTACTTATCTTCCATCTCTCTGAGTTATAAAACTACACCTATTATTCAACTACCAAGACACTTGCATCTCAGTCAGATGCCTACATCATTACAAGTCTCTTATACAAATAAAAGTGTCCAATGCCTTAAAGTCATCTAAATTGAAAATAAAACATATACTAAAGGTTAAATTAAGTTCTCTAATGAGATATATTCTTTTAAGGGATTTTTATAATTATAATATCAACCCTCATTCATTCCTCACCTAGAAAAAACCTAGAGAGACTAAAGAAACTTACCAAAAGCATTATATCAAACACTCACGTGAGCAAAGATTCCCTATTTTCTCAAATTTACATATTAATCATAGGAAAACCACATATACAAGTAGAAATTATTGAAGGAGTATCCTAAGATCTATGTTTTTATAATCACTCTTGTACTTATCACACATTTCATGATTCACACACAATCCAACATGTAGGGAATAATTACATAAGTCTGAGGTGAAAATCTCTTAAATGAGTTTGAAAGCTCCACAGGATTGATATTGAACTAGGATTATATAGTAACAAAGCTTGTGTAGATAAAATATTCTTAGTCTAGAGAACTAACCTTGGAAAATAATATAATATTGATAAATATGAAAGTATTTTTAAGATTATGTAACAATCTCGAACAATGCTATAATTTCTCATTTTGATAAATATACTATGGATGAGTGATACACACCACACACACACACACACACACAAACACACACACACACACACACACACACACACACACACACACACACACACACACACACACACACACACACACACACACACACACACACACACACACACACAATAATAGTTTTTTAGAGAAATAAAATATAAAAAAATACATACTTAAGTTAACAAATCCTAAAAAAGACTAA
This sequence comes from Torreya grandis, assembly GCA_037957365.1. Taxonomy (NCBI): domain Eukaryota; kingdom Viridiplantae; phylum Streptophyta; class Pinopsida; order Cupressales; family Taxaceae; genus Torreya; species Torreya grandis. The sequence continues at coordinate 1,824,089 of JARHVA010000553.1, forward strand.
ATCCCATATTGAGTGGGCAAGCCTATGGAAAACTTAATAATGGTTGAGAAATCAAAATTATATGCTAACCATAAATATAAAATCTATGAATAGAAAATAATCCTAAGTGATATTATTAACGATGTATGGTAACTTGACATGAGTAAAACATATTTACTCTATGTAAGTTTATGCATACTTGTCCAACACCCTCCTATAAGTGAAACTTAGGGAGTGTAAAATAAATAAATATGGGTCTCAGATACTAGATTATTAAGGTACCCATGTACACTCCAAACCATATATACAATCTAAATAAAATAAGGAAGGACTTCGCGTAAAGTTCCCCATTAGAACATCTTCCTACACCCCAAGTAATGATCATAACTAAAAATAGCATGGATAAGCCAAAGTTTTGGTGAAGATGTTTATAATCTACTCAGTAGGAGGTAAAAACTACAAACAAAGAAATTCATCTTAAATAAGATGTTGAATGAAGTGCATATACATCTCAATGTATTTTGTGCATTGATGATCAACATGATTGCATAACATTGTAATCATACTTTGGTAATCACACCAAAGAATAGTCAGACCTTATTATGGAAAACCAAACTCTTAAGCCAACTATCAAGGCCAAATAATATCTTAACTAGCCTTGACAACACTTTGATACTCAGCCTTAGTGTAGGACAATGCGATATCAGTTTGATTTTTGCATGCCCAAGTAATTGGACCAGAACTAAGTGTGTATACAAATCCACAAGTGGATTTGCAAGTGTCAATGTCACCATCTGAATCAAAGTTATGTATCCAAAAAGATGTGTATAAATCTATGGTGTATACTATATACCAAAGTGGATTTTTCCTCAAATATAACACAAAATACACTTCACTACTAGCCAATGACTCTCATGAGGCTTATGTGAAAAATGAGAGACAAGGTTCATATTAAATGTGATGTTAGGATGAGTGTGTGTCATGTAAAGAAGACTGCCTACAAGCTATCAATAAAAAGTTATATAACCAAGAGGATTTCTAACAATTAGTGGTTAAAAAAATACCTGATTGATATGAAGTGGGGGAAGGCTTACAATTATCCATGCCAAACTAATGTAGAATATATATAGAATACCTATGGTTCTTAATAGAAATACCCTATGAAGACCGATACACTTGTAGGCCGATAAAGTAATGTAGATGTCTTAGATTGTTCATGTCAAACTTCTTGCTTGGCTTATCCTTGATGTCCTGAATCAAAGGCACTAAACTACCAGTAAGGATGAGGTTTCTAACATACAAAATAAAAATCATGATGTCCTCACTATGCCTCAATATGTATACATTATGGTCTAACTCATAATGATAAAAACCAAAACTCAATAGAAAGATGTCCATATTCTCATACCAATATTGAGGAGCTTGTTTGGGACACTATAGAGAATGCTAGATTCTACATACTAATGAGGAGTCTTACATAGATACCATAGGTTGATCCATATAGATAGCCTCCAAAAATTCACCATGCAAAAAATCACTCTTCATATCCATGTAAGAAACCATCCAATGATGTGAAGTGGTGAGTGAAAGTACAACATAGATAGAATTCATCTTCACAATAGGGGAAAATGTTTTAGAGTAATCAACCCCTTCAACTTGTGAAAAACCATTTGTGATGAGTCATGAATTGTTCTTATTGATTGATCCATCTATAGCATATTTGGTCTTATAGACCCATTTACATTTTATAATTTTCCTTCCCTTAGGAAGTGGTAAAAGATACCATGTATTATTATTAATTAATTAAGAATATTCATCTTGTATAGTAGAATCCCACTCAGGTGTACTAGTGGCCTCAAAAAACAAAAGTGGATCATTTATAATTTCATGACCAAAAAGGACAACATGAAAAATTTGTGAGTGAATGCATCATGAATCAGAGGGATCACTAACCAAAGGACCAACTACATGGAGAGTGCTTTATTCCCACTTGGGTATCAACTATGAAGAAGGTGGAGGTAGAGTTAGAGTAGGCTCAATAACATCCTCATCATTATCATCGGGTATAATTAGGTCCTCACTATCAACTAAAGGAGGTGGAGATAAACTAGATGTAGAAGCCTCTAGAATAGGTTGTTCATCAAATCAAACATCCTATCAAAATAATACATCTTTTTAAACTATATTAAGAATATCATAGACTTTCACATCTTTAAAATAGCCAAAAAATATGATTTATTGGTTTTTATTCTCCAATGATTTGTGTTTGTCATCAGGAACAAATGCCCATGCTACACCTCCAAAAACATAGAAATTTGAAATGTTAGGCTTTATTCTTGACCAAACTTCCTTAGGTGTCATGTTTTACATAGCATTATGTGGCATGTGATTCTAGATTTAATTGGCATAATTGACTAATTCAACCCAATATTTTAGTGGTAATTTTTTTGAATGCAACATGTATTTGCCATCTCTTTCAAAGTATGATTATTACTCTTACCTACACCATTATGTTGTGGATTTTATGGCATAGTGAACTAATATTGAATGTCATGCTCAATAAAAAAATCAAGTATTGCATTACTATCATATTCCCCCCATTGTTAGTTTGTATCTTATTGAGAGGAAGAGAAGATTTTTTTTCCAAAAAAACTTTAAAATATTTTAAGGTCTCAAAAACTTCACTTTTGAGCTTGAGAAAATAAACCCAAGTTCTTCTAGTGTAATCATCAATGAATGTGAGTACATACTTGGATCTTGAAAAATATTGAGTTGTAAAATACATCAAATCACTATGAACTAACTCTAAAGTTACAAGTGCACATTTGGCCTTACCAATTATAAATGTATCCTAGTGTTAAATACCAACTAGACAACTAGGGCATACTTCAAAAATATAAAAGACTTTTGATAGGCCATTTAAAAGATGTTTCACATTCATCTATTACATGTAATTCAAATTCAAATTCCCCAACCTCTCATGCCATAATTTTCTCAGTGAATTTCCATGAGCCACAATAGATGAACCAAAAGTAGAATTAGACTCAAAACTATCAAAAGTGTAGATCCTAGTATCATGATTTATAACTCCTCTAGCTACTATTTCATTAGGATCATTACTTTTTATAATTACAACATTTGTGGAAGTAAACTCTATAGTTTTTCCAATCCTTGAATTATAAATTTGATACACATATAGTAATTTTGAATAAGTTTTGGCTACACATAATACATTTTTGATGTAACCATCATGCATCTCAACTATTCTAGATCACAAAACAACAACTCATGAAGAGTTGCCAAGAACTATCTGTGAAGTATTACATTTAAAGAGAGAAGTAAAAATATCTTTTGAATGGGTGAGATGGTGAGAAGCACCTAAGTCAAATATACAATCATCATTAGATGTAGAATATCCCTAGCTAAAAGGGATTTCCCTTTGCCTAATGAATTTACTATAAAAGATTGAGAATAAATTGAAATTTTGTTTTGTTTAAATAAAACTTCTAAAGTTTTCATTTTTTTGAAACAATGTGATTCATAATGGTTTGTACCCCAATAAAAGCCACAAGGTTTATAAATCTTTTTTGTCTAAAGGGTTATTTAGGATTCTTTGACTTAGAAGGCTTAGGGGACTGGGAGGAGGATTATGTTGGTTTAGAAGGTGGTATTTTTTATTTAGACTTAAGTGATTGTTTCCCTTTGGATGTGTTTGAAATCAAAGCATGACTAGCACTAAGAAGATCATGTAAGGACACCATGTTAGTTTGTTCTCTAGTCAATCTTTCACAAAACACTTCAAAGGAGGGTCACTTAAATTCATCACTGATTGTGTCCATCATAGTATAAAAGGAAGATTAAAAAACCCCATATGGTCCTTTTAACTTAGAATAAAAAAATACATTCTTTATCACTTTTATCTTTTCCACCTATTTTCAATTATGACCTAAAAAATTTAAACTTTGCAATAAATTATTCTATGGAAGAAAAATTGGAAGTTGAAAGGGCATTAAATTTTTCATCTATTTGAAACATTTTAAATTCGTTGACTTTGCTAAAAAAGTTGTTAAATCTTTTCCATACCTATTCTGGTATTTTTACAACAGAGATTTGAAACTAGAGACTATCTAAGACATTGAGGCTAATCAATCCAAGATCCTCATCCTACTTGAAACCATACACATACTTAACTTTCTTAAAAGTGAATGTTGTAGCAGTTGTGTCATAAAAAATCCTCCATAATCCTTGTGACATGAGAAGTTGTTGGATCTTCAATTTCCAAACATGATAGTTGAAGGAGTCAAGAGGATCAAACATACAGGAATCATTTCCCAAGGAAGAGGAATTAGTGGAGAATAACCATGACATTATTCTCTTAAATACAAATTTTTGACTAAAAATTAACCCCCATTACAAATTTAACATCTTATGATGGAAAAATCCCCCATTTACTTGAAATAAATAACAAACAATTTTCATGTTTTACACAGATGCCTTCAAATAATTTAAATATAATGGTTTTCCTTGTTTTTTATACCACTATATATTAAAAAACAAGTGTCCATTGTATGTATGGAAAATAAAGAATATCATTTGTTTTCCAATTTTTTTAGGCTTTGAATAGGTCTTATAATGTTTTAGCAGAACATCTTTTTGCAAAAAATAACAAGCATTCAAGAAAAAATACCAACCTTTATCAATTTATGAATGTCAAGCTACCAACTAAGGGTATATTGACCAACTATATGTCATGGTTGAGTAGTTTTAATCCATTGAGCTTAGAATTAGCTCACTATTTGACTAGGTAGATAGGTGTCTGTCAAACCCATAGAATGTTAGCTATGAATAAATAAAGTTATTATAAGTAAGTAAGATATATTGGATATATTTACCTATATATAATTTCTATTTGAACATAGTGGAAGCTGAGATGAGCTATAGTGGTGATCTCAAAAAGATGGTATACAACTTGTAAACTATATAATGGAGACCCACAGAAGAAAACTTTAAGTTACAAAGTGATTATGTGATCTCCCAAAGGTTGGCTAGTTTAATTAAAGGACATTCATATCATGAATACAACTCATATTTTCATTAAAAAAAACAAACTTCACAATCTATGTCAGAATCTACAAAAAAAATGTGAACGGTTGACATGTAAGAGCAAAGCACAAAACATCAAGTCTTAATCAACTTTGAATAGGAAGGCAGGTCTTAAATTTGAGTTATATTCTTAAAACAAATGTAAAAATCATAAATATATAAATGTCTTATTTTATAAAGTGATAAACATATTTTTCCTTCATTGACATGGTTGCACCAAAAACGTAGATCTGTTTATCCTTTTCTTGAAAAAGAGACCCACAAATACTTAAAAAAGATCAATCCTTACTCAATATGGAGCCCTAATTTGATTATATAGTTTGAACAAAACAAATGTAGAAAAAATTCCAGAAGCAGGTGCTGAAAATGAAACCAACACTAAACAAAGCCTTTGTTGAGAATATCCCAAAGCACATGGAAATATGAAACCAATAGTTTCATGATATGACACCATGAAAATTTCCTAAATGATGTTGAAATATCCATAGGATCAATATGGAAACCAAGATCACATAGTAATAAAGCTCGTGCAAACAAAATATTCTCAGTCCAGATAACTAACCTTAGAAAATAACATAATATAGATAAATATGAAAGTATTTTCAATATTCTATAAAAATCTCAAAAAATTCTATCATTTCTCACATTGATAAAATATACTACAAAGGATTGATGTATATATTAAATAATTATTTATTATAAAAACAAACTATAAAAAAATACATACTTAAGTTAAGAAATGCTAAAAAAGACTAAATCTCATAATGAGTGGGCAAGCCTACGAAAAACCTAACAATGGTTAAGAAATCAAAACTATAAGTCAACCATAAATATAGACTCTACAATTAATAAATAATCTTAAGTTATATTATTAACTACATATGGTAACTTGACATGAGTAAAAAAAATTTATTATATGTAATTTTACGCATACTACTCCAACATGAGGACCTCTTTAGAGTATTGTCCATGTAGGAAATGTTCATTGATAGAGGGATCTTTGGGGTAACTCAAAATTATGTGCACACTAGCCCTTTTTTATCATAGCCAATATGAAGATAAATACCTATAGTTTTCTCATTTAAAAAGGATAAATAATCCATGATCCATATCTTAATGTACTAAAGTGAAGGTGACATACAACCAAAAAGCATCTAAGTGGTCGCATCTAGTTTTAATAGGTGTTTCATATTAGACACTTGCATCCATGTTAAATAATAACATTTATTCAACTATCCCATGTTTGAGGCTACATACGTAAAATTTTCATAATCAAGAAACTATTCCAAAATACAAATCTAGACCACTTTCTACTTGTTCCAGATCCATATCTATAGTAACATCAGAACCAATAAGTATATTATTTTCATTATCATAAAATATATAGCATAGTTGTAATTTATATATTTATCTTCTCACCATAATAAATTAATTATATTTTCTATCGAAGTTTCACAAATAATTGTCATGTTTTAGAGACAATCTACCATCCTTGTTCCCTAGGCTATATCTTACCCCTTTAAGCCTAGATCCCCTATAATCTATATTTTGGGGCTAAACAGGTGTCTATATATGTGTGTACATGCTTATATGATGAATATATGTTGATATAAAAATAAAAATATAATAAATAAGTGTGGATTTACTCAATGATAAATTTATCCTAGTCTACCCTTGATTGAATGCAAAACAATGTTATTTGAAGCTTTCATGCACAACTACAAACTAAAAAAAATCAAAAATAACTTTTTGTGTAAAATAAGAGAGCTGAATATGATTTATTTTATTATTTTTATGAGTAGCCTAGTCATAAATGTATATATATTGCATGAATATATTGATATAGATATTTATATCTATATCTATATAGGGGAGGGGCAGTCAAGTAGGGTTGAACACATTATTCTATTACAATACATGATATGACTGATGATTGATTGTATCATACCATGTATATAATGTATGAAAGGATAAGGATGATGGTATGTATATATTAACAACTATGCCCCTCTTATGAATCTATTTAATGAATGAGAAAACTAATATAATCAAAACAAAATTGAAAAAAAAAGCTTTCAAACGTGATCAATGGTGAGACTAAGTGAAGGTGAAGAAAACTTGTTATGTGTATACGATATTTAGGTAACTATCTCATTTATATTAATATATGCCTTAGTAAATATCAAATAAAAGGATTAAATAAATAAAAAATCAATAAAGATACAATTATAAAAAAAAGAATAGTTGGACTATGGCTAGAATGATTCATGAACATCACATAGTTAGTTTACAACTTGATGAATTTCCTTCTACAAAATTGTGTAGAGTGAAATAAAAATGATGTATATTGAGGATAATATTATCATAAAAAAATATATGGATTTGTAAAAATTGAAATTTAATTGTTGGTGTAATTTTTTAATCTAAAAAATCTAGGAAAAGTGAGAAATTTGTAAAGGAGAGGAGGTTGCACATGGTATTTAACTAAAAAATAACTATGAACTTAGTGAATTTAACTTGACAAGGATTTATAAAAATAATATTAGGAGTGATTTAGATAATATTTAAGGTGAACACAAGAGAAAAAAATTATAAAACATAACCAAAATGATGAAAAACATGTGAAAGTTGAAGTCTCATATGCTAATTTAAAAAACATTCAAACGGTGATGAAACTATCTCTTCTTACAGGTGGAAAAAATAGAAACTCAAATTAGATAACTTTTTTTTTATGGTACAAATTTAAACCCCCATGGAAGTTACATTTCCATTATGATGGCTTTGACATCATGTGATTATTTTTTACTTTTTTTAGGAAAACCCTTAGGAAAAGGAGAATGTAATAGGCACAAAGGACAAGAAAGAGGTAAAATATAACAAAAGGGGGAGAAAAATAGGTCTGAGCATATTTTAGAGAAATTCCTTGAATCATCATTAGATTTTTCATGAAAATTTTCACTATGAAAAATGTGTGTGTACAAAATATTTAGGTCACTTATTCTCCTTCCTTAGGTCACTTAGAGGAGGATCCTTAGAGTTAGAGGGAACCATGTTTGAGATAATAACCTATAAGATTAACCCAAGCATAATGTTTAGATATTTAACTTCATGATATAATATGAAGATAAGGTATTGATGTAAGGGTAGGTTTATTTTACCAAACTAATTATTAATGAGAGAGTTATCTAAGGTCATCAATAAGAAAAATAGGCTGACCAACCAATTTTTATAATCTAAAGTGATTCCATTAGGTAAAATTATAATAAAAAGAACATTTAAATCTACCTTCCAACATCAAATACCTCATAAATTGTAGAACCAATTTTCTCCATGGGCTTGGTAGGCATTTCCTTAAGTAACATGTTTGACACTTTATTAATTTATCTTGACCCCTTAGAAAGGTTTTAATTATTTTCCTCTAATTTTGATTAATGGGTGAGATTATTATAATTAAGATATAAATTTGAAATGTAATTCATTCATTTATTATATAAATATACATATTTATATAATATATACATGTGTGTGTAATCACCTAAAAGTGGTAATTGGATGCTAAGAATGTCGTTTGAGTTACCCTATTCCTAGATTAGCACTAGATCTATCCTATATACTTAGACACACTTTTATAGTCATTGTGAAAACCACATTCACCTACAGTTAGTCAAAACATAGTCCCAAAACTATCTTTTTGGATCCCAACCCAGCTTGCTTAGTAGTATGCTAATTAGACATTAGTGCCACATTTGGGACACTACAACCACATGGTGTTAGTGTGCCCAACTAAGTGCTATTTTCCTTATCCCTAACTCTTAAAAAAAAAAAAATTTAAAATGTGTACCCCTTATAAGGTCATCCTAATCAAATTTTATTATCCATAAAAGATATAAAATTTTATAAATATAAGTGTAATTGACCTCTACTCACTAGATGGAAAATAGATGCAAAAAGCACATTCAAACCAAAGACAAGTTGAGAAAAATTAAGTCATTTCATCCCTATTATACCCTAATTATGTATACTACCATATATAACAAACCTAAGCCTAGTTTTTAAAGATTTCAAAGCTCAAGCACATTCAAGACATCTAAATCCACTCTCCTTCTAGAATTCACTTGCACTTGCATCAAATACTAGGTGGGAGAACTACATCAGGATTTATCCCTCTTCACAGTATTGGTATGTAGGAAAATATCTTCATAATGAGGTGTTGAGGATGTCCAATATATCCCAATAATTAAAACACAATTATTTACCATGCCATACTTGCAATGAGGATTAGGGTTTGCACACTAAATCAGGTTTTCTAGGCATAACACATAGCTTTAGGTTTTATGTACACAAGAATAAGATCTAAAAGCATAGGTGTAGGTGCTCCTATAAAATAGGAATAGTGTTACAAATGGGACACTACTAATAATTTGATGGCACTACAATAATATGACATTATTTTCCATATGGGGCACTACTATCTAGTGGGAAAATAGATTCCAAAATCCTATTGATGATAATTAGAACTATCCAAAACCCATTTTTTAGAACCCAGATCATCTATGATAGTCACTTTTTAGATAAGTATATATTTATACCTATTTATTTATATTTTTATAAGTTAAAATAATATCAAATTCCATATAAAATATGTACTTAATTATTTCAATTTATTTAACTGATTTAGACATCTTAGCACTTTAATCTAAACATAAAAATTACACTAGTAAAACCTTAAAGGGTTAAATCATTTGGTGAACCTAACTTACTTCAAACATTTCCTTAAACCCTAGTCTGCATTAATCCAAATATTTATTCATTAAATTAAGGATGAATACTTATAATTTTCTAATTTTTTAGATAACCTAGCTAATTTAATCAATTTCATATTAGGGTTAAACTTATTTCAATATAATTTAAATTTGTTATAAAGAAACCCTAGATTCAAAAAACCCTAACCCTAGACACACTTAGGGTTTGTATCCTTTTATATTTATGCTCATATTTTAGATTAATATATCTTCTAATTTTTAGTTCATTTAATTATGATCATAATGATAGAGGAACTTAATCACTTTTTATTGCAAAGTTTAATAGTTTCATTTGCATACTTATTCCTTTTAATTTGGAATGAACTCAGAAGAGACATAAACACATGCATAGATGATGCTTTATATCAATTGAAATACACATAATATATCATATCATGTTATCTTTCTCCTATATGGAATTACATTAATAATCAAACCCATACACATATAGAAGATTTAACACATAAGCCAACAACTATGTTCCAAGTTTTAATGTCATATCTTATGTATAAGAAAGAATCTCCTTTTCTTCCTCATCTCCCTAAGGGTAATAGTCAATTTCCATCTAACTAGGTCTATGTTATCACCCCTACATGAGATGAAGTAGCCTATGCCAATTTAATTATTCCCCATACTTAGCCTATTCACACCTCTTCCCTACAAGGTGTGTGCTTACATGCTCGATTGGAAATGGCTAGGGTTTGCAGTTTTGAGACTCTATGTAATCAAATTATTATTATGATAAAGATAATTGTATGTTTAAATTTTTTGAATCAACTCTTACATGAAAATATTAAAACATTGGAAAACAAATTTATAAGACAAAGGCCTCCAAGGCACAATAGTGTAAATCATGTATATGCATCCTCACCTAGTCAATTTATGGTAAACCATGTTACATATCCAAATATTAAATCACAACATATTAAATCTATAATTAGTGATTCAAAAAGGATTAAAAGGTAAAATAAGAGTTCAATTGAGATCCTAAGGGACATGATTAAATCTAAGTTGATCAACCTACTTCTTTTACACCCAATGAGGAGATCCAAATATTTTAATGAATATCATAGAATCAATGGGCACCACATCGATTCATGTTTAGCATCAAAAATAAAAACACAATAGGTAATGGATACAGATGATCACACAGTGATAGTTCATCCAAGAAACATAAAATGGCACATCTACCAATTTAAAAAGCATTAAATTTATAAAAAGTACAAAAATGGTTACCAAAACATAACTCAAAATAACAAAAGGTTCCAAAATCATAATCATAACAAGAAATAATACAACAATCACAAATAAATCAAGCACATATAACTCTCAAAAATGAGGATCAATGTTTAATATGGCATGGGTTTAGTCAAAGTATATACAATGGTTTGATTATCATAGTCAATGTTTTGGCAAGTAGGCCCAAAGCATCACAACTCTTATTCTAGCAGTTGATAATATTGGTCAACATGGTTTAGGATTCATTAAACATCTTAAGGCACATCAGTCATAGATATAGTTTATCAAGTCAAAACATCTAGACACAAAGGAATTGTTATAAAAAAGACCAATATCCTTGGTTCCAAAGTCAAAATCATGATACAAAAACAAGCATTTAAAAAAAAGTTTTTATAAAAAAAGAGCCTCCACAACACCATATACCTACAATAAGGATAGTTTCAAAGGACAAAATCATAATGAATATGCCAAAGCATAATTTAGAAAGGTCAAATCCATAGTATGAAAAAATTCCCTCTAATACTCTAGGTTATCATGATTTTGATATTGAACAATATTATGATTCTAATGAGGAATAATACATAGATTCCTACTACAATAACATTCAACTACAACATTACAATCACACTGCATGGTAGATTATCATTCCTATTTTGGACATAGGTTAGAGTGATAGTGAATATCCCCTAAGACTCATTGGTTAGTATGGTTCCTAATATTTTACATACTTCCTTACCTCTCTCACTCCTTGTACATAATTTATTTTCATTTTCTTATACATAGCTTATACTCAAAAAATAATATAAAAAGTCAAAATATAAATACATTCAAATATTTCATAAACATAAAATTTATAGATTGTATGCATTATTATACTTACATCTCTACTACTTTCTAGATATTGAATATTACTAGCTATCTTAGTATAGTTAGTTTTATCATATATATATTATTCACTTGTTATTTTTGATTGTTTTCAAATTAGATATAGGACCCTAGTCCACTATATTGATCCAAACTAGCTATCATATACCCATTGGGGGCATATACACTAATCATGGTTTATACATTTGATACATCCACCCACTTGGAGGCATGTCCTAAATAGTTACTATAACTAGGTTTTATCTTTACATACTATACATTCAAGTTATGTATTGATTTATCTTGATATTGATCATTGCTCCTCATTGCTCATATTTTTTGTTGACTATCACTAGTTAGACTTGGTATAAATGCATCCTAGAATCTACATAGATTTTTAATACATAATTATAAATGATTTAATTTATATTTTTCATTGATTAGACTTTATTGTGTTCTTATGCTTCTTCCATTTTTTCAAGGATTTGAATATGCCATTTTTCTTTATCTCTACACTAATTATCTTATTGTATGCCTTAGACATGTACCAATGTCCCTTATGTGTGATTTCCAACTTCTATATGTGTAAATTTGAAAATGTCCTTCTATGTGGATCTAAGCCAAATTACTTTTTGATTGTGTATGTGTACATTTGAACATGTCCTTGTATGTATTCATTCTTAGATTTATTGACATGTGCTCATGTCCCTTGTATTATGGCCCCTTGGACTATCTTTTATGTGTCTCTTTTTATTTTATGTATGCTTCCTTGTATGCTTCTACACCATGACACTTATATTTTCTTGTTACACACACACACATATTATTTTTCAATACCATGAGGGATGCCATGCATCTATCTTTATTATTTGAGTGTCATGATGGACATCATACCCCATCCCCCTAGGTAGTTACTCATATTTTATACTATACCCCATCCCAAAAGAATAAGTTTTAATGAATTGTTGTGACTAAAATAAGAATTAAAACTTTTATAAATATTCAAATAACATGCATACATAGGGATTTCTCAAACAAGAAAGGTAAAATATTCAATTCATTTCATTCTCTAAGTTACAACTTGTAGAAAATACATTAAAAATGTGAAATAATATTACTAACAATAAAAATATAGATTAAGCTATGGGTTTAATTCAATATTTATAAAAAATATCTCATAGATGATATGGATTTATCAAAAACTTCAACACCTAGTAGAAAAATCATGCAAATCTAGAACTTCATTGAAAAAAGGCATGATCTCATGTTTGTGGTATCTTTTTACTTTGTAAAATGGTTTGGAAAATAACATGAAAGAGCTAGGCATGATCTTGAACTTGGTGTGATGTGGATAGATTTGAGGAATATTCATGAAATGCCCCTCCTTCTCCTCTATGCAGCTAAAAATTGATCTTCATGCAAAAATGGGGTGCCAAAGTGGAACTCAAAGTTTAATCAAAAGATAACTTATAAATGACTCAAGTTACTTTTTTTACAAAACCCTAAGTTGAAATTTACAAGTGAGAATTTTACAACTTACAAACCACACCATTTTGTCAAAATTAGAATTGAAAATTTCAATATTTCCTTTTACAACTTTAGTAATTATAACTTGTCAAAATTAAAATTTTAATTTACAAGTTTGATTTTTATAGTTTCCAACCTATCAGAATAGAAAGTGAAAAATACACATGTATCTTTCTCAAAAAGATCAATAAAAGATAATTGTAATTTTATAATATACAACTTTACAATATTATTATGATAATGAAAATATAATAAATGAGAATATTTTCAATATAAAGAATTAATCAATTTCAAATATTTCCTCTACCTCTACCTCTTTGTCTTTCTTGGATTGAAATTTATGAACATATACATCAAAAGCCTTGAAAATATCTTGGATTCTTTCTTCATCTGCACCAAAAGAGTAGAGGTTGGTAATCTCACAATCTACTAATGTGTTAAAAATTTATCTCCTCAAATCCTTTATTTCCTACATATCTTTACCCATCTTATCCAACATATCATGATCCCTAATGTAGTGGTGGATAGAGCTCAATGTGAAGACTGTAATTTTAGAAAATTATTTTTCTACCACTTCCTTGAATTTTCTCTAAACTCATTCTACAAGGAGGTTATCTTCATAATTAGTTATCCTACATGACAACTTATTCAACAAATCTTCTATATCATACAACATGTTAATGGCCTTGTCCTAGCCAACCTTGGCCTTATGTGTAACCTCTATGAGCAAATTTATCTTGAATTATATATCTCTATCCAATTCCTCATGTTATCCATCATTTTTTAGTATTCCTTCAGTAAGGAGGATGTATATATCAATACAGTCTATAGATGTCAACTTTGGATAATAGAGATTGAATTCACTATTTCTCCCTCATATTTATTAACTAAATATCTCAAGATAATCCTTCTTTCCATGCTTATAATTTTAGTTACCACATTAAGCATTTCTTAATCTAGGATTTGGTTGACTAGTTGTGTTGATGAAGGTTGTGCCAATGAACCACTGGGCTCTATGAATTTATTTAATGTAGTCAAAAATTATTCAACCTTGTTTTTAAACTTATCCTTAGTGACCTTGTCACTATCTATTCTATCAAATGTTATATTTAACATCAGCTTTAATCCCTCCCTCATTGGATGTCCAAGGTGAATCTTTGATATCTGATAGTCCCTCACCATTAGATATTATTTTTATTTGTCTAGTGGGGGGACTACAATCTCCACATATCTCTCCCATATTAACTCACATAATATTTTTGAGAAGGTTCAGGGAGTAGACTTGGATTTTTTCTTCATGTTTGAAAGATTTAAATCTAGTGTACTTGGGTAAATAATTTGATTTCACTTATTTCCCACTATTTTTGCTAGCCAATTAAGGGTGGAATCATCATGATTTATAGACACTATCACTTGAGAATCTATATTTGAAGCTATTTCACTAGTAGGCACTATGATAGGTGTTGAATTCTATGTTTATGATGCCACTAATTACTCAATCAATGTTTGTGTAACTTTATCTTCATCTATAGGTTGGAAGTACACATTTTCATCAAGGAGATGCCTTTTTCCTATCCCCATTGAAGGTAATTGTGAAACTATAAAAGTGAAAGAGGTGGGGATAATGGAAGTAACTATGTCTACTAGTGATGTAGGAGGTGAAAGTGATACTAATGGGGGAGTAGACATAGGGAATAAGAACTTGGGAATTGGTGAAAGTGTGGAAGCCAAAGCATTAAATGAGCCAATTAAATGTGTTGGGCCACTCAAGGATGGTAAGGTATTAAAGATGAAAGGGGATGAAGATCAAGTAGTATTTATCTCAAGAGTTGGGATGACCATCAGAATTCAAGTCAAGATGACTGAGTCCATGGCTATGTATTATTGATTTGTGTTAGAAACAAATAGGGAAAGAATGGAAGGAATTATGAATGGAATGGAAGGAGGGAGAGAAATGGAAGGAGGGAGCGAAATTGGAGTGGAATATTAAGTATCCACTAAATAAGGACCTTAAGTGTCTCTTGACTTGATTGCATTGGTTACAATGGACTTATTTTTGTGGGTAAAGTGGTAGGGATGAAAGGTGGAGTGGAGACCTAAGATGCAAGGGAAGTGGAGATAGGAGGTGGAGGTGTTGGATATATGGGAATAATAGAAATAGGTAGAGGGTGAACTATAAAGATAAGGGTTGTCATTATGATTGATATGGGGGTTAAAGCTATGGAGGCTCTAACTACAGTTATGTCTTTAGATGAGATTATGATTGGTTGGTTTACTATTACCCCATCCTTTCCATATTGCCCTTTTTTGGCCTTAGATTTATTATTTTTATTTTGAGAGATCATTGGCCCCTCTAGTTTTTCTTTTGTTGTCCCATTAAGACCCTCTAATGATGAATACATTCATTCTTCATTGATATTTAATAGCTTCTTTGTGATACTCATTATATCCTTGGTCACTTAGACCCCTTTGCTCCTAAGCTAATTAATCATTTTGTTGATCACATGTTCAGTCCTATCTATCAAAGAAAAGGACTCAATGATTTACCACCTTACTAGTGAAAGGGGTTGAGTGATAATCTACTTGTAGTAGTTTATGTCCAATGGGGACTCATCATCCACCAAATCCTTGAGGCCTAGTGCCAAATGAAATGTTTTGACATGTTTCAAGGTCATTATAGAATGCCCTTCAATTTTACCTTCTCTTCATCCTCTAGATTCTCCTAATAATCCTCAAAATATAGAATGTGGAAATAATTAAATATCCCCAGTGTGTTGGTGATGTTACCATAAACATAATTGTATGGCCTAAAATCTAAGGCCCTCATTATCATCTGTGTCATTTCTATATCTTCACACTTAGATTTTATTAGGGAGGGGCATGTGTATCTACCAATACTGATTGGGAAATGAATTCCCAACTTATGATTATTAGATAAAAGCTTATGGGTCTCAATAAGATGTCTTACCAATTCTATTAGTGCCCTCTTATCATTAACATATATGGAGAGTGTGTAAGGGTAGACACTTAATTCATATACCTCGATATAAGAATAGGTGGGGAGATGAATGAAATAAGAGCCCCATCAAGTGATTTTTGTACTTGATGATTTTGATAATCTCATTATCCCAAGATCTTTATCAAAAATTATGATGATACAATATATGAATGCATCATTGACTCTCCTAAAATGTTATCTACTAGCCTCCAATGTGAGGTCAGGGTAATAATTATACACTCTACTTGTTTCACTAGGTACTATGTTAAGGCCTATAAAGGCTCATCCTTTAGCCATTATGTATACAATATAAGAATTCATATACAACTTTCTTATTATTTTCACCCCCATCAATTTCTTGTGGAGGGAATCACTAATGATCTAAGCCTAATGGATGTATTGTGAATTTTGACAAATGACCCAAATCTAATGGTACACCCACTCTTGGAAGCTCTTGGCCTCTAGACTATCAATAATCAGGTGTAACAATATTATTATATCTCCTACCTTATATTTAAAGTTAATTCTTACTATTGTCTTTGGTGATCTAGTGAAAGTAGCCTTGGGGTTCTTAAGCCATTATTTGTTTACCATTCTGTGACATCCCTCTCTATTGTCTTGAAAGAATTATTTAGATTTTATTAAAGTTATTTAAGATAGATCTTAAACTCTAGGATCATAAATATTGAGTCAATGAAATATGGGTCCAAATTCAAAATATTTCTCCCTTTGTTATTTAGGACCTCTCTTTTGTTAACATCATAATGTTGGGCTAGTGTCAGAACCAACTCAGGGATTTGGACCATCAGTGGAAAGGCAAGTACTTATGGAAATTTAGAGTCATAGATACTCTAGACCTAATCATTCTTGAACTTTATATTTATTTAGGTCCAAAATTCCCCTAGGTCAATGTGACCTAGGTCTATATCAGTGATCTCAACATTGTTGGACTCTAAGATAAGAGACACCCTATGGAATTTTGATTTCAACTTCATCTCCTTTTGAGACATGAAATCTAAAGAAAATGTTTGTTGAAAACCAACTATAAATAATGGCAAGGTTTGTAGTTGCTTGTACCAGGTAGAATCCATTTTGGATATTAGAGGTGCTCTAAGTAGGTGAAAATTCTATAGGGTAATAGTGCTACAAAAATATGTTGAAATCTCTAGTGTAGATTGGAGGTTCTCTATGCGAGTTGGATCTTTTATGGAACTAGGAGGTGTAGATTGTAAGTGTGAATCCTGTAGAACTAGGAGGTGCTTGGAGTAATAATGGATCCTATGGAGATTATAAGTTTTTGAAATAGGTTAAAACACCATGGAAATGGGAGGTGTTTAAAATAAGTCCAAAGTCCATAGGGACCTAAAGGGATCTTATAAGGAATATTATTTATTTATTTGGGGAATATATGATGATATATTTGTCTGGCTATGGTGAAACCCTAGATCTAAACTCTTTAGCGAAAACCTTAGGATTTTTAATGATGAAACTTAGAAAATAAAAAAACTATAAAAAACCCTAGATCTACAACTAATTATAGATCTTTAGAAAACAACAAACTCTCAAACCACACTAATCTAGATAATTGCTCATATAATGTAGTGAAGAATTTAAAGTTTTCAAAAAAAAAACTTACAGGGAATGAAAAATAACTATAAAAAGATTTAATTCATAGGAAAATGGATTCTAGGAAAACATAAAGGATTCAAAAGAATATTGTGCATCTCATAATAGCATAATTTTACATGCAGATGTGGATCAATTTTTTTATGGTCATGGCTTGGTGCATATCTCAAGGTTAATGGTATGACACAAGGTCATTTTCAGAGTTCAAAACTTGATTAAAAAATAAACAATGAATAAAAATCCCCAAATTTCATTATTTATACAAAAATCCCTACAATTAATGTGGCTATGGAGGTAGTTGGTAGTGAAAATCTAGAGTCTTCATACAATTTTTCAATTTTACAAACTGTATGTTGACTTCTAGAATTTGTGGGAAGTGGAAGGTTTACTTTTTTTGGAATGGGAAGGTAGAAACCTATGTGCAATTTTAAATTTTTCAAGATTTCAAATTGCATTTAGATTTATGGATTCTATGGCTTATGTTGTTGGTAGGATCTAGAACCTAGATCTCAATTTGTAATTTTGAAAATTTCAAATTGATCTCTAAGTTCTAGATTTTGGGTGAAGTGTTTCCTAAGAAGCAAAACTCTGATGCAATTTTCAAAACTGTAAATTGAATTTTGATTTATGGATTTTATGGGGGCGTTTCATTTATGGGATCCATAATTCTACTTGAAATTTATAATTTTTCAAAATTACAAATTGCAAATGGGTTTCTATATTCCACCAGTTAGTGCATTGTGTGATTTAGAACTCAAGCTATAATTTTTAATTTTTCAAATTACAAATTGTAGTTATAATTCTAAATTACACCAATTAATGCATTGCATAATCTGAAGCTTGGGAAGTAGTTTGTAATTTTTCAATTACAAATTACATCTAGAGTTCTAAATTCTATAATACAAAGTAAAAGTGTGTTTTTGGTCAATTCAAAGGATTTTATCAAAAAATTAGGGGGTCTCCATTAGGGTATTTGATGTTATGATATTTTTGGGGAAAAAATATCAACATTTTTGGTGACCTCTGTGTGATGATTGCTTTCTAATCAGTTTCTATCTAGTAGCCTTCTAGTTCATTAGGCATGGAGTCATTTTAAGATTAAATACCATAACTTGATGAAGAAAAAACATGGATTTTCCTAAAACAGGAAAAAAATAGGGAAAAAGAAAACAAACTAAGGAAATGAAAACTCCTAATGAGTTGACTTGTGTAAAAACACTTATTTGAAAAACATAACTAACCCTATTATATACAAAATTATATTATTTTAGAATGAATTTCAACCTCAAAATCAAGCTTTGAGGTATATCCCATTGACTAGGATAGGCAGTTCTAATCCATCAAGCTTGTATAGCTAGAATGCATTAGGTCCTTTACATTGAGTTATAATATATGAACCACTCTATATTGCATCAAACTTGGTATGCATACTTAGTTTAGCCTTATTTTCATCCTATTTAAGAACCATGTCTCCTTCATTAAAGCTCTTGTTAGATGCATTTTTATCAAAAGTCATATTTGTTTGAGCCTAATTTGCTTATAGGACTTTCATTGATTGGTTCCTAATTTCTTCTAGTTCCATGAGTTCAGCCAATCTTATTGTCATTTTGTTTTTGTCAATCAAATCCAATTGGTGATTGAGCTCTAGATATGGTAACTCAATTAACAATGGGATGCATGTTTCCCTTACATATACCAACATGAAGGGGGATTTATTGATGTCTCTCTTAGGAGTGATCCAATCAACCCGTAGTGCTGATTTCAAATTTGTGTGCCATATCCTCTGGTTATCTTCCATTATTATTTTGATAATTATTATGAAGTTCTTATTGGTATACTTAGTCG
Source organism: Torreya grandis (assembly GCA_037957365.1). Classification (NCBI taxonomy): domain Eukaryota; kingdom Viridiplantae; phylum Streptophyta; class Pinopsida; order Cupressales; family Taxaceae; genus Torreya; species Torreya grandis. The sequence continues at coordinate 1,844,072 of JARHVA010000553.1, forward strand.
AGCCATTACCCTAAGGGTAATAATTGGAATAAGTACTTAGGTATACATTTTTTTTTACAAACCATTCACTCACCTAAGTTACCATAAATGTTTTAGCATTATATGTGATAATGGTGTGAGGAAGACCAAATCTTGAGATTATTCCATCCATGAATTCCAAGATAGATGCCTCCATAGTATCATTTAATGCACCTACTTTAGTCCATCATGTGAAATAGTATTTTATTATGAGGAAACATTTGTGGCCTACACTCGATGGTGGATTGATCATACCAATGAAATATAATCCCCATTGAGAAAACAATGGATTTGCTTGAATTGGTCTGAGAGGGAAGGTTATTAATCTTTGCTTTTTAGTGAAGTAAGCACACTTTTATTAGTTCCTTACCCATTGATGATAATATTTAAATAATTCAAGCCAATAATATCCCCTTCCCATTATTTTAATGGTTATGATTCTTTCAAAGAAATGTTCTTTTGATAAGCCATCATGATATTCCTCAAGCACCTTGAGGACTTGATTATGCTTATACATCTTAGCATGAATCCATTCATATCTTTTTTGAACAATATTACATAAATAAGAACATAAGGAATGGATTGGAATAAAAAATACCTTTTATTTAAATGTTGAAAGTCATATGGGTACTTACAAGTCTATAGGAAAATGGTCATGTCACATATCTAGCTTTTAAATAAGGGTAGATCAGCAATTTGAGGTAAACTTTGACCACATATTATTTTAGATATTGCTAAAATAGTCTTGATATCAAAAGCTAGTTGTTCACATAATCCCTTTCCTCTTACAAGAATTATGATTTTTATGTCCACATCATATTCCATGATCTTTGTGATCCATCTTGGTATTTTTTCATTTATCTCCTACCTTAGTAGGAACTCTTTGACACTTTGATGATTGACCATCAGATGAATTTTGTTATTGGAGAGAATATGCTTGAATTTCTTGAGAATTTTTATCATAGAACATATTTGATTCTCCATGAAACTATAATTTTCTTAATAATATTTTAGGGATTGAATAAATAAAGATATTAGTTGTTCCAATTGTTCTTGATTATGCTGATTTAGAATAGCTGAGATGCTTCCTTCCCCTCCAAAGGCATAGAGAATGAAATATTTATCATAGTTTGGGTTGACTAGTGTAGTATCCTAGGAAATAACTTGTTTGATGGCTTCAAATATATATATTCCCTCTTGTGTCAAGCTGAAGATGATGCCCTTATTTAGCATTGTAATAAGGGGTTTTGCCATAGAAATAAAATTTGGAACAAATCTTCTTACAAAGTTGGTTTTTCCAAGAAATCTCTATAATTGTTTATTATGGCTTGGTAATGCTAATGTAGATATAGCACGGATTCTTTTTGGGTCTATTACAAGACATTCCTTTGACATAATGTCTCCTATTATTTCCCCTTCATGAACCATGAAAACACATTTATTCATATTAAAAGAAACCCCAGATGCTCTACACATTTAAAAAAAAAATCTACGGTGATCTAGGTGTGCATCAACATGCTTTGATTAGAAAATGATATCATCTAGATATACTAGGATAATTTCATTTATAACATCTCTAAAAGCCATATCCATGGATCTCTAAAATATTGAACCATAATTAGTCAAACCAAATGGCTTATTTTTGTATGCATATGCACCTCATTTTGTGGTGAAAGTAGTCTTGAATTGGTCTTATTCTTATACTAGGATTTGGTTATAGCTATAATAACCATCTAGAAGAGAAAAACTTTTAGATCCTAATATATTTTGTAAAATTTATTCCATGGGTAGAAGAGGATAATGATCCTTTAAAGATGCTTTGCTCAGATCCTTAAAATCTACACATAGTCTGATTCCACCATTTTTCTTTCTTATAGGGACCAAATTGGTAACCCAATATGAGTGCTTGATAGGAAAAATAATATTAGCCTCTATCAATTTAGATAGATCACTCTTCATTTGGGGTTCTATTTTTGGATTAACAGGTCTCTGTTTGTCTAATAGGCTTGGTATTTGGATCCAATTCTATTGTATGTTATGATAAGCTAGGATCAAACCCTCTTAGATCATGATAACTCCAAGTGAATTTATTATCAAAATCTTGACACAAATCAGCAAAATATTAATTTTCAAAATCATTATATACCTTCCCTATCTTTAGTGATTTTCCTTCTGAGATGATCACTGGTTCACAATATTCTTCATTCACCATGATGTTCTTCTTCTTGTCTTTCAGTTGATCATCTAAAATGAATATGTTTTCTAATATAACAAGACCCATAGGTAGTTTATTTGTCATTAACTAGATGATCTGATCTCCATATTGATCCTAGAGTCTTGGTTGGTTCCTATATAATAATTTAGCTTCTTCTCTCAAAAAGATTACAATATGCTAATCACTATTGAAGACTTGCCAATTTGTTGCATTATCAAGAATATATGGCCTTATTATCAACCTTACATGTTGATTGTTTTTATTATTTATTCCTTTTGGTAGGTTATATTGGTATCCTATAGAGGCCATATGATTAGCATCTTTATTTTGTGTTCTTCATACCACTTGAATTTTTAAAGTGGTAAAGTCTTTTAATAGGTCCCAAACCCTATGTTTGTAAGATATCAACAAATTAGTTTTAGTTACTCTTCTAGATCTCACTTGGTGAAAAATCAACCCATTGTCACCAAATATTTGTAGGGATTTTATCCCTCTTTCTTTGGAAAATTACATGCCTTAAATCAAAGCCTCATATTTAACTATATTATTTGTGCATTTTTTGTGGAGAGATCAAGACAATACCTACACTTGAACCATTTTTTCTTCTTAAACCATCAAAGAATAATTACCACATCTCTTAAAGATCTTCAACTATGTTTAGGATAATTACATCATTGTCATGAATATAATATAGACCCAACCCTATTTCTTATACATAGTCATAAGGATTGAATTGAAGGTCTGATCCCTATTCATCTAGATGAGTGTCTAGAATCTCTTCTAAAGGTATTTCAACTTCATGATCAATCTCCTCTTCCTGGTCCTATAGTATACAATTCATGTCTATAAGAATAGGATTATGTGGCTTAATATGGTCTTTTATAATTGGCTCAACTCTTATAGTTACTCTTATTCCATATCTTATCTTAAGCAACATGTGAGACCAATCTACAGATAGATATCCTCCCATCTTTGTAGTGAAATCTCATAAAAGACAAATGGTAGAGTAAGGGGGAAGATATATAATTAAGATATCTTATGAAATTAACAAGCTTGCACAAGTGTGAATAGTGATATTAATCCCTTTTATTATAACTACTATTTGAACATTAGTCCCATCTAACCAAACTACTCTTTATTGATAAGTGTATATTTTATGCCAAGGGAATCAACAATTTTATTGGGCATCACTAAACTTCTAGCCCCTAAATATACCATGAAATTATGAATGAGATGCTTCCCTACTATAAATTAAGGATAGAAGGATGGAGGCTTATGAATTTTGATAATTTTAGTCTTATTTTATGGTTGACACAAATTAATTATAGCATTAGGCTCCTTAGCTGGAACCTTGTCTTTTATCTAGAAATTCTTCAAAGGCTCTTGCAGTAAATCCCTTTATGCAGGAATGGATAGTGTTTCCCACATGGTGACATTTATATTGGTTGTATTCATTTTCTAAATAATAATAAAAAGAATATTAGCAATCTTTGTCAGTGCCTTTGTAGGAGTTATGTGTTCTTTTATAAGATTTGGAGTTGGCACTTTTACTTTAGGCTAGCTTGTAGGTACAAAGGGTGGCCTTTATATTGTGTTGTTATTTGTAAGTTATAGTACAACTTTATAATTTGTATCTTGTTCCACCCTAGGGGATGATCACTTTTTATTGTTTTTTCTTTGAACACATTTTGGATACCATTAGACCTCCACTATTGAATAATGCTTCCTCCTTATTTATACCATAAAAGTCATCCTCTTGCCAGTTAAGAAGAGTTTTTTCACCTTGAGTAGGTTCTTGTGTATCTTATGTTTGGGAAGTGGATTATTCCTATTACCATTATGTATTTGATATGCCTTGTACCATCAAGGTTTGATTGATAACACCATTATGACAAGTATTCTAATTATGTGGCTAAGAAAAGGATAACACCACTCATACTCTTGAGATAGGTTATTATGAATAGGTAAAATAGCTTTATGATTACATGGTATAGGTAAATCATATATGTTTAGAGGTTTTGATTACATACCTTGACCTTGTGTCTATGAATTACCTTGGTATGGCTATGAATCACCTTGGTATGGTTCCCTATTAGGTTGGTATATTGGGTTAACCTACTTATAAGGTTTATAATTCCAGGATTGTTGCCTCTTTATTTTTAGTAATTCATTACCAAAACTCTTGAGTAGTGAATTAAATTCATACAAATCATTTGTAGGTACAAGAGTTAAATCCAGTGCTTTGCTTGGGGTGGGAACTAGAGAAATTATAGGTGGTGTAATATGAGGTATTTATATAAATAGAGGCATTGGTGGCCTTGAGGAAAATTTCCCTAATTTTATTAAAACATTTTCTACCCTTATTGAAATTTCATAGGAAATAGGAAGTGTAATACCACCCATTGATTGAATCATAATAGCTATATCACTATTCAGGGCTCTTAAGTAAGATAGGAAAGCATTATTTAGAGTTAGCTTAACCAATACTAGAATTATTTTCCATGTCTTCTAGAAATGGAAATTGAAGCCAATCATGTGCTCATGAGGAACCCATTAAATAGTAGTTAACTATTCCACTAGGGAAAAGCGGTCACTCTTATATTTAAACTAGGTACATAGTGTAGTGCCTAGTTCATCCCAAACTTGGATGGAGTTTGGAGCAATACCTTTGTACCATTGTAAGACTTTACCTTTAAAATAGGAGACTAGGAGTCTAATTGTAACATTGTATTGTACCACATTATGGAATAAACACATATTAGAAATATTTTAGATGGGTTCCATAAGAGTAGTGGAATTTTCACTAGTAAATTATGGTAGTATTTTTAAATCTGAGGTAGGTATATCATCATATTGGGCCAACTAGAGTGGGTTGCCTCCATTGAAGGATATAATATTTATATTTATAGACATTATGGGAGGAATGACAATAATAGAAGTACTTGGAGGAGATGTAAATAAAATTATAAGATATAATCTAGGATAAGGGATACCTTATTTTGATCTCTTTTTAGAAGGAAATGATAATTCTAAAAAATTAGCTCTCTTACCTTTAGTAGATGATCTTGTTTGCTTGCTTGGCATATGTGACCCTTGAAATTTTTAATCTATATTCTAGTGGAGTTGTTAGGTGCCTTTAAAATTTGTAAAAAGATAGTATAATGGTCACTGGGAATAACACCAATCTCTTTGTAATTTTTGTGGTCCCTTTAGGCATGCCAAAAATTGTTATCACATAGATTTTACACCCATTCCTTGTTGATGTAGTTCATTGTGAAAATATATAATGATACAATGGGAAAAATTACAAGCTATAGAACCCTATAAAATTGAGGTTAACCTCTATATAAGGCTAACTTCCTTTCACTAAATCTATTAAAATTGATAAAATATCAGTTTTATATAAATTTTTCTCCTTTAGTGTTCTTTCTCCTAAACTAGGGTTTGATTATGAAAAGAGGTTGAGAATGAATTTTAAAAAACTAAAAATGGTGATTACACAAAATATTTTTATAGTGGATTTTAATGCTTACTTGAATGAACATAATGAAATATATTGAAATTTTTTTTAGCACAAACTCATGCAAATGGGAAATCAAAGGCAATATTTTATTATTTTTCATATAAGGGAAAAGATTATTTTATATTTATCAAAAACTATTTTATAAGGGTATAAAATACCATAAATGAATTCCTATGACTAAAATAAGAATTAAAACTCCCACAAATATCCAAATAACTTATATATATATAGTGATTTCTTAAACAAAAATGATAAAATATTCAATTTATTTCATTATCTAGGTTACAACTTGTAGAAAATACATTCAAAATGTAGAATAATATTAATAACACAAAAAATATATATTGGGACATGGGGTTTTACCCATATTTATACAAAATATCTCATAGATGAGATGTAGTTATTAGAAACTTCAATGCATAGTAGAAAAATCATGCAAATCTAGAACCTCATGTAAATAAGGCATGATCTCCTATTTGTGGCATTCTTTGAATTTGTAAAATGATTTGGAAAATAGAATGAAAGAGCTAGGTGTGATTATGAACATGGCATAGTAGGGATAGACTTGAGGAATCTTCATGCAATTCCTCTCCTTCTCTTCTATGTAGTAACAAATATATCTTCATGCAAAAATGGAGTGCCAAAGTGGAACTCAAAGTTTAATCAAAATATAACTTAGAAATGACTCAAGTTAATTTTTTTAAAACCCTAAGTCAAAATTTAGAAGTGATACTTTTAAAAATTTCAAGTCATACCACTTTGTTAAGAATTATAATTTTCAATACTTTCTTTTACAAATATAACAATTATAACTTGTCAAAATGAAAAGTGAAATTTACAAGTTTGATTTTTATAGTTTTTTACCTGTTAAAATAGAAAGTGTAAAATACATGTGGCTATTTTTTGAAAATATCTATAAAATATAGTTTTAATTTTACAATATGAAACTTTATAGTGTTTTTAAAATATGAAAATACAATATATGAGAATATTTTCAATAGAAAGAATTAATCAATTTCCAATATTTCTTCTACCTCTTTTTATTTCTTGGTTTTCAATTTATGAACATATGAATCAAAAGCCTTGAAAATTTCCTAGATTCTTTCACCATCTACACCAAAAGAGTAGAGGTTGGTGATATTGCAATTTGTTAATGTGTTAAAAATTACTCTCCTCAGAGCCTTAATTTCATGCATATCTTTACCATCTTATCTAATGTATTATGATAGTTGATGTAGCAGTGGATAGAGCTCAAAGTGAATACTATAGTTTTGGTAGATTCTTTTTCTACCACTTTTTTTTATTTGCTCTAAACCTCTTCTATAGGAAGGAGGTTATCATCATAATTTTTTGGCCTACATGACAACATATTCAAAAAATCTTTTATATCATACAATATGTCAGTGGTCTTATCATGGCCAAACTTGGCCTTATGTATAGCCTTTGTGATCAAATTTATCCTAAATTGTGTAGATATATCCAATTCCTCCACTTCTCCATAATTTTAATTTATTATTTTAGTAAGGAGGATTTTTATATCCATATATTATATAACTATCAATTTGGGATAATAGAGATTCAAAGTCATTATTTCTCCCTCATATTTATTGACCATTTCTCTCAAGGTAATCCTTTATTCCCTTATAACTATATAATGGTCCATGATCATATCAATGATATTATTACCTTTGGAGATGAGATCATATGACCATTATTTATTATCCCTTTCCATGCTTGTAATTTCAATCACCACATCAATTATTGCCTAATCTAGGATCAGATTGACTAGTTATGATGATTCAGGTTGTGCCAGTGAACCACTAGGCTCTATAAATTTATTTAATGTAGCCATAAGTTGTTCAACCTTGTTTTTTTAACTCATCCTTAGTGACCTTGTCACTAAATATTCTTGTAAAGAGGGATTTCATGCAATATTGAACATTATTCTTTAACCCCTCTCTCGTTGGATGTCCAAGGTGAATCTTTGATATCTGATAGTCTACCACCACTAGATCTTCTTTTTGTTTATTTGGTTGGGAACTGTAATCTCCATATATATCTCCCATATTAAATAAAAAAATATTTTAGACAAGGTTTGAGGAGTATATTAAGATTCATTTTTCATGTTTGAAAGATTGAAATATAGTGTACTTGGGGAAATCATTTACTTTCACTTTTTTTCCATTGTTTGTGATATCCAACTAGGAGTAGAATATTGATGTGTAGAAACTATCTCTTGAGAATATATAGCTAAAGCTACTACATTGATAGGCACTATGATAAGTGTTGAAACCTATGTTGATACTACCACTGATTTCTCAACATATATTTATGAAACTTCATCTCCATCTATAGGTTTCAAGTCCACTTTTTCATCTAAGACCTGGTTTTCTCCTATCTCCACTAAAGGTGATTGGGAAATTACATAAGTAGAAGAGGTGGGGATAATGAAAATAACTATGTCTACTAGGGGTGTAAGAGGTGAAAGTGATACTAATGGGGGAGTAGATATATGGACTTAGAACTTAGGAATTGGTGGAAGTGTGGAAGCCAAAATATTAAATGAGTCAATTAAATGTGTTGGGATACTCAGGGTTGGTAAGGTAAGAAAGATGAAAGGGGATGAATATGAAGCATTACTGATCCTAGGAGTTGGGATGACTAGTGGAACTGAAGTTAGGGTGATTGAGTCTATGGATATGTACTATTGAGTTATGTTGTAAATCAATAGGGATGGAATGGAAGGAATTATTAATGGAATGGGAGGAGGGAGTGAAATAGAAGGGGAAGTGAAAGTGGAGTGGAAATTTGAGTATTCACTAAAGGGAGACCTTGAGTGTCCACCTGACTCAATTGCACTAGTTGCAATGGACTTATTATTGTGGGTAAAGTTGTAGGAATGAAGGGTAGAGAGGAGACCTAAGATAGAGGGGGAGTAGAGATAGGAGGTGGAAGGTGTTGGAGCTATAGGAACAATATAAATAGGTGGAAGGTGAACTATAGAGATAGAGTTTGTCACTATGATTGATATTGGGGTTAAATCTATGAAGGCTCCAACTACAACTATGTCCTCAGATGAGATGATGATTAGTTGGTCCATTGTTACTCCATCCTTGTTGGATTTACCCTTCTTGGACTTTAATTTCTTATTTTTATTATGAGAGATCACTAATCCATCTGATTTTTGTCTTATTGTCCCATGAGGACCCTCTATCGATGAAGGAATTCCTTCTTATTTGAGCTTTAATATCTTATTTATGATACTTACTATATCCTTGGTCACTTGGACCCATTTGATCCTGAGCCAATTGATCATTTTGTTGATCACATGTGTTGTTATATTTATCAAATACAAGGACTCAATGACTGACCACCTTATTGGTGGAAGGGGTTGAGTGATAATATACTTGTAGTAGTTTGTATCCTTTGGGGACTCATCACCCACCAAATCCTCAAGGACTGGTGCTAAATAAAATTATTTTTCATGTTCTAAGGTTATTTTAGAATGGTACATCAATATGACCTTCTCTTCAACCTCTAGATCCTCCCAATAATTTTCAAAATATGGAATGTGGGAATAAGTAGAGATTCTCAATGTGGTGGTGATGTTACCATAAACATCATAGTATGTCCTAGATTCTAAAGACCTCAATGTCATCTATAAACACTTAAAAGTGTCCATTAATGGCTTCATACCAAACTTTAGATTGATTCTTACCAACCATTACAATTCTATCCTAAGAATAACTAAACTTCTTAAATTTGGCTTCATAACATACAATTTGGCCTATTAATCCATTAAAAAGAACAAATACACACATCAATTAAATCAAATCTTGAAAAATATTAAAATCCCTAAGTAGAATAAATTAACATGTAAAACCTAATCAAATTCCTAATTGAATTCATCCTTGAGGAATTAAATGAATTATCAAAAAGGAAATTTAAAAATCAAAGAATATCCTAGGAATTCATAGTTACCTTTTTTGAGTTGTCAATATCTCAAAATATCGTAAACACACCTGTTCATTACCAATCACGACCTTTTGATTCCTTTTAACCCTACTAAGTATAATTAACTCACAAAGGTTAGGTTTGAACCCATTCCAAGATCTAACTACACCCTAACTCACCTTGTGTTTGGGTTAGTTGCTAAACCTATAAATACAAGCATTTACCTCTCATTTATGAGACCTTGGAACATAGAAATGTTATAATGTCAATTTTATGACAAGAGTGAAAGATATACATTGATAATGACAAAATTATGAATCATAAGCCAAGCTATCAAGCCATGAAGCTATGTCAAGAAAGCATGAACCAAATTATGGTGCCAAGAGAAGGATCCACATAACTCCATTTTCCAAAGAGTTCTTGAGCACAAGCCAAGAAATCCAAATGAATAAATCTCTTAGAGCATTCAAAGAAGGTAATAAAGGTTTTTTTCTTGTATTTTATTTTTGCTTTGTTAATAGGGTTTATTCATCATGCTCCTCCTTTTATCTAGGCAAGATAGTGTTATGCATGCTAGTGTGTTTCCTTTTATTTTTATTTCTTTTCATTTTGAATCTAACATATGATATAACCACCCTTCTTGGATTCATTGATCACAAATGACATGTTTGATGGGAAAAGAAGCATCCCATATAGCAAGGAGATGAAGATGCAAGTCAAAAATTGATAAATGGATGCTTGAATGTCCCTAAAATTCTAAATTTTGATTTGCTTTTACCATATTTGGGATTATTTTTATAACATGTATCTACATAGAGACCGATATCAGTCAGGCCTAACTGGCATCAGTTTGGCCCAAACCAACCATGGCTATGCCCAATTGAGCTTGATCTTGTGTGACCATCATCAGTTAGATTAAAGAGGGAAAATGGGTTTAAATCTTGCATTTTTATTTTTTCTATCAGTCCTTTTCATGATTTCATGGTTTGAATAGAATTTAAGATCCTTGAATAAACTTCTCCTTGAATGTTTTCTCAAATGTTTATCTAACCAAGGCCTACCATAACATTTTTTTCATGTTATTTTTGACTTTGAGTTCATAAGTGATCGATGATGGTCTTAATCAATCATCATCAATTCTTCACGACTAGCATCGATTATCTTTCAGATCAACTAGCCATGGTTGCCTTAAGCTAGCATTGGTCATCTCTGATCAAGCACAGTCACTATGTGTTTATAAATAAAACATGAGAGATCATTTTCTAAAGTTTATTTTCTTACAATCACAAGTAATTCAAAGCATAAGGTTACTATCTAATAATTGTAGGACTAGGACATGATTTGAATACAAATTTAAAATTTTTAGATAATACACATTTCATTTTGGGATTTTAAAAGGAATCTAGATAAATCACTCACATTTCATTTTGGTGTTGAAATGAACATGTTAGATCTTACACATTTGGATGTTGGTGTTTGAAAAGAATTAGCATGGCTAGGTCTTAGAAAACACTTCATTCTTGGTACTTAAAATGAATGTTTAAGTCTTAAACACTTATTTTTGGTGTTTAAAAATGAACTTAGGCTAAATATTAAACATTTGGGTTTTGAGATTAAAATGAACATACATGATTTTTCTTAAGTTATGTTATGAAATTATTTCAATATTTTGCACTTAAGCCAAGGGGCCAAGTAAATAACATCATCACATTTCAATTTGTGCCTAAAATCAAACTTCACTTACAATTTCTTGAAAAATGTTTGTTAATTATTTATTTTTGTAAAAATAATATGTGTATGCTCTCCCCTGATCCCCTATAGGGAACTCAGGTGATCAAATGTGCCTTTTCATGACATTTTTGCCTTAGTTCAAGGTGTATAAATAAAGTTGTCTAGGCTCTCCCTAAAACCCATATGGTATTGGGTGATCTAAAATAAACCCTAAAGTATTTCTAATAGTCTTTCTTTTCATGTAATTTGGCTTATAAAGGGGATGTCATTACCTGTCATGAGTTTTTTAGGGAAGTATTGATCCAGGGATTCATCTATTAATAATGTTTCAAGTGCACTCCATATAAGGATATACAAATTAGGGTACACATACTACTAGAGATAAGGAGTTGAGAGGCTAACCTCTCCTTTTTTAATAAAATCTTGAGTCAGGTCTGGTCAACCAAGGGATTCCACTAAGTAGTCCATGAATGAAATTATCATGAAAATAAATAGACCCTTGCATAATAATTTTATTGGTATGAATTCAATTGGCATGATGACTCTCTTGTGTTAACCACACTTAGGATCAATCTAGATGATCGTAGCTTATAAGTTTTATTCAACCCCACTTGCCACACCTTGATAAGATCTAGGTTGATTATATTTAGTTGTTATTTTTTAATTTAATATTTTATTTCTTGGTGTATTAATCTAAAAATTTGTTATTTATACCACATTACGAAAAGTTTTAGTTGTCTACATTACTCTATTGTTTGAGGAAGTGTTATACCATCCATTTGACACCTTACTTTAACTTAGTAAAATTTTGTGTCAAAAATGTTTAGTATGGCACTTGATCAAGATAGGTAACATTATGTTTCCTAAATAATTTCAAGTCTTATGCCTTAGAATTATTTGAAACAAACCATTATCACATATTTTTGGAGCGATAATGTTGTTACACTGCCCAAATTGTTTCATATATTTGTCTTTGTCCTGTGTCCAAGTTTCACATTATTGAAATTGACCATTTTTGCCTTCTTAGATATTTTTTTAACATAGTCATACTATTCAAATTTTCCTATCTTGTTGGTCACTAAAATCCTAGTTTACCTAAGTTGAGTTTGTGATTAACTTTTACAATTTTGTATTTAAATATTGATTAATTTCTATTTAGGCCTTGACACATAGGGGATTATACATAGATATTTCTCTTTTGGGTTGTGTAACTTAGGTTAATCCATTAATCAAATTTGGAAACTATATTGTTTGTGAATTTGTTTGATAGAATTAGTCTATCTTTAATTATCTTTTATTTTGTGTTTTATATCAATTTGATCACATTCATGTCTAGAATCATGTGCTTTATTTATGTCAAAGTGTTTCAATTTTGTTAGATTAATATCATCCTCTTTGTTTCAAGTCTATATTTTGACATCATGTTTGGATAAAATTACTAGCATCAACTTTGTTTTGATACTAGATTTTAATGTTGTGTTTGGCTAAAAGTCCTAGTGACTCTTTTCCCTTTCCTAGTTTAGACCTATTTGGAGCATCTTTGAACCTAGACTTTGGCATCTTATTTTAAGTCATTTTACTTGACCTTGTTTGTGTGAGATATTTAACATTAGACAATTGACATTATATTATTTTTACTTAGTATTTTCATATATTTTTTGGAGATACAGCTCCATCCCTTTGATCAAGTTAGACCTAGTTGAACCTTTTGTCTTTTCAAACATAGATTTTCAAAGTTTATATAACTCTAGGCCTTTTTGTGGATCATTATCATTGATGTGGATATGTCTAGCTACACTGATGGTGGAGTTATATAAAATCCAAGTTATGATGGAATGGCCACAAAAAATGACTTTATTTATTTTAAAGAATACCCTTATAAAGATAATATTATTTATGAGAGGGATTCTTATCCTCCCTATAATAATCCATATGGGGAATATAGTCAAGATCCAAAAAATATAATTGGAGGGACAAGGAAAATGTTATTTTGGAAGAGGATCCATACCCTCCTTGAAATCCTTAATTTGGGGAGAAAATAAAAAATTCTCAATCATAAGGTGCATTGATCCTTTCTTCAAGCCATTTGTGGTATTATGTTTGCCTTTATGTGACCACCCAATCCCCCATTTACATTGTTAACCCTCCTTCAAATTGTATGAGATACCAAGATCCACCACATCTAAAGAATGTCATTACCATTATAGTACCTCATCCTTTGGCTTGTGTGAGAAACCAATCTCCACAACACCCCAAACTTATCATTCGAAGACCTTATCTTTTATCTTTTGAGAATAATCAAGCTCCATAACACCCTAAACTTGTCATTCCAAGACCTTGTATTTTATCTTGTATGAGAAACCAAGCTCCATAATGCCATGCCCATATAATTCCAAGACCTCATCCTTTGGATCCTGATAGCAACCAATATTCACAATGTCTTACCCATATCATTTGAGGACTCTATCCTTTGACTTGTGAAAGAAACCAAGATCAATAATGCCTAAACCTTACCATTCCAAGACCTCATCCTTTGGGTTATGAAATTAATTAAGCCCCATAAATCCCACTCATTATCAAATCACCAATCATTATTAAATTATTGTCAACCATTCCCCACTTTATAAAACCCAAACTAATTGTCTAGCTCCAAATGATCTAATTAGTACCTCAATTGAGCCAATCATTTGAAGACCAAGCTATATTAAAAAATGGTGTTTTATAACTGATTGTAAACCAAGACCAAAACAACCAACTAATCTAAGATGTTTTTATAGAACCAATCATTTGTGATAAGTCAAGATGTGATGAATCACCTCTTGATCCTATACTTGTTGTCAAGGAGTCTCACTCTGATGAGCCAGTCTTTGTTGAGTCACTTCTTAATGATTATAACTACCTTTGGGAAAATCATTACCTTGACCATATGCTTATTTTTCAAGAACCTCCCTTTGGGAAGATAGTCTCAAAGAAGTTATCTTTTAACTTGTTTCTCATCATAGAGGAGTCTCACTTTGACAAACTAGTCTTTATGGATCCCATTATGCCATCACCAACCGCTACTTGTCTAAAACTAGACATTCAATGAAACATCATTATAGAAACTTCCATAGCAAATGAAGAATCAGAATTAATGTTAGGTTCTATTATTGAATCAACATAAAATTTATCATTAGAAGTAGAATTAACATTAGTCTTTACATTAGATTTAGAGTCCCTTGAGTCAAACTAAAATTTAGAATCTGAATACATTTGTGTCTATTACAACATTGGTTATGCATGCCTTGAAAATCAATTTGAATACATTTATGATCCTTCTAAATGTATCATAGTATCTAAATTTATAAGGATACATTACTTTAGATTCAACACAAGTTATCCTATTATCTTCTACATGGATTATGCAACCTCTCCCCATTCCATTACCATTCTGCATGCCATTACCATCAACCAACCTAGACATTTTATTGACATTCCATCTCCCACAAATGTTGATTGGGACTGATAGAATCATACCTTATTAAACTAAAATCATGGTGACATATTATTTGAATAATAACAAGGAGGCCAAGATCAAATTCATGAATAAGAGGAACAATCTCCTAGTGAAACCTTTTCAGAGGCACTAGGGGACAATCAAAGTTCAAACTCAACATCTTATAGTGAAACCTTTTTAGAGGTACTAGAAGATAATCAAAGTCAAAAATCAATATTACTTAGTGAAACCTTCTTATAGGTGCTATGGTATAATAAAGATAACATCATTGGTGAAAACCTCTTTGAGGCACCAATAACTGAGGACAAAGTTTCTTCACTGCTTGATGAATACAAATTCAAAGATTAAATAAACATAGCTTCCAATCTATAGCCTAATCAAATGGTAACCATTCTTAGGCCTAAATAATAGAAAAATCTAGTGGTCTTATCAAGAACATATTTAGAAGTCTTTGGCCCCACAACATCTAAAATTATGTCAAATTCAAAATCAACAACATTATGTGTGCCTAAAAATATTTATCTTCATTTTTTCCTAATCATCATACATTTCATTATCATTCAACATTCTATTTCTCAATCAAACCTATAATCCAAAATTTATCCCTATCTACCATCCTTGGCCATGCTTTCATTTATAGAGGCTAAAAAGAGACCTTGTCTTGAATTTTGAAGGAAACAAAATAAATAACAAATGTAGATCACAACAACATTCTTGGAATCCAAATATATAACCCATTCTTGATAGAGAAACTATTTAGAAGAGGTTTGGGCTAGCAATTTACATGATTGACTATTCTAGTTGTATCATTTGTTGATCAGGATGTGTATCTCTAAAGTAGAAAGAACACTATAAGCATTCACATAGGTAAAAAACATGAACCATACCTTTTCCCTATTGCCATTTACCATACCCATGCCAAAAACATAGACCTTTCCATTTCTATTTTTCCATTCCTTTTTTCATTATTCCATACCCTACCATTTGCCTCATCACTTAGGGTAAACCCTCTTATCATTATATCTTCATACCATTATCATCATAAAAAATTCCATTATATTATTTTATCCTACCATGCAGTGCCTATTAGACCAAAACCTTATTTTTAGCCATCTTACCTAGCCTGTTTGATCTTGGTTCATCCATTGGTTCTATTTTTAACACAAAGATTTAGATCAATTTAGTAGTTATTTCAATAATTTTAGGTAGAGACCATATTATTGGTGTATTATGATAGAAGTTTGGAAATTGCATCCTTAATTTCTTGTTCAATTATATACCATTCTTTATTTGTGCGGGCATGATTATAACTGCTTATGGAAAAATTAGTGTCTCACCAATTTTGCTACTAATTATAACCACCTATGGGTAAACTAGGGTAAACATTTGTATATTGTGCCTTGACATACCAGCTTGCCATTCCTATGTTGTACTGTGCCATTATGCCAACTATGCCTATTTTGTTTGAATTGTTTGCTACACTAGTTAGATTACTCCACTATTAGGTAGAACTACTTTGAATTAAGGCCATTTTGGGACTATGTGGCCTATGACCAATTCACATTGATGTTAGATCAATCCCCCTTTTCCATCATGTTCTCATCATGTTATAAGCATTTCAAGTTTGAATACTTTCACCATTTTGTGAGCTTGGACCATTTAGTGTCTCATCATTCTTGATCAAGTTGATATGCTCCAAAATTCCAAAAACATTAATAAAAATTCAAAATCCAAAAACATTTGTCCTATTTAAGCCTAATAAGTCATCCTTAATCTCATCTACTAAGGAAAATCTATTGTAAGATGCTTTCTTTTACTTTTGCTTGCAAGCTTTCTGTGTGTTTTTTATTTGTTTGATTTATGTTGTATTTTTTGTTTTTCTATTTCTTATTTATTTAATTTCAATACTATTTCCTTGATTGAGTCTACATATGTTCATTATGTGATTCCTTGCACATTATTCTTGACTCTATCCATATTCATATGCCAACATTATCATCATGGTTTTTATCAATAGTACATTATTTTCAATTATTTATTGGATCAAGATTTAGTCCTTATGCATATTTTGATAGATTTCTCATGGTTTTCTATCATGATTCATACCATCATGTGTTACAAAAAAAATTAGATCAAAAAGTCTTACAAGCATTGGAATGATAGAGAATTCTCCTTGGTACCCTTGGTAATTCCTCCCACCCTCCTTTGATCAAATCAACCCATTAACCATTCTAGATGTATCAATTCTAATAAGGATGAGCATATCCTCATTAGAAGGTACAATAAAATTATTTCCATTGATAAATCTTATTATTCTATTCATCTCTTTAATAACTTTGCACATCCTTATATGTCTTGTTATTTGTGGCTTCTTCAATCATTAGACCATCGAATCTATGTTTGTGAACTCTCATATTTTATATAAGTAATGGGTTATATCCTTAAGTTATGCTAGTTAATCTTCCCTACTGGGGTACAATCAAACATCTTTATTCAATCCTGATCATCTTAATAATTGTAATTTCCTATGAGAAAATCATTATTTTTTGAATCATCAACCCTAATTGGGGCATATGCCATTGCCAATAATAATAATTTCCTATGGGAAAATTAGTGTCACACCCTTTTTTATTGATTATAACTACCTTTATCCAAATCAATACTTCTTTTTAAAAAAATCAATGCATGCAAGCATTTTCTCATTTAGATTAATCTCACCCATGGGTTAATTCCACCCTTCTTCTTGCTTCTTTTTTAGGGACTATCCATCAAACATGTGATGGCCACTCCCTCGATGGGGAATCATTATAGGCTTCCCAAACATTCTTTGGATATTTTTATTCAATCATAAATTTCTTTTTGGTAAACATGCCTTTTTCTCATTATTTGAGAAGACATTATTGTGCATACAATTTGAAAAATCTTCCCAAATAGGGGAAAACTTTAGAAACCTAAAATTGGCCACCAATGGCTTCATACTATACTTTAGACTAATTCTTACCAACCTTTACAAATATAACCTAAACATCACTAAACATCTCAAATTTGGATTCATAATATGTAATTTGTCTTAAAAATTGATTAAATAGGGCAAATGCACACATTAATTAATTCAAATCTTACAAAATTCTAAAATCCTTAAACATAATTAATCAACATGCAAAACCTAATCAAATTCCTAATTGACTTATTCCATGAGAAATTAAATGAATTATTAAAAATAAAATTCAAAAATCAAATAATATCTTAGGAATTCATAATTACCTTTTTGTGAGTTGTCAAATATCTCAAAATATCCTAAACATGCTTACTCATTGCTAATCATGACCATTTGACACCTTTTAACTCTATTGGAGTTAATTAACTGATAAAGTTTAGGTTTGAACCCAATCCAAGATCTAACTACACCCTAACTCACCTTGGGTTGGGGTTAGTTTATAAACCTATAAATACAAGCATTTACCTCTCATTTATGAGAGATTGAAACATAGTAATGTTATAATGCTAGTTTTATGACAAGAGTAAAAGCTATAGAGTTATAATACCAAAATTATGAATCACAAGCCAAGATATCAAGCCATGAAGCTAAATCAAGAAAACATGATCCAAACTATGGTTCTAAGAGAATAAGAAGCCACACAACTCCATTTTCCAAACAATTATTGAGCACAAATCAAACAACCAAATTAAGAAATATCTTGGAGCATTCAAGAAAGGTAAGAAAGGTTATTTTTCTTGCATTTTAGTTGTGATTTGTTAAATGGTTTTCTTCACCATTCTCCTCCCTTTAATCTAGGAAAGATAGTGTTATGCATGTTAGTGTTTTTCCTTTCATTTTGATTTCTTTTAATTATGAAGCTAACATATGATCTAACCACCCTTCTTGGATTCCTTGATCATATCATCTATGTCATTTATACTAGCATACTTGGATTTGATTAGGGAGGGGAATATGTATATACCAATAATTATTAGGAAATGAATTATTGACTTGTGATTACTGGAGAAAAACTTATATGTCTCAACAAGTTGTCTTACCAACTCCATTAGTGCCCACTTATCACTAACATTCATGGGGAGTGTGTATGGGTAGCTACTAAATCTAGAGACATTGATATAATAATAGGTGGGGAACTAAATGAAATAGGATCCCAAAAAAGTGATTTATGTAGTTAATTCTTTTGAGAATCTCATTCTCCTAATATCTCTATCAAACATTATGATGATGAAATATATGAATACATTATTGACTCTCTTAAAATGTTGTCTGTTGGCCTCCAATGTGAGGTCAGAGTAATAATTATACACTCTACTTATTTCACTAGGTACTATGTTAAGGATTTTTAAATATCATCCTTTGGCCAATATGTATAAAAGTTAAGAAGTCATATAGAACTTTCTTATTGTTTGTACCTCCATCAATTACTTGTTGAGAGAACCACTAATCAGTCGAGCTTAGTGGATGTATTATGAATTCTAATGAATAACCCAAATATACTAGTACATCCACTCATAAAATATCTTGGTATCAAGACCACCATTAATCTTGTGTAATAATATTATTATATCTACCACCTCATCTTTGAAGTCAATTCTTGCCAATGTCTTTGGAAATCTGGGGAAGGCAACCTTGGGCGTTGATGCAGGGGCATCCCATAATGACCCCAAGTTTGATCCATTTTTGTCTTAAGTAGTCCAATAGATTTCATATAGGTGTTATATGTCATAAGTGGTCTATTTTTAGATTTTAGGTTGTCTAAAGTTGTAATAAATTTGAATTCTTATATTTCTTGCTAAAAGTGCCTTTTTGGAAATTTGAATGTTATAAGCCATTTCTAAGGACTTTGATGTATTATATGGAAGTGTCAAGATGTATAAGGGTTTCTAAGAAATTTAAGAGGTTTATAAAATTTCATTATACCAATTTCATTAGTCAAAATATGTCATATTGTATTAAAAACAAGAAAATGACATTGTAACCACAAGACTCTATGTGGGAAAGGTGGCAAATTTAGTTATGCAACTATTCAGGAGTCTCGAATTTAGTCTATAGATAATATAAAATGATTAAATTTATATTTATAAGGTTGGTATAGGAATAAAAAAATTATATGAAGGGAAAATGTAATCTTGATAAGACTGATATGAAGGTATGATGAGTTTTTTGTGAAAATTCTATTGTGTGAATGAAAATACAGACCTCGATTAAAGGTCTTTTGTAAATTTTGATGACTGTATTATTTGTGGTTGAATTCATATGTTTTTATTTAATTATATAATTAATTTTTATATTTTTTTTTTGGATTTAATAAAAACATAGAAGAGATCAATACATGAAAATTACCTTGTTCTTAAAGGAGGAAAATTAGACCCCTGTTATTGATGTGTTTCTTATTAGATTTACAGACTGATATATTGTAGGATATATGACCTAATGAAATTTATTAATGACTATATATGTTATTTAAATATTTAATAATATATTTTAGGTGTCAAGGATACTTCAAGACTCATCTATTTTGAGAAGTGTAGACCCTATTAAAAGGTGTTAAAGAGTAAACCCTTGTTTGGTTTCAACATATTTATTACTGATTATGTTGTCTAGTTGTCCAATATCATACATAGTAATTTTATATTATGATATTTAAATTTTGTTGAATATTATTTGAGGGATATAAATACATATATATTAGGAAAAATCTTGCATACAAGTATTTGTAGTTAACCCCTATTTCTTGTAGTGAGGGTTGTGTAATGAGACTATGAGTTGAATTCTTGATAAGACAAGATAAATAAATGATTTTAAAGTTTATATAACATTTTTAAAATTTTATATGACTCAATTTGAAGTTAAAATAGTCATAGATAAACAATAAAATCATCTTGATAGATAGATTCAAAAGATTAAATCCTCTTCCTATGGCAAATAGGGATTCATTTGATTGTGTGAATATTGGACATTCCTTGGTAAAGATGTGGAATTTGAATAATTACTCCATACTAAAAAAATGTTGTGGTAAGTCATAATTTATCTGGTAAACTTTAGATTGAGGTTAATAATTCTAAAAATAGTGTCATTGTGACCTATAGGCTTATTGGTTGGTCACTTGTTAAAGAAACCAACATAATCACATATGTTTTGAGTCAAAAAATTTAATAGTGGATGAATTTATGAAATAAAATGATTAAATAATGTGTATAGGGTTAATTATGACCCAAAAAACCAATTTTGGTCACTTGAAACCCTAGGAAACTCCCACAGTAGAATTTCATCTGGTCTTGATTGAGATCAAACTAGTAAAAACCCTATATTAGGGTTTTACCCATATCTAAGGTTTTAATAATTAAAAATTCCAAAAATTTCATAATAATACTAAAAATAATGTTATATAAATAAATAACTATGTTTAAATAAGTGTATGTATTTAAAGGTATGTATTTTGAAGGATGAGGGTATAATAGGCCTACAGGAGACCTAAAGAATAGGCCTAAAAGAGAGAAAGTGGTATTATTGAAAGAGTTAGAGTTTAAAAATTCACATGTAGGTATGTTTTGACCTAGGAAACAATATATAGGATTTATATTTCCATAATAGAGTGTACTTGTTCTAAACTATGCAAGGAGGATAATAAAAGGGCTAGTAGGACAGTGTAAAGAGATGACATAATTATGAATAAGGATAAATGAGATTTGTAAAGTGTAAAAAGAGGTGTTGATATGTGAGTGAGAGGTAAATTATACCTTAGATAACCTGATAAACATGATAAAAGACATATAAACCATAGGTTGAAAAGTGAAACAAAATAATCTTTCATAGGGAAGTGAACTAATAAGCATTGCTTGAGGAAGTAAAACAAAAATCTAGATTACGAGTGATTGATTGGGTATATTATATACATTAGGGGTATTAAGCAATTATTTGTTTATAATTTTATGATATACCTCTATTTTTTATTTGAATAATTTTTAAGATGTTTTTGGAGTTATGTCAAGATAGCTCTTGAACTCTAGGATCATAAACACCGAGTCAATGAATATGGGTCCAGATTCAAAATATTTTCCCCTTTGTTATTTAAGACCTCTATTTTATCAACATCATAATATTGGGTTAGTATCAATACCAACTTAGGTATTTGGATCATCAGTGGAAGGTTACTTCTTTTGTCAATCTAGAGTAATATATACTCTGGACCCAATCATTCTTGAACTCTACATGTATTCAAGTGCAAAAGTACCCTAGGTCAAGGTGACCTAGGTATGTATTAGTGATCTAATTAGTGTTGGACTCTAATATAAGAGTCATCCTAGGGCATTTTTATTTTAACTTCATCTCCTTTTGAGATATGAACTCTGGAGATAAATCTTGTTGAAAACCAACTATAAGAGCTGACAAGGTTTACAGGTGCTTATAATAGGTAGAATATCTAGTAGAGATTGAAGGTGATTTAAGTAGGTGAAATGTCCATGGGGTAATATTTCTAAAAAATTAGGTTGAAATCTTTGGTAGAGTTTGGAGGTGTTCTATGTAGGGTGTATCTCTAGTGGAATGAGGAGGTGTAGATTGTAAATGTGAATCTCATGGAACTAGGAGGTACTTAGAGCAATAGTGGATCCCATGAAGATTTTAGGTGTTTGAAATAGGTTGAAATCCTATATAAATAGGAGGTGTTTAAAACAAGTCCAAATTCTATAGGGACCTGGAGGGATATTATAGTGAATATTTTTTATTTGTTTAGGTAATATATGATAGTATATTCACCTGGTTATGGTGAAACCCTAGATCTAAACTCTTGGGAGAAAACCCTAAGATTTTAGAGATGAAGCTTTAAAAATACAAAAACTAGAAAAAAACCCTAGATCTACAACTAATTAGAAATATTTGGAAAATAACAAAATCTTAGACCACCCTAATCTAGATAATCACTCGTATAATGTAGTAAAGACTTTAAAGTTTTCAAAAAGAAACCTCATGGGGAATGAAAAATAGCTTGGAAAATCTTTAATTCATAGGAAAATGGCTTCTAAAAAACACAAAGGATTAAAAATAATACCATGTAGCTTGCAATAGCAATGGTTTGCATGCAGACATGGTTAAATTATTTTAGGGTCATGGCTTGGTGTGTAGCTCAAGGTTAATGGCATGGCACAAGGTCATTAACATAGATCAAAACTTGATTATAAAAATAAAAAATTAATTATATCCCCAAATTGCATTATTTATAAAAAAAAACCCTATAATTAATGTGGTCATAGAGGTAGTTGGTGGCATAAATCTAGAGTCCTCATGAAATTTTGTAATTTTAAAAATTGCATGTTTACTTCTAGATTCCATGGGAAGTGGAAGGTTGACTTGTTTGGGAATAGGAAGGTGGGAGCCTACGTGTAATTTGAAATTTTACAAAATTGCAAATTAAATTTAAAGTTATGAATTTTTTGGCTGAGGTTGTTGGTGGGATCCGAAAGCCTAGATCATAGTTTGCAATTTTTCAAAT